>VDFB02379711.1:121316295-121503526 GCA_007258455.2 Sequoia sempervirens
CAATGGGAAAGTGCAAACCTCCCTTCTTCTTCCTTCTTATAATTTTGTCATAGGCCACCAGTTGCCTAGACAGCTCAAGCATAATCATTCTATTCATGGGGTACCTCGGTAGTTGGTAGACGTATGAACTGTACCCTGACAGCCTTAAATAGGTGAACTTTGGGAATTGGAAGAACCAAAACCCATACTCCTCTATCAACATTTGCGCCTCTTCAGATATCCTTTGTTGCAATCTCCGCTGAAGGGTCCTCGTGATGTACATTGTGAAAGCATCATTCACCCTCTTGAAGTCAGCCGTGCTTGCGAGATGCAACTGCCTACAAGATTCATGAATCTTGAACTGATTAAAACCACACCCAATGGGCTCTTGGTATGCCAACCCTCTGTATTTTGTCATCCGAGCTAGCATGTAGATAACATACGAGCTCATGTAGAATGTCCTCGTTCTCCTCAGATTCTGAAATTGCTCATCAATGTTGTCGCTTATCTATTATCATTTGTGCCTAATTTACATCCACCTTTCCTTCGAGCACCACGCTGATATAGAAGAACATCCATGGTTCAAACACATATGACTGCGGGCTGCCGTTAACTCGACTGAGCAACATAATTATATCACAGTATTCCTGCTTCAGCTCCTCTCAAATTATCTGCTTTGGCAGCCTGACAGCAGGAGGCTTTGGCTTTCTCATCCAGGTGGTGTTGATTCTCTTCATGCATTTCTCGAAAGATGTGGCATACATCTTATCAGCCTTTTCCTTAGATTTGTATAACATCTTGTCTGTAGCCAGGATCCCGAACGCCTCGCCAATTGCATCAGGTGCAAGGTTGGCCAATATCATGCCATCCGGAGAAACAATAGTCCGATGGTCTGAGTTGTAGAAGTTTGCGCATTCCATGATCAGCTCTGGACATCGAACTGCTAGTTGGAACCCGGCTGCTGCATATAATCCGCTCTTCACAATATTATGCGATACTTCCGTTGGAGGGTTGCCACCTTGTCCATATATCTTTCGCATGAAGGCCTCGAGGTTGAAAGACCCAAGGTTGGTATCCGTCACATTCCCAAACTTTGACACAATCTTTGACTCCGGAATAAAAGATTTCTTTAAGCTCTTGATGATCGCTTGCCTGGAGGCGTTTTCTTTGACAGCTTCATTATTTCCAGCCTTAGCTCCGGCTTTGCTTGTTCCAGCAACATCAGCTTTTCGTCCTTCAGCCATCTGCAAAACGAGAAGCAAACATTACACTTCAAACTTTAAAAATAAAAACTATGAGAGATGGCTGGCGAATGGAGTTGGCTGCAAAAATAAATTTAAATCAATAGCTTCAGCAGTATAAATCCAACTTCAAACCTCGATAGAATAAAACTCCGAACTTCAACAATTTGCAGCCAAAAGAATTTTAAACTCTCCAGAAGAAACCAACTTCACAATGTCAACTTCGGAAAATACTTCAAGTTTCAGCAACTTCGAAAATAATTCAAACCAGCACTTCGAAAGTTTTAAATCAGCAACTTCGAAAGTTTTAAATCAGCAACTTCGGAAGTTTTAAATCAGCAACCTTCAACAATTTCTACTTTTGATTTAATTCTTTCTCGACATTCAGCAACTTCAGAAAATTTAAATCTCAACAACTTTCAAACTTACCTTCAGCAACTCCAAATCTTGAGAAATTCAAACTTCTTGAAAAATCGAACTCAACACCCAGCAACTTCGGAAGATTTTTAAATCTCAGCAACCTTGAGTTTCAGCAACTCAGAAAATCAATCTCCAGCAACTCCAAGCAATTTCGACTTCAGAGAAATAAATCAACTTCTTCAGCAACTCTCAACTTTCAGCTCTCAAAGAAATTAAATCAGCCTCACAACGAAAACCTCAGAATAATTCTCAACAATCTCATTCAACTCTCCAGCACAAATCTCAGCTTCGAATCTTGTGAAATGAAAATGAAAATCCTCGAAGTTTTATAACCAAAAGCTGGTGCTTATTTTAGTAGATGCCATTAATTCTCTTCATCATGACTTAGACATTTTCTAAATTTAAAAGAGAATATTCCAGTCGTCTTACAGTCGTCATAGCAATTTGCTATTCCGGGAGATTCTTTCCTTGATTTGAATTTAAAATTTCCCTCCCGATAGCCAGTTACTTCCAGCTAACTGAAGTAATTTCGAGAAAATCACTTTACTTTGGTTTAAAATAATCTCAATGTTTTAAAATGGCATATTTAAAATATAAAATTTAATTTAAATGCCATTTAATTTATTTTCACCAGCGTTTGTGAAGAATCGATGTCAGCACTTTAAAATGGCTAGGCACAATTTATTTTCTGTCCGTAATTAATCCAAAATAAATTCCCCACAATTAAAATCGTTCGAATTTTAAAATTTTATGGGTCCAAATTAAAGGGGGAATTTTTAAATTTGACTTAGGAAAATAATTAAAATAATTAAATTAATTTATTTCTCTGACTTAGGCAAATTTCGAAATTAATTGCCTAGAGAAATACTTATCTCTTCCAACGCCTTTGCTTGATTTTTCATCTCCAATCTCGCCTTCGAATTTCATAGAAAATCACCATGTGATTTCATGTATATCATAAAAAAGGGGGAGATATTTAATTTTTCAAACATTAATATTTATTCATCACCCCTTTTAACTAAGGCGCACATGATATGTTAGGCTTTTATTTCCAACGCCTCTTAGTTTTTTTTTATTTTTTTTAATCCTCAATCTCGCTGAAAATTCAAATACCCTCGAATTTTATAAAAATCTTCGTTTAATATTCACTTGTTAATATTTGCCTTAGGGGAAAAAAAAAAATAAAAAAAAATCTCTCATTTCCAACTTAAGGCGTATTTGTCAAGGTGAACTTTCGGTTTTCACATCACTTAGTAAAATCTTGATTCATTCTCTCCTTAAGGCGCATATGACACATCAAGTTTTCACTTTGAACACTTAGAAAATGTTCTAAGGCGCATTTGATTCTCCGCAATCCATTTTAATGACTTAGTCAAATCTTCACACTTTCCCTGGCTTGGGCGCATATGGCATGTTCTACTCTCAATTTTATGACCCAGAAGCTCTTTGATTTGTTTTCTTCCCCAGGCGCATATGACACATAGAGCTTCCAATTAATGCCTTAGTCAAAATTCGAAGTCATCATTTTCAAGGGCGCATTTAGGCCTTTGTGTTTTCATTTTCCTTCACTTATGCGTTTTTGGTCAAAATTCGAAGTCATCCTTTTCAAGGGTGCATTTAGGCCTTTGTGTTTTCATTTTCCTTGACTTATGCGTTTTTGGAGTGCTCTCCATGTTGGGCGCAAATCCATGTGTGAAGTTCCATTTTGAACACTTGATGAAATTTCACCCTGGGCGCATATGAGGTAGTCTCTATCAAGTTTCCACATTTAGAATCTTTTTAACTCCTCCATCTTCTCTTCAAGGCGCAAACAAGGGTGCTTGCAATTTCGATATCCTCTTCCAACTTTTAATTCATCCTCTTAACTCCTCCAAGCGCATATGAAGAGTTGATCTCCAAATTTTCGCACTTAGAAGAATCCAGGCGCAAATCTTCATGACTTAGACGCCTCTACCCTTAGCCTTCTTGGCTGGGTGCAAACAAGAGGGTAAGCTTTCAGTTTTAAATGACTTAGAACATTCATTATCTCCCTCAAGGCCTTGGGTGCAAATAACATGGGAAGCTTTCAGTTTTTAATCACCTCTTTCCTTCCAGGCGCCAATGAGACCCCCTACTTCCAATTCTCGGACTTAGAATATTTTTAAAATCCATTCTCCTCCTTCATGGGCGCATATGAGCAATGGAGGTTTTAATTTTAACACTTAGGCAAAAATTGGAGTCTTTCTTCTTAAGGGCGCAAATCACATGTCCTCCTTCAAGTTTACACCTTAGGCGCAAATGGCAGGGGCAACTTCCAATTTTTTCAACTCTAAGCTCAGGGGCGCAAATAGCATGGGAAGCATCAAGTTTTCATGCCTTAGGAAAATTTTAAGTTCTCCCTTCAAAGAGGGGCGCATTTGACCCATGGAGCTTTTAATTTCACGCCTTAGCTAATTTCCAAACTCCTCTTTGACCCTGGGCGCATATTACCCTTTGTGCTTTCAATTCCAACATTTAGTGAAATTTGAAACTCTTCAAAGTGGGGCGCATTTTAGTCATGGAACTTTCAATTTAAATGCCTTAGGCGAATTTTCAAGCTCCAACATTCTTGGGCGCAAATCACATGTAGAGGTTTTATTTTTGATAAAATTTTATTTTCCAAATTCTTAGACGCCCATGGAGAGGTCAACTCTAGGTTTGACCTGTGAGTCTTCCTTTTTGCCTTAGAAGAATTTTTTGTACACCTTTAGCCTTTTAAAGCAAGTTCTAATGCTGGACTTGAAAATTTATCTGTTTTCTCGAATTTCATGCCCTTTGCCAGATTTAGGGTGATTTTCTCCTGTGAACCCTAATTCGCCCTGACTTTCTATTTTTAGAAAGTTCCTTGAATTTCGTGCTCTCAACTGACTTCTGACTCTGAAAGGCCTGATTTCGCCCTATTTTGAACTTCCTGGTGTGATCGTGCTGCTAATGCCTGATATTTGCCTGTACCTGCTATTTTTAGCAACTTGCTAAAAAATAGTAACTGCTCAGAATGTCTTCAAATTTCACGTACCGATTGCTTGAAGTGTAACGACCATTGCTGGATGATGCTTTTGCGCGACTGTCCTATTCCGCCCTTGATTTTAGGAAACCCTAATTTCTTCGGCTTCTATGCCTCGCTGGGTAAAAATATAAGTGTCCTGATTCTCCATCCTCAAGAACTCGCTTGTCTAGAAATTCTTTTCAAGGGGTCCCCACGCTTGACCTGTGCTCTACCAGGACTTGATGCTGACCCGCCTATTTTATAGCCGCTCAAGTGACTTACTTCATTTATAGTGTGTGTAAGTGCTTGATTTTTGGGACGCCCCAGTCTGCCTCGAAAGCTTGAAATTTGAACAGCCAAGAACCTCGCTGGGTAAACTTGCCTGTCTGCGCTGGCTCCTGAGATTGACTTTCTATTTATAGCCTGCACCGAGAATACCTTACTAAAAATAGTAAGTGCTCCGATTGCCTTCAAATTTGGCCAGCAGACCCCTCGGAAGATGCTGATCATGGTGGATACTTCAGTTTTGGACATTTTGACGTCTGATTCCTCATTTTTAGTCCTCAAGCTCGAAACCCTAATTTTCTTGCATGTTCCTCAAATGAGCTCCGTTTGACCTCATATTTCATTGTATGTCGTGATCACCAGGGAGTTTTGAGTACTAGGCAAAATGCATGTGAGTGGTACCTCGCTAAAATAGAAAGTGGGTTGGAAAAGTGACCTAATTGGACACTGATGACTTTGCATGTCACACTGCCTGAGGGATCTTGAAAAACCCAGAAAAACCCAGAAAAATCATCAACATGCAAGCACTGGCTAAAAATAGTAAGTTTCTGAAAAGTGGCCAGTTCCATTTGCATGTTACATCGTTGCGAAGGTCTTGGAAAACCTAGAAAGAATATGCCGACATGCGCTGAGAAAATCCACATGCAAACCCTAATATTGGCCTCCGAAGGCTGAATGCTGAAAGTCGTTGTCCTGCTTTGCATGTCATATCACTGCGAAGGTTCCGAAAAACCCACAAAGAATCTCCGAACATGCATCAGAAAATGTAACATGTAAACCTTGGAATTTGCTCTGGAAGCTAAACTGCTAAAAATAGCAAGTCGTCCGTTTTTGCTCAAATTTTGTCAGAAATGAACTCAAAGTGCTCAAAATGTAATGAAGTTGCCAAAATGTGAAAATCTTGAGAAGATCAACCCTAAACTGACACTTACTAAAAATAGAAAGTTGGTAGAATTCAGTGAAAATTCAGAGGGAGTCCACCTGAAGTGTTTTAACAGCAGTGCTATGCTCAAAAGTTGACCAACCAACTCAATTTGACCCTAAAGCAATCTAAAGATGTAAAACCCTAATATCGGATTTGGCCAAATTTCACGTTTAAGCTCGCAGACGGGAGCATCCCCGGAAGGTAGATAGCAGAAAAGAAACAGAAAGAGAAAGAGAGACAAAAACCAAAGCCAAAAGACCAGAATGGAGCAAAAATTTAGGGGTCCCCATTTTGAATGGGGCGATGTGTGAAAAGGTCACAACACTACTTCAAGTTTTAGACAAACAATCTTTTTAATCTCCAAATCAGAACTCACAATATCTGCAATCTTCTTATATTCTTCAATTTCAATTTTCTGACTTATAATAATATCGTCCTTAAGAGTTAGTTCTTTTAACAAGGAATCATTATCTGAATATTTCTTTAAAGAATCAATCTCATTTTCTAGTTTATTACACAATTCATCCTTGTCTTTTAACTTGACTTCCAAACTCTCTTTTTGCTGAAGCTGTCTTGTTAAAAGTTGGTTTTCTTTTCTAAGCTGCCTAATAGTATCTGTTGATGTGTTTTTCGTGACCGCACCAACGCAGAATAAAGTCGCCAACGGCTACCCTATTCTCTCTTGATCAAAGTATCCAGCATGCTAAGATTGCAAGAAAGTTCATGCATTCAACTCCTGCTGTCTTTCAAGTAATAGGGTCAATGGCTCGACATGGATTTGCTGGTATTTCAAGGGGACTTACGGAATTGTTCAGCAGCGGAGAAAGGAATTCAAATGCTCAGAAGATTTGTCTATGAAGCGCGGGTTTCCTATTCTAACCAGAAAGTACTGAATTGAAAGGGTGTAAGGTTTAGAGAGTCTAAATCTATTCTAAGTGTGGGATATGGAGCTCACTTCGCTTTGCCTCACCTCGGACAGCTTCCACGGAGTCGGTGCAATCTTCAGGGGAGATGACTAAAGATGTTCAAACCACCATTTGACATGAAGATACCATCACAACGACACATACCACCATTCAAACTGTGATTGAAGTTAGGCCCAAACGTTTCCAGTTGACCACACAAGGTGCATTCACCATCAACAAATACACTAGTGGTATGGATAGACGAAGTTGCTTAGATCAAACACCACATTCCACAATTACTATCTATTTGCATGGAATGAAAATTATACTACTTCGAACTATTTTACGCTACTATCCAATCGGAAGGACGTAAGAAATCTTTGCTAGCTTTACTTCCAAGCAACAAAGACGAAATTCACCATCAATGAAAAACTCTTTTATTGAGAAAGTGTTCACAACAATTTCTTACAAAGTTTTCAAAGGGAAAACTTTCCCTCTTCTTCAAACTACACTATCGATCTATACTAAGCTACTTCTAAGTTGTCCCTCTACTCTCTACTGTCTAACCTCTACTTCTATGTCTAATAATATACAAATGAGGGGGACTCCCCCTTTTATAGTTGGCCAAGTCCAACGGACGGCCCAGATCGTGCCACCTCAGCCCTAAACAAGATTCGCCCTAAAAACCGCCACCAAGAGGAGTGGGGTAATAAATGAGCCATTAATGCCCATCATCCTTCTAGAAGATTCCAGTCTTGAAACGCGTTCACACTGTTCTTGATTTTCTTCTTGACGTAGTTCTTCAACTTTGCTCGAGCTTCCATTCTTTTCTCCATCTTAACGTTTATTTTTTGTCACTAAGTCCCAACACTTAGCCATTTTCTTGCAACTTTTCTTCCTTCGAGGTTGAAATGTCATCTTGGATCACTTAAGTCATCACCGCCCAGCCTCGACGTTCCTCCTGCAAAATAAGCAAGGAGAAGAGTATTAGAACATTTTATAATATAAACTCAACTTATTTACCAGATTTTCGCGCTTTAACTTCCAAGAGTTCATCTTTCACCAGCCAACTTTGTGTTCAAATTCTTCATGCCTTAGCCAAATTTCATCATCCTCAAGGACGTATCATCTTTGAGAAATTCATTTCATTAGCGGGTTATTGACGATTTTATTTATCTCTGGCTCAAGAAGATTGTCTTCACGAAGAATTCGAGCAAATTCACCTAGGCAGTTCCTTTCAAATTCATCGTCTGGAGAATTTCACCTTGAAAACACATTTTCTTCACTTTGCCTTAGAAAAATTTTAAATTTTCCCTTAGGAAAACTCATCAATCCTGTGCCCATCAAAAATCTCCATCCTGAAGGCCTCGACGAACTGTGGAAGACATTAAAATCCATTCTTCATCAGAAATCTTCTGTTAATACCAAAAGAAAATTTTCTTCTCGTAACGGTCGAACTCCATGGGGTGCACAAATTTAACGGGTTCATTTAATTTTGAATTTTTAACCCTTTGAAAATAACTTTCAACAATTTATTTCATTTCTTCATCCCCTTGAGAATTTTGTTGCTCGACTTGAAATTTCGCTGACCCTCGGTGCAGCAGTATCATCTCGACTTCATCACTGCAACTCATCTCGTGCTTCAAGAAAAAATTTCACCACCTTGGGTCTAGGCATATTTTCTAAGGAAGAAAATATTTGCCTTAGAAATATTTTGGATCACTTTGAAAATTTTGCCTTAGGAAATTTTACTCAACTCTGTTCACCTTGCCTGTGAGAAAAATTTTGTTTCATCCACGCTCATTTGCCAGTGGTGGAAACTTGACTTGGAAAATTTTCATGAAGGCGCCTAGCACATTTTACTTCACTTCCATCCCCTTGGGCATATTTATTCATCATGAAGGATATATTTTGAATCCACGCCTAACATCTTTATTCACCACTTAGCAATATCTTCTCTCATCAACTTTATTCCACCACCTTTACTTTAGGCGCATAGCATACTTGATGAAGGATAAAATCACGCCTAGCATACTTCACTTCACACGCCTTGGCAATATTTTCTATTAAATTTCTAACACCTAGCATCAACTTCATTTTCACCACGCCTTGTATTTTATTCACCCCTTTACCCACTTCAACTTGGGCGCATATTAGCATGTGTGGAGGATTAATGTTTACCACGCCTAGCATGTGACTCTTCAACTTCTTCATTTTTGTCTCCACATGCCCTCTTTTGGGCGCATTTGATGCCTCTAGGAGGATGAATTTCATACTTAGAAAAATTTCATGCATGTTATGCTTGGAGATGGGCGCATTTTACTATGTGAGGTGGATGAAGCCCTTTGACCCTTTGACTTTCTTGTTAACTCCTCCTTGTTGAGCTTGGGCGCATCTGCAACTTGATGAAGGATGAAGTTTGTTGACTCTTTGACTGGCTATTCTTGGGCGCATTTCAGCATATGAGGAGGATAAGCATGTTGACGCCTTGACTTGTCCTTTTCAAACTTATTCTACCATGCAGCTTGGGCGCATTTGGCATGTAGTGGAGGATGGGCGCAAATTTGAGGTGGTGGAGGATGAAATACGTTGACCTCTTTGACTTCCTTTATGAACTTGGGCGCATTCTCTACATGGTGAGGGATGAGTTTGACACTTAGAAACTTTTCTTGATGCCTCTTGCAGCTGGGCGCATTTTGGCATAGGAGGTGGATAAACTTTGTTGACTTTCCTTGACTTGAGTGGGAAGTGGGCGCATTTAGGCTAGGGAGCAGGATGAAATTCTCAACACTTAGAAACTTTTGCTTCCACCACCTTGAGGGCGCATTTTGCATGCTGAGGAGGAAGTTTTCATGCCTTAGTTTATTTTTCATCAATCTCCTGTCATGAGGGCGCATTTTGCCATAGGAGCAGGATGAGCTTTTGCCTTAGAAAATTTTTCCATGCTCAGTCTTGAGAGGAGGGCGCATTTTGCCTAGGCAGGTGGACAAGTTCCAGACTTAGAAATTTATATGCTTCAAGGCCAAGATGGGCGCATTTTCAGGTAGCTGCAGGATGAAGTTCCAGACTTAGTCACTTTTTCCTCGTTTTCGCCAGCTTATCCATGCCCTGCTATTTATAGTAAGCCCTCTGATTTTTGCATCCCTGAAGCTCAGAACGATTTGAAATTTCAAACACTGCATCCTCACAACCTTGTTACCCTGTTGACACAGCTATTTTTAGTGGGCCTGCTATTTTTAGCCCATTTCTGAAGGTGATTTGCTATAAATAGTAACTGCTCGCTTTTGATATCTCCACAGCTCCGATTGACTTGAAATTTGAATGGCGTGCTCCTCACCACGTGACCTGCCTGCCGACATCGACGCATGCAACTGATTTGCTATTTTTAGCTTGTTTCCAAACTGACTTACTATAAATAGTAAGTGCTCCGTTTGACTTCAAATTTTACCAGCAGATAGCCTGAAGGATGCTGATCGCGGTGGTTTACACCAGTTTTCGAAAATTCTGACTTTTTACCCCTCTTTTCAGGCTCCGAAGCTGGAAACCCTAATTTGTTCTGCATGCGTATCAAATGGTCTCCATTTGTTCTTGTTTCTGATGCATTGCGATCAGCTCATGATTCTGAACTGCTGGGAGGCGGCTATCGGGATGTATCTGCTAAAAATGGCAAGTTTCTTAATAAGTGATTATCTCCATTTGCATGTCATACCACTGCGAAGCTCTCGAGAAACCCATAAGGAATCATCCGACATGCAAAAGAAACCCTGACATGCAAACCCTAAAAATAGCCTCGGAAGACTGAACTCTGAAAGTTGTATCGTTTTGCATGCTATACCGTTCCGAAGGCCTCGAAAAACCCAGAAGGAATATGCTGACATGCAGAGAAAAACTCGGCATCTAAGCCCTGAAAATTGCTCCGGAAGCTGGAATGCTAAAAATAGAAAGTTGTCTGTTTCAGGTCAAATTTTGCGCACGAGCAGCCTGATGTGTTCTGAATGCAACATGACTGTTGGAATTTCAAAAATGTTGACGGAACACCTGTAATTGCACACTTACTAAAAATAGTAAGTACTCAGAATCTGATGAAATTTCAGTGGAAGCCTGCTGAAAACACACTAACAGCAATGCCAAGGTTAGATTTCAACTTGATTACTTCATTTGATTTTGAATCGGCTGGAGAGTTCAAAACCCTAATTCTCAGACTTGGCCAAAACTTCAATACAAGCTCAATGACGGGCACAATCCCGGAAAGACAGACAGTAGAAAAGAGAGACAACAACAAAACGACCGAAAAGCAAAGCCAAAAGACCGAAACGAAGCAAAAATTATGGGGTCCCCATTTGCAATGGGGCAATGTGTGAAAAAGGTCACAACAGTATCTAAGGCACATAGGAGTTCACCTTCCAAATTAACCTCACTTTTTGATTTGTCATATTCTTGTTCAAAGTTAACTTCACCCAAAGATTGATCTACTTTTACACAAGTTTCTTGATCATTTAAATATTCATTAATGATCTCCTTGTACTTCTTTTCATAACTATGAAGGTTTACACCTTCTTCACTCTCAGATGTTTCACAACTTATTTCAGTAGCCAAAGATATCTCTTCTTGTAATTCACTATTCTGATTCATTTCAGTCAACTTGTCCCAAACTTCCTTTGCACTGCTGTAATGAATGACTTTTGTAATGAGTTTATTTGGCAAGTTATTAAGAATAGCATTTATAGCTCTAGTATTGGATTCAAGTGCTTTCTTCTCCTCAAGAGTGGAAGGAGATGTTGCAGATGTAGTACAACCCTTTTCCACTGCTGCCCACACTTCAGATCCTAAAGAAAGTATGTTTCCATCCTATGTTTCCATATAATAAAGTTTGTTTCTTCGAACTGAGGAGTTCCAGATCTAGGAAACTCTACTATTTCAGAGCTAATGTTTATGAACTCTTCCTCGTTATTCCTTATACTAGATTCAGGTTGAACATGATGACTAGCATTTTGCTGAGAACATCTTTTTCTCTTATTCCTTCTGTTCTTTCCCATATTAACCAAAGTACTCCAAGAAGCCAGGAACAATCCTAGGTGGTTTAGACCTAACAGAGGACCCTAGGCTCTGATACCAATTGTTGGAGTTATGGACAGACACTGAGAGGGGGGGGGGGTGAATCAGTGTCAACACTTCTTTCAACTTCGACCAAGATTTTACATTCTGATTTCCTTTTCTTTCAACAATAGAGTAGAGTAATCACTTTTGAAAGCACAAAGATATGACAACATTAACTCAGTCTATTTGACAACTTATGAAAATATGATTTGAGTGAGATATCTTACAATTGCCAAAACATAGCACAGATTTTATCTCAATATTACTCTGATTAATGCATTCATGAGTTCAATGTAATCATTCATAAATAGAATTGAGAACAGCAATAAACCCAACTTATGAACAGAAACAACAATCAACACAGAAAAGCAGTGAGCACACAAAAGAACAAAGAGACAAAAGATTTGCCGAGTGGAAAACCCTCCTGGGGTAGAAAAACCACTCCTAAACTGCCTTACTGGCTTAATCTTCAAAAACCACTGTTAACAATGCCTTATAGGCTAATTTCTGAGCACCAACTCAAAGAGCACCAACCCCTCATTTAGAGACAAATCTCAAGGAGCACCAACCCCTTATTAAGAGACACCAATCTCAAGGAGCACCAACCCCTTACTCAGATTTCAGAATTACAGTAATAATATCAGAGGATCACTCTGTTTACAGTTAAGTTCATAACACTCTGCTTCTAATACTCTAGGAATCCAACTCTTGTATTACAAAGTTTTCAAATACATCTCTTGATACAGCTAAAATAACTATCTCTCAAACTAACTGGCCAGTAGCACCTACACAGTTTTCAAAATTGGTATTTATTTACATTTCAAATATGTCAATTGAAGAAATCTTCAAAAAGCGTTTTTCACCGGATTCTCAAATTCTCTTGCTGATTTTTGAATATGAAGCTGATTCATAATGATCTGTAGATTTTGGAAAAAATCAGAGAAACGCCTATCCATAGAGCTTTTAATTTCTGCGCTGAAACAGGAGAATTCAAATTGTAACTAAAAGATTTTCATCAAAGTCATGACAGCCCACAAACAACAAATCATATCTTCTGAAATCTCAGAGAATATTTTCCAGAGAATCGATACCAACCAAAGATGTCGCCATGCAACTAAACTTAGAAAATCACATGTCGGCCACAGAGACAGAGTTTTTAAACGTTCGCTGAGACATCCAGACAAGTATGCCGAAGGAAACTTTAACGTTAAACATACTTTGGTTTCTTCTGTTTCGCCGTGACCCTTCGATATCAGGCAAACCCAATAGAGAATTCACTTTGTTTCGCCGAAAGCCCCGAGCTCACAATAGATCGCCAAGACATTAATGATCTCACACCGCTAGAAACCCTTTTCCTTATGTGCATCGCTATAACATTATGATATCGGGGAGACCTCCTGTAGAGCACACCATGTCTTTCCGAAAGTCTTCAACCACTTGTGTGTCGTTGTGACATTATACAGTCGGGTAGACGTTATATAGCCAACATTGAGTTTCACCGATGGGCTTCTTCGCTGAGACATCAACAAGTCTCTCACCGATATCTCCTTTAGTTTCATTCACTATCACTATGACCAAACGATATCGGAGAGACCTCTTGAAGACTTCATAATGTTTTGCCGAGAGTCACTTGATACACATTGTCGCCGTGACAATTCAATACCTATGCCGAAGGCCTTTGTCATTTCCAAGTCGCCAAGACTATACGTAGTCGGGGAGACACTATATAGACTGCCCCTTGTTTTGCCGAAACATCCCGAGCTCATCCTAGATCGCCAAGACAGTATCAATATCGCACCGATGAGCCTTTGATAGAAATCCCTTGTGTGATGTCGCTGTAACAAAAAGTTTCTCTCGCCGATGCACCCTTCTAACTTATGAGGGTCACTATAACATACCAATATCGGGGAAACCTCTCGATGAAAGCTTGAGTCATACCGAAAAACTTCATTCACTCGGAGTCGTTGAGACAGGATAGATCCTATGCTGACAAGGTTCTTTTGTGTTCCATTGGCGAGACCAAAGGTCACTTGCCGAGACCTCTTGCCGAAAGCCCTAGCTCTTACCGAAGAGACTACCTCTATGCTTTCGGTCGGTATAACAAAACGAATTTGCCAAGACCATATAACAACGCCACAACTCTCGCTGATAGACTTCCACATGCACTAGTCGGGGAGACAATATGATTTCGCTATGACCTCATCCCGATGGCCAAACTCATGCCGATATGCTTATTCTAAAGTGGGTCAGTGTGACATTGCATGTTCGATGAAACATTACACCGAAGACGATTTCCTTTGCCGATAGAGAACACTTTTCTGTCGCCGAAACCAAAGACAAGTCTTGCCGAAATAACCTTTCTTGTGCCGGTTGCCAAGACAACGGGAATGTCACACCGAAATCAGCCTGTATGTTAAATTCAATCGACATGACATCAGAAATGTCTTGCCGAAAGGAAACACAGACATTTATCAGAGAAATGGATTGGGGAGACCCAAGTATTCTCACGCCGATATGTTATTTTTTTGTCACCGAAACAATGTACAAATAAGATAACCTATGACTGCACGAAGCTCAAACTTATCAGTACCATAAGATATTAAAATTTTGAATGTAAACTGTCCACTGAATGCCAAGACATGTAAACCATATAGACAAAACTGTAACAAGATAAAGCATGAGAAACCAATCTGAAACAGTCAACAAGTAGAATCAACTGAAAGGGATTTTGACATCAAGGACAAACCATATGATCACAACTGAGATCCAACAATAGGACCTTTAGAGTTGGTGAATATAGACCTATGTGGACCTACCAGAACGAGAAGCCCTCAAGGTGACTAGTATTTTATGTTGTTTATAGATGATTACTCTAGAATGACTTGGGTGACCTTTCTCAAAGAAAAATCAAAAGATCTAGATAAGTTTAAAGCATTTAAATCTATGGTTGAGAATGAAAAGGATTGGAAAACCAAGTGCTTAAAGTCTGACAGAGGTGGAGATTCCATCTCAAAAGAGTTTAACAGTTTTTGTGAAGATCATGGGATAAAAAGACATTTATCAGCTACTAGGATTCCACAACAGAATGGGGTTGTGGAGAGGAAGAACAAGATAGTTTAGGAGCAAACAAGAACCATGTTGAAGGAAGCAAATCTACCGGATGTCTATTGGAGAGAAGCTATTCATACCGCAGTTTATATTCTCAACAAAGGACAATCAAGAGTGAACAATTCAAAGACCCCCTCTGAGCTATGGTATGGAAAAACTCCTACTGTTAAATATCTCAGAGTATTTGGTAGTAAATGTTATATCATGAGGGATGAAAAAAACTTAGGAAAGTTTAAGGCAAAGATCAGATGAAGGAATCTTCCTTGGATACTCTACAAAAAGCAAGGCATATAGGCACTACAACAAAAGACTAAAGAAGAAAATTGAAAGTGCAAGTGTCAAAGTAGATGAAGAGTCACATCAGAGCTCAGTGCTAATAGAAGGGTATGAATTTGATGAACCCCTTTGCAGAGAAGAAGAAAAAGAGATGCTAGTAGAAAAGGAAGAAGCTCAAGAAAAGAACCCTAAGACTCCTAAGTATGTGCAAAAAAAATATTTTGAGGATCAAATAATTGGAGACAAGAGCAAAGGTGTGCTGACAAGAAGAAAAGCTGCTATGATAGAAGAATAGGTAAACTTTTGTTTACTCTCTAAGTTAGAACCTAAAATAGTTACTGAAGCATGCAAGGATGAAAATTGAATCAATGCTATGGAACAAGAACAGAGGCAGATTGAGAAGAATCAAACATGGGAACTGGTCCCAAGACCAACAAACAATAATGTGATAGGAACTAAATGGGTTTTTGGGAACAAGTTGAATGAGGATGGAGAAGTTATCAGAAACAAGGCTAGGCTTGTGTGTAAAGGGTACTCACAGATGGAAGGAATAGACTTTGAAGAGAGTTTTTCTCTAGTAGAAAGAATGGAGGCTATTAGGATGTTTTTTTTCTTTTGTAGCACATAAAGATTTCAAGGTATATCAGATGGATGTTAAGTCTGCATTTTTGAATGGTGAGTCAGAAGAAGTGTACATGGAACAATTGGAAGGTTTTTAGTTATAAGATCCTGATATGGTCTATAGGTTGAAAAAGGAATTATATGGGTTCAAACAGGCTCCTAGAGCCTGATATGCAAGATTGGACAGATACTTATTACAATAGGGATTCAAAAAGGGTACCGCAGACAACAACCTTTACTTCAAGGTTGAGAAAGATCAAATCCTGATTGTGGTGGTGTATGTTGATGATTCTTTGGAGGAAATCAGATCGTGTGCAAGAAGTTTGCAGAGGAGATGCAAAATGAGTTTGAAATGTCAATGTTTGGGGAGATGAACTTCTTCCTTGGGCTACAAATTAGTCAATCAA
Source organism: Sequoia sempervirens (assembly GCA_007258455.2). Lineage (NCBI taxonomy): Eukaryota > Viridiplantae > Streptophyta > Pinopsida > Cupressales > Cupressaceae > Sequoia > Sequoia sempervirens. The sequence goes on from VDFB02379711.1 coordinate 121,332,564, forward strand.
AAAAAGGTATATTCATTTCACAATCAAAATATGTAAAGGAAATGTTAAAGAAGTTTGGGATGAAGGATTCTAAACCAGTATGTACTCCCATGGTTATTGGTTGTAAATTAAGCAAAAATGATGAATCTCATAAGACAAATCAGACTAAGTATAGATCCATGATTGGTGGATTACTATATCTAACTGCAACTACACCTGATATTATGCATGGAGTATGTCTTGTGGAAATATTTCAAGAAGATCCTAGAGAGTCACATGTGGTAGCAGTCAAAAGGATATTGAGATATTTGAAGGGAACTTTAGACTGTGGTCTATGGTATTCTAAGGATACTAATTTCTTTTTGAGAGCTTATACAGATGCAGATTGGGCAAGTTGTGCAGGTGACAAAAGTACAAGTGGAGGTGCTTTCTTCCTTGGAAACAAGCTAGTTTATTGGATAAGTAAGAAGCAAGATTTGAGTGTCATTATCTACTATAGAGGAAAAATACATTGTTGCAGCATCTTGTTGTACACAGGTGATATGGATGAAGCAAACACTGAAGGATATCAGAATATTATATGATGAACCTATTCCTATCTTGTGTGATAATACAAGTGCTATGAACATTTCAAAAAATCCACTAATGCATTTAAGAACAAAGCATATCTCTATCTGGTATCACTTTCTAAGAGATAAAGTTGTTGAGAAGGAAGTGAAGCTAGAGTATGTACCTACAAAGAATCAAATAGCAGACATTTTCACAAAGGCTCTTCCAAAAGATACATTTGAGTATCTCAGACATAAGCTAGGGGTTATTGCCCCTCCTTTCAACTAGATGCATAAAATTGTGCATCAGTCCAAAGGAGCAATTCAAGATGTATTCTTTGTCCTGGACTGATGAAGGCTACCTCTCAAGGGGAGTAGATAGTGGTGTTTATGGCTGGTGCAATCAGGGGGAGCACATCTTGTGCTTGAAGTGGATTGTGTAGGTGTTTCCCTTTGCCATTGATGTCAAAGTGGGAGAGAGAAGTCTAAAAAACACAGGGAAAGAAATGTTCGAGTAAGGGGGGAGCTGCTTGAGTTGCTTTTGTTGTTGATGGTTTTTCAGCAGTTGTTACCATCAATGAAAAAGGGGGAGATTGTTGCACTATGTTGTCATTGATGTCAACCTCTAGTATGGATATGTTGAGAAGGTGTGTATGGTGTTGAGCAGGTGTTGCAAATGCAGCAGGGTTGCTTGGTTTCCATGTGCTCTTGAGAAAATTTGCATAAAGGTTGTACAAGGTAACTAGGAAGTGTTTTGTGTTTTGCTCCTCATTTCTTCATTCTTGAAGATGTGCTTGTGCAGTTTGAAAATGATTATCAAAGGTCTTTGAAGGTGTTATATCTAGATTTTCAGGTACTGGATCATGCGGTAGTAGAAGATATGTTTGATAGTGTGTTGGACTATCTCTGGCTTGTGAAGAGGGATATCTGGGAGAAATGGAATTGCTCCACATTTCTCTGTGCTAAAGTTTCTTGTCTTGCAGATTTGGGAATGTGCTAATATTTCTTGTACCTACCTTCCCTTGGTTTGTTTAGTGTTCAGTTGCTCCGCAAGCTTGGTTCATGAATTGTATCTCTATGGTAGGTTGGTTGGTTGCACAAGATGATAGTTTTCACAAGTGTCATGTGTTTGTGCCAATGTTTTTGAATATTCTGTTGATGTTGGAATATTTCAAGGTGTTATGTAATGTTGTTACACAGTCTGCAAGATATTTTCGGCCTTGGTGAAGTGTGAATTTGGTTGCTTGATAGTGTTAATGTTGGTTTGGCCGACTTGGTGTGTTAGCATTGTTTGCAGATGTGCTTCGTGGTTTGTGGAAGCCTAGTGTAGTGTGTCGATGTAGATTTGGGTCTTGGTTAACCCTTGATGTGGTCCGCCTTCACTTCTTTCCACTGTGGAATTGTTTGGTGCTGGCCCATTTGGTGGTTGCACGTTTGAGGTGCATACGTTTCGTTGAAGCTGACCTAGAGAAGGTCATTTGAGGTTGCGGAAGATATATATGCAAGGTAAACTATTTGGAGATGTGTGTGGTATGGAATGATGTATATGTGAAGACGTTGATGTTAAGCCCTCAAATGAAATCATTGACACAAAATCCAATGCTTGAGTCAACATCACACAAGAAACAACCCTCTTAAGGAAGTTGAAGAAAAGCGGCTACTTTGGTCACAAATGTGGATGAAAGGGAAACCATTGGACTTCATGATCAATGGTAGTAGCAAGAAGAATCTATTCTCTTCGAAAATTGTTGAAATATTAAAGTTTCCAACCATACCTCATATGCAACCCTCCAATTGGGATGTCTCGGTTCTTACAACACCCAAGATATAAGGGTCACTCTCCTATCACTTTGTAGTCTTCAAACAATACAATCAATGTGGCAACCAAGGTGCTATCCATGAGGTGCATGCTATGCCAAGTCATCTATCATCTTATTAGTGACATGCTAGTAGTTAGTTCAAATCTACAACCTCCAAGAGATAAGGAGTTAAGCATAAGATGCGGTTCCACTTCTCAAAGGGGTGGTTCAACTTCCAAGTGACTCTTGGCCTCCATGGCATGAACCTTTGTAATCTATAAATTCATATCTCTATAACATAATTTAGCATTCATTAAAGCAGTTAGTAGGAGATAGAAGATAAACAACTCTACACCTTTCTCAAGGGTTGTGCCATGAGTAAAATGGATAGTTGAATGAAATATATTTTTTGTTTTAGTTCTATGTCTGTTTTTCTTTTTATTGCATAAATGTTAAATAAGATTTTGCATATGCGATAACTCACCTAGATTATCATTTGGAGAATTATCCGTTGGGATCGCAACCTTGGACCCCAAATGACTTTGACACCTTGCATGTTGTCCCAAGCTGGTTGAGTGAAGGATGAAAACTTTATGAGGACATAAACATGTCTTAGATGTGAGGTGAAATCACATAATGGCTTAACCAAGCCTAGCATGCACCCTTGGTATTATTGCCACCTTTTCCCTAAGGCAAAACTTTTTCCATCTCTTCCAAGTGGATAAATGAGAAAAACCACTTTTGACTGCTAGGAGGAAATCCTAGATGGCTAAGCCATCACTAGCACATGCCAAGCTCATTTTAGCCACTCTTGGTAAAAGTTTCTTATGGTGGAGTCATAGTATAGGTGCACCTAAGTCAACATGGGTAGAATCTCATGTTGCCATCTTTTTTGAACGTTGTTGGGAAAAGAAACTCTCCACTTATGCCTTTCTTTCTTAGACTTGGCAGAAACTCTTAATTGGCTAAGCCACTTCATATGTGTGCCTATGTTAGTTGGGCAAACAATTCAAGCCATGACACTACCTTTCAAGGTCTTGATGGAAAATTCATATGGCCAAACCATTGCAATTGTGCACCCAAGTCAAGAAGCCAATATTTTAGTCCCTTGAGTTAGTGGAGTTTTCTTTCACTTGAGCCAACACGGAAAAATTTTCCACTTGAACCCTTTTCAAATAGATAGAGTTTCCATGTGGCAAGCCACTCCAAATGTGAGCCTTCCATGCCTTAGTCATTTTCTTAATTTTCTCTCTTTGTCAATGCTATCGACAACCTTTGAATGTCGTCATTATACTTGCAAAGTCATTAGTAAAATAAATCCACAGACCATGACATGACAACCTTGCAACCAACATGGGAGACCACAAATCAAATTGGGCTAACACATATTGATGATCAATCATGACAACGAATAGAAAAAGGGTAATTATGAACATTGAGTTTCATAGGGGTGTAACATGTTGAACACTAGATCACACATAGCTAGTATTAATATTGCATTCATGGACTATAAGAGGGGAACAACAAATTAAATCAAAGCTATACTAAAAATTTAACAAGGGCTTGGCTGTTTTTTTTTTTCATGAGAGACAATGTAACAAGTAAAACTATTATATTTTACAATTATTTAAGATGGTTTCCTAAGCTAGAGTACCTCCATCATTTATTGAGACTAAAGTTTATCCTTTTGGAGATCTAATGCTGATAGGAGATTTCGTGAGTTGCACTATAGCCATTCAGAAAATGTGAAGAATTAAATGGAAGATCCTAATAGATAAAAGGATAGCAAAATGAAGCCTGCCAAGAAGTAGATCTCAATCTATGCAAGCAAGGAAGATGTAGAAACTCGTTTTCTTGCTTGTTTTTTGAGTGTTTTGATTTTTTTGTGGTTTTGCATATAAAGATAAAAATGCGATTTTGAAAGGAAATACTTCTAAAATCTTAAATAAATACCGAGAAGTAAAAACTGAAGCTGTAATGTCCCCATTTTCCGAGCATCAGAGTTCGTAAGGATTAGCCTATCAATTGACCCTCGTAGGCTAACACTGATAGTTAGAGGGTCCTTCGTGGCAGTAATCAGGGTGTTTTTCTCCTTCAGAGCTCAATATGGGTGCAGTTTGGCCTTCGTTTGACTCAGTTCTTCATACTTACTATTTATAGTAAGTCACCATTTTAGGGGAGTCAGGGTTACTAAATTTAGTAAGGCACCTGAACAGGTCTCAGATGCAGTGTTGACCTCTTATTTGGTTGGATGGGCAAAATATTAAATGATTAATGATTAATTATCATTAAAGGTACTTAATGATAATTAAATATTATAAAGTTAAATTATAAATTAAAAGTGTACTTTATTTCCGATGAGGCCATGACCCTCAATTTAAATCACTTAAAGTACATTTTTATATTATTATTTTGGACACCCAAGGTTAGAGAGATATTATAAAGTTTTATTAAAAACCTAAAGTGGATTTCAAAAGAGGATTAAAAGCAGCTTAAGAGGTCGACCTTCTTGAGGAATTATAAAAGGGCATCAAAGGCATTCGAATTCATTATGTTTTGAGAATATTAAATTGTGTCTTTGGAGTTCGTGCTTGGAGAGGAAACCAATTAGGGTTTTCTGCCATTTCCGCATTGGAGAACGAAAACTCTTCAGTGTTAGTGCAATTTTGAGGCTGTGCAATACCAGCTGATATTATTGCTTGAGAGGGCTTCATTCAGGAGTCCATTTGGAGTTTACAGGTGAAAAATCAACATAGGGTTTGAGGCAGTTTAAAGTTGATTTGCTACAGTACGCGTGAACAGTGCTTTTGCTACAGTACTCATGAACAGTGCGCGTGAACAGTGTTTGCTACAGTGATACGTGAATAGTAAAATCGCTACAGTGATTTCTACAGTGATACTTTCAACCTCCAACTGCTGCTTACATCTCTGTGTCTCAAATCAGGTTGGTTATGTTCATTGTAATTGCTATTATTGAATATTCAGGTCTGAATATATATGTAAATCTGAGATTGTGAACTGCTGTGCACATTTCTGAGCTCTAGCTAGTCAAAGGTGTATGTGATCGATGCTCAGAACTGAATCTCTTAACTGCTGTACATTTCTGGGTTATACTAGTTGGCAATCAGTCAAGTATACACTCAGAAATTGATGCAATAATTGTTGTTTCAGTCAAACTGTTAATGCTGGTTGTGAAGTTAAGGTCTGATATAGTTATTGGAGTGCATAATATTGTCTTCAAGTGTCTTCCTACATTTTTAAGGGTTTGATTATAATTTCTGGGCACATAATTTCATGAAATGTAAAAGACAAATCTGTATTAAAGTCACTTGATCCTTGTAAAGGATATTATGGATTTGTTTTCCAACCTTCATAGTACTATCAGCATACCAATCATATTTGATCATTGGCATATGTTATTTGCACTTTCTTTATTCCTTGGTGAAACATCATTGAAAACTCAAGCAAAACCCAAACACTAAAAACATTGAAAATCAAACAAAGGCAGAAAATTGTGGTTGGTTAGAGTCCACCAGGTGTGGGTTCTTACAGAAGCAGATAGACTTCTGAATCGATAGCATATAGGTTTATTATTCTTTCTCAGTGATTACAATGCTGAAACCCTAACATGCAGACAAAAAGGCAAAGCAAATTGCAATATTTAAAAACCTGATTTTCTGATTGCAGCCGCCCCAAAATGATGAAGGATTAATATGGCCAACATCAAATGACATTTCTCCAGCCTCGAAATATGTGCAGACTGACCCAGAGTGCAAGGCGTCCCATCTAGTGAAGGCAGAAGACCAAAAAGCAAGGCGTCCAAGCCTGTAGAAGAAGTACGGCCCTAAACCAGCAATAATAAATTAGTACCACCTTGGAAACAGTGCCAGATGTGCATCTAAACCAGCCGCTCAAGAATATCACTCTTTCTAGACAATTATTGAATCAAACCCTAAACAATGACTTCACGATAAACTCCGTAATAACTTCTGGATGAAGCTATTCAACTGGCAGGCAATAAATCAGCTGGTATTTCACAGCCTCTGAACTACGAACACTGAAGATGGCTCATTCTCCAATGCAGAAGACAACTGAAACCCTTGGCTTCATTCTCTGAAGAAGGAATTGGCTAAAATCGATTTTCATAACATAATGAATGAAGTTTTCTCAAAGAAAACTTATATCTTCTCAGTTGGGTCGATTTCCTTCAAAAAAGCATCATTTAAATAAAACTTGCATTTCACTTTTAATCTTTCAATAGTTTGGACGCCCTTTTAATTATAATCATTAATTAAAAAGTGGCCCCTTCTTCATGATGGTCGACCCCCTTCAAAAAGTCACTTAAGTTATAATATTAAATTATATTATAACTTTATATTATAAGCTTCAATTAAATTAATATTTATTTTGGAAAATAAATATTAATATCTCTCTCAATAGAAGTCCAAATGACAAACCATTTGAAGCCGGATGATAAGTGACTGAATCTGCATATGACCAGACCATACTGCTAAAAATAGCAGGGGTGCTCCGCTGAGTGTCTCCACTTACTAAAAATAGTAAGTAAAGCAGATGATGTCCAAAAGACCCCGAACGAAAGCCAAACTGAATGATTCTGATAACTGAAGCCAAGCCATGCCTCAACAAGACCCTCTATCCACCCTATCAGCCTACGAGGGCCACATAATAGGCTAATCTCAAGAACTGAGAGATGTCAACTGGAAGGGGACATTACAGAAGAGTCAACCAATTCTAAGTGAGGAAATGGTAGGGGTTTGCCAAATTAACAAGTTGAGGTTTAGTACCATAAATGATTTAGCTGTGTTTATAACTAAGCAATAAAAAATGAGTACCATATTTATAATAACCAAGAAACGAAAGAAAAAAATTCACAACAAGATAAACATTTCGAGATCAAAACATAGGATAAAATGACCCATCAAACTATTTGAACTAGTATAAAAAGATGTGTAACATAGTGATCAACGGAGTTGATTTTGTTTGAGATTGGGAATGGCCAAAGTTGCTATGGATTTCACCATTTTGACTACAAAAACTTGAGGCAATGTAGGATATCAATGCACCTTTTTTATCGATGAATCAAAGGATTAGGGACCTCTTCCACTATAATAAAAGAACAAAAAATAAAACAGGTTAGAAAAGGGCATGTAGCCCATTAGAAAGAAGAAAACAGATAAATATTTTAGAAAAGTTGGAGAAACTAAACTATCCTAAGAGACAACCCAAATACTTAAAATCCAACTGAAGCTGAAGAAAAAAATAGTGCTCAAGCCTAATCTAATGGCCTCAGCCTCGAGAGTTTTGAAGATAGCTTCCTACTTCTAATGAGGAGAGTGTCCATGACCCAGCATTTCATCATCGAGTCACGAGCTTCCATTTGTAACTTTTCAGCTTCTATTTTCTTCCTCTTTAATTGCCCAAAGCTCTACAATTTAGTTTTGTTATTTTTCTTTGTCTTGGAGATAGGAGTAATTATGGGTAAGAAAACTTATTCTTCTTTCTCAAGGAATTCCAATATAACTACTGCTCTTCAATTATTCCTTGTAGGAAATGATCCTCATCCTCAAAATTTTATTGTGTATAATGCTAAAAGTCTTATTTATCATCCTCAAATAACTGATCCGCTTGAACAAGGGATTCTACGAGAGAAATTTGAATGGGGGGTAGAGAGCATAAGAGTTGTTTCTTTGTTTAAAACCACAAGAAGTGTAGGTAGAACTGTGAGTCCATCATTTTGATCTAGAGGTTGTGACTTATCCTGCTAAAAGAACACCCAAGGTTGTGCCATATGAAATTGTTGTTAGGGTAGTCCAATTTCCTCGCCCATTTCTTAAGGTTGATGGATCAAAGGCTTGGAGAAATTTTGGATGACCACCTTCAGATTTTGTGACCAATCATATTACAACAAAAGCATCTCAAAGGAAGCCCTTCAAAGTTGACAAATTGGGTCCAAGTGCCCCACAAGGAGCGAATACTAACAATATGAATGATTGGCTTGGAAATGTCAATCATTCACAAATCCTTACAAACTTGCTATTTGATTCTTCTTTCTCTAAATCCAATTTCACAAACTCTCCCGCATAGTATCAAATTTTGAATTAGTCTAAAGTCCACCAGAAAAAGGGAGGGTATACATGCGCAACCAAATTGGAACTTTGGAAATGATAGTAGTTGCAAGGTCAAAAAAGGGGGATCATGGGGCCATGAACAATCCTACCTTTTCAAAGAACCGCAGGTTTTGCTACTACATAAAAATGCAATCTTCAATAGATCAAACTGCAAAAAAAAAGAAAAAGAACACTATTTTCATTGATCACCAATAAAGGAACCACTATGCTCACAAAATCCTCAAAAAGATTATTTTCCAAGCACCTAGAAATAAGAGATTGACTACCAATGGTGTCTGATATTGCTTTAACATATTCATGTAGAAAACAGAAATTGAGAGCCTCAGCTACTACAACCACCATTGTGTCACCTAAAAAAGAAGTTGGGGGTTTTAGTAGGTTGTGGAGAGGAAAATGAAGGATCAAGGTTTGAAATGCCATCCACCTCAACTATTAACAATTCCGATCCATTATCCACCACCAAAAATTATGTAAACCAGCAATGGGGAGAGATTAGGGTTGTCTTTCAAATTTTGCCCCCTAAATAATTTGCTGCAGCCATGGAAGGGTTTTGCATATTTTTGCATTCCATGTAAACTTGAGGACTCAAAATTCCATTTGTCATAAGCAATTGAGGTACCACATCTGGAACAAAGGGGTTGGGAGGGAGAGAGGAAGCCAAGCTTGAGCCCTCCAACTTCCTTAGTTGCCAAAGGTTTGGCTTTCTTCTTCCGGTTTGGATCCAATTGCAGCCCAAGCACCCTATTTCCACTGCTATCACAAGATGATTCTCCTTCCAATCCTCTACTTTTGTGCATTGTCACTTCTCCTGCCCCTCCTTCCCTCCATTGGATTCATATCAATACTATTTTTAAGACATGCATGAGAGGTAATGTATGTGTTAAATATACCTCTCTATCTCTCACACACACATATAGAGAGACATAAATTCCAGCCAAACTGGGAAAATATCACTTGTACCCTGGGGAAAAAAGTCCATTGCTTGATAATAACATTCAGTTGAATCTTTTTGTTACATTTTCTTGTGACACAAGCAAAGTTCTTTAGTAAGATGCTAGGATATATTTTCTTCACTTTAAGTTATTTTTGATATGTAAGTATAATCGAATTGAGTCACCATGAGTATTTGTCTGCTTTCTCTCAAACCAGAAAATACAATCACATGATTGACTGTAAATTTGAAGAATTGTATGCCTCATTAATTTTAAAAGCAAAGAAAGTTTAGGTTGAAGACAAATTCTTATGCATACAAAAAAATTTGACTAGCATATCAAACACAAAATCTTTTATTTTGTTGATGAATAGGCTTTTTTGCAGAAACATTTTTAATTATATGTTTATAATCTGTGGTAGTTTTAACCGTGTAGTAAGTGCTCTCTTTGATAGCTAGTTTCTATTAGTATTACCATTGTATATGACCTAAAGATCGTTGGAGATGACTACTCATGGAAATTGGTCATCAAAGAATTGACTCAGTACATGTGATGCCAGAAAAATATAAATTATCTAAAGACATTCTTAGAAAATTGATCCAAAACTTGATTTTTCATCAAATTGGTCTTTCAAATAGGTATACAATATTTGCAACACACATGGAGCGTCTTGCTGATTTAGCAAGTATATATCCAAATGTCAAAGTCTGTCATTTTCAAGTGGATGTCAAAGCCAATAGAATGGACTTCAAGGTTATAGTTTAATTACTCTTCTTTGCATTTCTCTTCATATGGATGATGAATGTTCTACTTTATTGAGAATATAATGTATTAACCTTGAGAAAATCGCTATCTATTTGGAAATTGGAAATTCTTAGTTTTCTCTTAAAGAAGGTCATAGTAATGTCCCCCACTACGGTCTGCTACTAGCTGGTGTTGCTGGGCTGCCAAACTCAGTTGTTGAAGAAGCTAAGTGTGTTACACAGAAGATAATGGAGGAGGTGATTGAGTTTTTTCTACAGCTGTTTTTGTTCTTTATTTAAATTATTTTTTGGGGGCCCGGTTTCATATGTTTATATGTTATTGGAAATTTCATTAACCTTTGGGTGATTATCATGTGTTTCTATATCCATGAAACAGGAAAGAAGGAACCTGCAACTCGGCCATATGCAATATATGTCACTACGAAAGGAGTACCATGTTGCACAAAGAGTTTTATGCTTGAAATATGCAAACATGCCAGAGGAAGACCTCCGCAGTTCCCTGCAAACTCTGAAGGAAAGTTTCATAGATGGGAGAATATAATGAGCTTAACACAGTGACCTAATAGAAGCTCCTTTACCTTGACTATGACTTTCCTGATGGATTGACACTCTATTTTGCTTTCATTCCATAATACGTCATTGTTTTTCTTTGGTCAACTTTTTCAGAAAGGTTTTGTAACTGATTCAACATTATCTATTTTTTGTAATACTACTTGAATTGTAAATTGAATTGTGCTTTATTGGTGAACCTAATTTACTGCTTTACAACCCATCAGATCCAAAACTGAAATGAAGAAGTTATTAGTTCATCCTCTGATAGTCTTGTATCCTTGATTCGTAACAAGTCGTAATTACATGGGGTCATAGAACAGTTTAACATTTCTCTCTTTGGTTAACCATACTAGGATGTTACCATCCTCGATTGATTACAAAATCAAGTGTTAGGATTAAAAAGAGGAAGGCGAAGATTTTCTAAACATAAGCATCATCTAATAACTCCCAATTTTTTCATTCACTAAAATTATATGTATCAAACATTAATAACTTAATGTGGACCGTTTAAAGGAGGAAGCTCTCCTATGTGCATACCCTTCAACTTGTGCAAAAAGAGGAAAAGTACTCAAATGCATGAATTGGAAGGGATAAAAGAGTCCCATCAAGTTGTGAAAATCTTGCAAATTTTTTTGAGTCAAAGTCAATTCCAATCCAAGGGTTATGTGGAATATGAGAATGCTATTTTGCAAAGTGGATGGAGGATCCGAACACAAGAATCAAACATGACTCCTATAGTCGATAACAACCTTCCCTACAAGAGGAGGAACTTATAACCAGCAAAGAATCTTATGAGAGGAATGGATGGATCTTTTATCAAAGGAACCAAATGACTATTTTTTTGTTGATGCTTTGAGGACTAGCACCAAATCATTATGATATAAAATTTAAGGTTTTCTTTTATACAAAGTTTTCTTGGGTACCATGTGACCTATGGTTTTTATCTTTCTTTGGTATCAAATTCTGCACATCTCTATCCACTTTAATGTTGAGACTTAACTTCTACACTTTAATATAATAATATAGGGGTGATTGTCAATTAAAGGAGTTTAAGGGTAATTTATTTTCCTAGATTTGACAATCATAATTTGTTATATCAATGTCATAATATCAATATCAACCAGACTTGACTTCTACATCTAAAATCTAAATATGATGTTTCATTCCATCCAAATGTTTTTCTTAAGCAAACTTTTCCACTTTGTGGAAACAAATGTTCATGTAGATCCTTGATGCTTGTTTGCATAGATCTATGAATTTCTCTTATGCATGCTTTCCAACAAAAACACAATATGATATAGTCCACTTTTTTTTTTTTTGGATCCATCATATCTTTGGTCAAATTAATGGTAAGGACATTGAATATGATTATATGTTCATATTCCTCTTCAAATTCTATGCATATTCAAGAAAATGGGACCTCATTTCAAGTTTGTATACAAAAGTTATGATCTCCAAATGAAGTAGGCTTTAACATTGTCAACAGTGGCAGTTTAAGAATTGATATGGATGGTTTTGCAATAAAAGGGTGGTTTTGCAATTGACAATGACAATTTTAAAATAGGTAATTTTGCAACTATCTCTTATCAAAATAGGTGATTCTATTTGAGCTGAAAAAATGAGTGGAACTAGAAACGAATCATTATCCTTGTCTTCTCAATTCTTGACTAGGATACTTGGCACATGTAAGGGAAGTCTTCAAGAATTCTATAAGAACCATTTGAGGGTCCAAAGCAAATTAAAATATGATAATTAAAGGTTGTATATCTCCAAAAGAAGAAGTAGAAGTAGTCCTAGGATTCACAAAGGTTTGTAGCCTCTTTGTAGTTGTCTATTATGAGCAATACACTCTAGTAGAGTAGTTGTTGTGTGATCGATTTTTAATGCGTGTTAAATATGTAAAAAAAACAAATGAATCAAACACACCAATAAAACATTATATCAAAAACAGAATATTAAAATAATAGAGATGCAAACTCAATATCCTATTATCGATGTCATCCTATTGTCCTCTATCTCCAGTGTTTTGTCGGTTCCAGTTGGCTCTCAAATCTTTGGCTAGGCTCAACAAACGGTCTCTTAGAGAATGAGTGAATATGAATGCATGTAATTGCTATGCTAAGACATGATTATTCTAATGCTAAACAAGATTGCTAAAATGAAAGATTACGATAATGCTATGAATAATAAAGCTATAATGATAATGCTAGAATGCTAGAATGCTAAAATGCAATTAATCTCTAATTCCTCTGTTGTGTGTTGTAACCATTGCTTGGATTGGCAGTGCTATTTATAGAGTTTTTCAAAAGCTTTTGATTGGCTGATATGATCAACAATTGTGAAAAATTTTGGCGGATCGAACAGTTGAAGATGGATAAGACTGAATAAAACAAAAGCAAGATTTGTTTTCTTTTCTGTAAAAGAGGTAAGATAAGATGATAAAGATGAATTGTAAAAAATCATCTTTTTGTGAGATTATGGAAAGATTTTGAAGAAGATAAATAATGAATTATTAAATTCAATTATTCATTTATGGGTGACATGGAGATTTTTCTTAAAATAGAATATTTACCCCAAATTTGAAGAATAATGGAAGATTTCATAATTAAATTAAATATTTAATTATGATTTTGAAAAGATATGGAAGATATTTAATTAAACTTTTTAAGAAATGGCATGTAAATGAAATTAATTAAATAAGATATTTAATTAATTAGAAGAAATATTTGAAAAGAAATATTTAAACTTAATTAAATCAAAAAGACTTAATTAAATTCAAAAAGTGATAATTAATTAAAATAAATAAAGTATATTTATTTAATTAATCAAGTGGACATATGAATATGAAATAATTAAATAAAAATCAATTTATTTAATCATGATAGAAGAATAAATTGAATGAACAATATAATTAAATTAATTAAATTTAATCATATGTAGAAGACTTTAAAAAAATTAATTAAATAATAAATATTTAATTAAATGTCAGGATTAATCAGACATGATCAATTTTATGCATATACATTTTGCCCCTCTTTGAAGTGATGTGTGAAACGCATTGCTTCAAAGAAAATATTCTTGCTTTCGAAATTTGTTGTGTTTGATTTTTGCCCCTGATCTAGTTCTGATATGTTTCCGATTGAAAAATGTTGCTGGTATTAATGATGTCCCCTCGGGAGATAAATCACTGATGATGATATGAGTAGTTGAAAATGTTTGAAAAATTTGATGTGATGATGAGATTTTGATTATGATGTGAATTCAGTGATTTAGCTCTCGAAAAATGATGTATTAGGATGCCCTAGTTTGAAAATGCGGTCAAAATGAGAAAAAAAATAAAAATAAAATAACATGTCACAAAAACCCACCTTTGTTTGACCTTTAAAAGGTAAAAGGGGAGAAAAAGACAAGTCATTTGCACTTTTTGACTTTTAGAAACCTTTTGCTCTGACGGTGACTTGGGGAGATGGAGATTTCATACCATAGACATAGATTCGAGCGAGCCCGCCAATACCAAAGACCAGCTGCGTATGGACCACCGGTGAGTCGATCCAACCCGTTTTGCTTCGAAATTTGTTGTTTTTCAGTTGATTTTTTCATGTTTTTCCCACGGATTTAGGAGTAAACAGTTCATTTTAGCGCTTAGAGTAGGTGTTTGAGCGCTTTCGATATTTGTTTGAGTGCATTTAGGATGTCATTTTTGTTTGCATTGTCGTCGTGGAAGCCAGTTTAGTGCATCCGATAGATAGAGTAGTGCTTATAGGATGTCGTAGGAAAAGTAGGACTTGAGCACATCTAGGAAATAGTGTAGCACTTTTAGGGTTGTGGCGCATCTAGTGAATAAAGTGGTGCTTTCGATTAGAATTTCAATGCTTATGGGGAAAACTTCAACGCATACAGGGTTTTAGCGCATAGAGGCCGCAGGTTAGCACTTTTAGGAAATGTGTCGGTTTGATAAAAATGATGATGTTTTTATTGCTTCTTTGGTCAATAGATATAAAAATGGGTGTGTCATCATGTTGATATGGATAGAAAATCTGATAAAGAGTTGATAACTTTGTTTCTGAAAATAGAAATCAAAGAGTAGATAGTTGATAACTTTGTCTCCCCTGAACGAAAAACAAAGAGTAGGTGATTGATATGACTTTTGATAAATTTGCTTTCTGCGATAGAAAACAAATAGTAGATGATTGATTGAAAACATATTTGCATTTGTGCCAAAAATACAAATTGTTTTGATTGTTTGATAAATTTGCTTTCCTGAAGAAAAAAAAAATAAATAGTAATTGTTGATAGAGCAGATTGATG
Organism: Sequoia sempervirens; assembly: GCA_007258455.2. NCBI lineage: Eukaryota > Viridiplantae > Streptophyta > Pinopsida > Cupressales > Cupressaceae > Sequoia > Sequoia sempervirens. Next base: position 121,347,595 of record VDFB02379711.1, read on the forward strand.
TGGTATTCAGATAGATAGATTGAGTATTGATTGCATGATATGAGTCACCTAGATAGAACACTGGATATGGGTCAACTGATATGGGTCTGATTGGCATGTGTCACTGATATGGGTCTGATTGGTATGCATTACTGATATGGGTCAGATTGATATGGGTCACTGATATGGGTCTAATTGGTATGGGTCACTGATAGATAGACATGAGTCAGATTGATTTGCTTGATTGAGATTGAATCATTGATAAGATGCTCATTGATTGTCCTTGTGATAAACGAAAATAGGAGGTTTTCAAAAACCTCCAGATTAGGGAGTGTCACTCTGCGGGGTGGGATCAGATACCAGAGCTGTCACCAGATGATATAGAGTTGATAGTGGAATGTGGATTGGGATCGTTGTTGTCCATGCCTCCAATTCGGATCAACGGGGGACTGTTGACCGCGCTGGCAGAGAGGTGGCATTCGAAGCATAACACCTTTCATTTGCCGACGGGTGAGTTGACTGTGACTCCTGAGGATGTTTACAGGATATTGGGTATTCCAGTGGTAGGTGCCCTTGTGTTCTATGATCACAAGGAGCTAGGTGGGACAGATGCACTGAGGAGAGTATATGGCGATGCGCATATAGCAAGGTACTGGGTGCCATGGGTTGACTTCAGGGGGTATCCGGCCTTACCTGCAGTTTTGAGTGCATTTATTGGAGGTCTCCTTTGTTCGGATCACCGGTCAAAGGGACTATCAGTGGGATGGGGGAGGATCCTTGAGCAGATGTTGGTGTAGCCACGAAGATATGCCTGGGGGAGCTGCATGTTAGCTCACCTATATCATGACTTACATCAGGTAGTTTACAGAGGTTCATCTAGTATATCATGTGGTGTTACACTACTCCAGATCTGGGCATGAGAGCATATTACTATGACGAGACCATATTGTCCCAGAGTGAGGCCACTAGGCAGACCAATGTGTATGCATATTCTATGTTCCTTGTCCAGCCTAAGCTGGGCAAGTTGGATTATTGGAGATGGTGTCTCAATGATATGGATGCAGTGATATGGTGGCCATACACAGATTGTGAGCCATGGGATATAGATCATTTAGAGATGTTTGTAGGGATACCCTGGTTTTTGATAGGGAGGACCCCATTCATCATAGAGAGATTCTTGGCATTGCAGGTGCAGCAACAGTTTGGATTTACACAGGGGATGCCTCAGGGTGTTGCTCACTATGCGCAGAGCAAGGATGAGGCGGGATGGGGGCCTGGTATTTCATATCAGATAGCATACATAGAGTATACTTCTTTAGTGCCCGAGGCATGGGATGATAGGTGAGATATTGTTGATGCTGGTATGTTCGATGAGTACTTAGTTTATTATCATACACATCCATTTCCACCGTTTACATGTCCTGATGAGCCGACACCCATTTTGGTGGTACCACAGCCAAGGGTAGGGAGATAGGAGGATGTGGCAGGTGGTGAGCAAGCAGCAGTTGGGGGAGAGGATGAGGAGAGTGGAGAGAAGGAGAGCTTAGATGGGAGTGATGGAGATGACGGCGGAGATGAGGGCAGAGGTGGGGAGCAAAGGCCAATGAGACCGAGGCCAGACTTATTGGGCAGTGTTCAGATCATGCGGAGGCCGAGGACTAGGATTGGACGTTGGACAGTGATCAGGGTCACTTCGACATCCCAGCAAGCACAGATAGATACTTTACAGGCCCAGGTATAGACACTGCAGGGACAACAGGTGTAGTTGCAAAGTCAGTTGGCTCAAGCACAGAGTATGGCAGTGCAGTTACAGGAACAACTGGCACAGTCACAGGCACAGGCACAGGCACATCCTCTTGCCCCAGACCCACAGGTAGTCCAGTTGATTGCAAAGAGGGATGCATTTAGACGGAGGGTCGTAGAGGCAGAGGGTGTCGCGCAGAGACTCATGGGCATTGTGGAGAGTGTGTCGTTGCGAGAGGCCGTTGCAAAGGGATTTGAGATGGCCAGAGAGGTTGAGTACTATCGAGTTTGATATGAGGATTTGTGTCCTCAGCATAGGGAGCCTTTCCCATGATCCCACAGTAGGACCAGGAGCAGGACACAGACAGCTACACAGAGCCTGGGGGTTACCAAGCCTCGACGGGATCCAGATGCAGGGACTAGTGGCAGGCCACCATCCTCGAGACCAGCTCCATTAGGGGGTTCCACCAACTAGCCTTGATTGATGGATATAGGATTATTTGATGTATATCAGATTCTTGGAGCATGTATACTGATTTTGATCATATCTCATATATCTGTCTAGACTTTTTAGTTTCATTGGACTTTTGGACATTTGTATGTATTTTTTATGAGCAATGATATGCAGCGGCGATGAGTTTGGCTGATGTGTTTCATTTGATATGATGACATGAGATGGATATGCATTTATTTCCCTATTATGTGATATGGATATTGATATGTAGTTTTGATGATGTACTGACTAACATGATTTGCAGGATGATTTGATGATGATATGATGATGATGAAATATGATGTGTACTAATGATATCATGCAGGTGGATGATGATGACAAAATGCTATGTGTTGAAATGATGTATGTCTTGCTAATGATGTGGAAATGTAATGTTTTGGATGAGATATTTTTGTGTTTTGATTTTTCATATGCCATAAATGATGATGATGTGATGGATGTTGTGTTTATGAAATGCAACATGAATTTGTAGTATGATATGTGATATGAATCCAATGTTGTATGAAAAATGACAAATGAAATAATATGGAAAATGAGAAATGATAAAAGATGTAAATGATAAATGATATGAAAGGATCAATAATGATGAAATATATGATAAGATGATAATAAATGACATGAAATGTAATGAATGTAAAATGAATGATGAGATATTAAAATGAAATAGAATGAGATGGGATGAAAATGTAAATGTAATGTAATGATAAATTATGTAATGAAATAAGATGATAAAATGGTATGATGCAAATGAGATGATAAATGATAAATGATAATTATATGAATAATAAGGATATGAAAATGATAATGATGATAAAATGATATGATGAATATGAAAATGATTAAATAATGATATGATATAAAATGTAATGAGATGTGATGACGAAATGAAATGCAATTAAAATGAGTTTATGAAATGAAATGATATGATATAATGATATGCAATGATATGAACCTTTTCAATATGATAAGATGACAATGAAATGAAGATGGTAAATGGAAGACAACTATGTAAAATGAAAATGACATGGATACCAAAAATGATGGATAAGATGATAATGAAAGTGATATGAAAATGCCTAAGGAATAAATGAATGATACAAAATGATAAAGGATCGAAATGATATGAGAATAAAACAAAGACGATAAAAATGAGAATGTCCCATGATATGCAATGAAATGATATGAAATATGAAATGATAATGCATTATGAAGGATAAATAAATGAGAAAGGATCTAAATGATAAATGCTAAACTATATGATATGCACAATACCTAGATGAAATGATAATGAAATGAAGATGAAAGGAATGTCCAAATGTCCTCCACAAATAGTCCAAAGAGACATGACAACCGTTGATCTATCTGTTCAGCTTTTTAAAAACTCTAATGCGAATCCAATATGCAGATATATATATTGATCTAAATGAAATGCAACTAAATAAAATCAACCGTTTGTTGAGTCTTTTGGTAGCTTCCTTGAATCATCATAGATCCTTATAAAATGTTGAAAGTATGTACAAGCATCAAAGGGGAAATTAGCACCAATGATGACCTAAGTACAACTTTCATGATTTTTCATATAGCAAGCGAACACAAGCATTGAGGTATAATTGAACCGAGATGACCTGAGCATTTCTTGCGTAAACAGACAAAGACTAACCACTTTCTGATGCAAATGTGGAACTGTCATCAATGATATGCTTTGGAAATCATGTCCCGCGACATATTTGCACCAAGTTGATAATTAACCTCAAGACAACAGACAAAGAAAAATCATCCTCCTTCCTTGCCACTCTAGTTCAGTACATCATTGAGTGTGCTCTAGAGAGATGATATCGAAAAATCAAACAACCATTGTTCAAAATGTAAAACTGATATTCCAATCATTATTCAAATTTTAGATCATCCAGATATGAGTCATGATATGGTATTTTGCTGAAAAACCGTTGTGATATGGATCAATGGTTGGATAGTTGTTCATGTGATTTGATTGTTTGTTCACATGATTGGGTTCTATATCGTTGTAGAGCTATTTTGGTAGAACTTGAAAGTTGATTGCCCCAAAGTATGTCAATGTTTTCCCCCAGTATTTGACACAACTTGCTGAAATGAATATGTACGATGGTTAAGCCATGGTAAGACGTTATCGCTCTAGGAAAATGGTGGTAACATGATGCGGGTACGACCCTAAAATGATGGAAAGATGTCCAAAAATGAAGGCTGAAAAGCTAAGTGCAAAACATGAACTAATAGATGGAGAGCTGCAAATAGCGTTTGTTTGCCATATTTTCACTATTTTTATTTATTGCATTGTTCTAATTTTTTATTTTATTTTTTTGTTGCTACCGAGATGCCTGTTTGCCAGGTTTTCACCAGGGTAACCATTTTTTCAGGAATTTTTCTGATGTTTTGTATATTTTTCAGGACTTTTTCTGATTTTTTTTGTATTTCTTCAGGACATTTTATGCTATTTTTGTTTTTTTTTAGGAATTTTTCTGATGTTTTTGTATTTCTTTAGGACTTTTTCTGATGTTTTTTTATTTCTTTAGGACTTTTATGGATGATGATAACTGCTTCAGACATAATACTTTTTCAGGTGCATGTTGTTGATGGGTTCGTCAAACAAGTCCCCTTCTGGCGTTGACAGCTTGTATGCTCTTGAGCCGTATACTGCTATGACCACATACAGACCCAGCCAATTAGGTTCAAACTTTCCTTTCTTCTCTTTGTCTTGCTGATTGTGTGGGTTCTCTTTTAGAACAAGATCACCAACCTGAAAGGTACGTGGTTTGACTCTGTGATTATAGCTGCAAGACATCATTTGTTGATATGCTTTCAAATGATCAGCTGCTCGTTATCTCTTTTCATCAAGAAGTTTTAGTTCTTGCAATCAGGAAACTCTGTATTCATCATCTGTTATGAGACCTTTCAGTGATACTTTAAGTGATGGGATCTTAACTTCTAGTGGAAAAATGGCTTCTGCTCCATAGACAAGAGTAAATGGTGTTGTTCTTGTTGGCGTTCGGATACTAGTTTGGTAGGCCCATAATGCGGGATTAAGTTGAACGTGCCAATCTTTCCCTACATCATTCATAGCCTTCTTCAAAATTTTCAATATTGTTTTATTTGCGGCCTCTGCTTGGCCATTCCCTTGTGGATAATAAGGTGTTGAGTATCTGTGTTGAATATGGAATCTCTCACAAAGTTCATCAACATCCTGATTCTTGAATGGCTATCCATTATCTATGATGATGGAGTTGGGAATGCCATACCGAAAAATGAGATAGTTGAGTATGAATGATGAGATTTTTTTGCCAGTGACCTTAGTGAGAGGGACTGCCTCAATCCACTTGGTAAAATACTTTGTCACTGTGATGATGAACTTGTGTCTGTTCGAGGATGAAGGATGAATCTTTCCAACTAAATCCAACCCCCATTGAGAGAATGGCCAGGTTGGTATGAACGGTTGTAGTTCTTGTGTTGGTGCATGAATGAGATTCCCATGTATCTGACATTTAGAGCACTTTGTTACAAAAGTGAATGATTCCCTCTCCATTGTAGGCCAGTAGTAACCCATTCTAATCAATTTCTTGGATAAGGTTAGTCCACTTGAATGAGTACCACAAATGCCACCATGAACTTCTTGTAAAGCCTTGTTGAATTCATCACGTTCAAGACATCGAAGTAAAGTACCATCAAGACCGCGGCGATAGAGAGTGTCAGTGATAAGGGTATAGCGAGAGGATTGGCAGATAAAGTTGCACTTTTGGTTACGGGATAAGTCAAGTGGTGAGATGTTGTCTTTAAGGTAGGTATAAATTTTTCCATACCAAGGTGAATCGGATCCTACTAAGTGGAAAATGATTTGGCTTTCAAGTGTGTCATAGGCAGGCGTAAATGATTGTTCCACTAGAAATTCGTAGCAAGCCTGAGTTTCTGGGAGTTGTAACAATGATGTGATTGTGGCCATAGCGTCAGCTGTCGTGTTATCAAGCCTTGGAATTTGTATGAACTTGATGTCTACAAAGTATTTCTTGAAATCGTCAACCATTTTCTTATATGGCAACAATTTGTCATCTTTGGTCTGATAATCATCATTGATCTGGTTAATGACTAACTGCGAGTCACCGTAGACTTGTAATTTTGTGATTCTCCATTCCAATGCTATTTTGAGTCCAGTGATTAAAGCTTCATATTCGGCTATGTTATTAGTACATGGAAACATTAGCCGATATGACCGAGGAATGGTATTTCCTTGAGGGGTGAAAAAGAGTATGCATGCCCCCGATCCATGTTGAGTAAATGAGCCATCAAAATATAATGACCAAGGTTGCTTTGATTCTGTCGTGAAGACATCAGCATTTGGAAATTCAATGTGCATGGGATGCTCTGCTTGTAGGGGTGCTTCGGCCAATTGGTCAGCAATAACTTGTCCTTTGATTGCTTTGCGATCAATATAATGGATATCGAACTCGCTTAAGATCATGACCCATTTTGCTAACCTTCCTGTCATTGTGACCTTGCTTAACAAATATTTGAGTGGATCAATCTTTGCAACAAGATGGATTGTATGAGTTAACATGTAGTGTCAAAAATTTTGCGAAGCAAAGACCACTACTAGGCAAGCCTTCTCGATGAAAGTGTAGTTGATTTCATGACCTGTTAATGTTTAGCTAATATAATAGATTGCATGTTCTTTTCCTGTAGATTCTTCTTGTGCTAACAATGCCCCCAAAGACGTCTCTGTTGCAACAATGTATAAGATGAGTGGTTTGTCCGGATTTGGTGGTACCAGAACTGGTGGGTTCATTAAGTACTGCTTGATTTGTTGAAAAGCCATTTCACACTTATCATCCCATTTGAAAGGAACATTCTTATGTATTAGATGTGTGAAAGGTAGACATTTATCTGCCAATTGTGCAATGAATCTTCGTATAGATTGGAGTCATCCCTGTAGTGATCTCAACTGACTGATATTCCTCGGTGGAGGCATTTCCATGATTGCTTGTACCTTGGCGGGATCTACTTCAATTCCTTTTGCTAAAACTATGTATCCCAAGAGTTTTCCAGATGTGACTCCAAAAACACATTTCTTAGGGTTGAGGCGAACTTTGAACTTTTCCAACCTTGCAAATATTTGGATAATATCTCGAGATGTCCTTCTCTTGTGTATGATTTTTCCAGTATGTCATCGACATAATCTTCCATGAATGTGTGCATCATGTCATGAAAAATTGTAGTCATAGCTCTTTGATATGTAGCCCCAACATTCTTTAAACCAAATGGCATGACGTTCCAATAGTAAGTCCCCTGAGGACATGTGAAAGTTGTTTTGTCCTGGTATTCGAGTGCAATCTTGATTTGGTTATAACCAGAAAAACCATCCATTAGTGAATACATGGAATGGTCAGCCATCAAATCAACTATAGTATCAATGCTTGGAAGAGGGAAGTCATCCTTAGGACATGCCTTATTAAGATCTTTGAAATTTGTGCATACTCTAACACTTTTGTCAGGCTTAGATATAGGAACTATGTTGGAGATCCATTTTGCATAGTCAATTGATCTTATAAATCCCACATCGAGGAGTTTCTTAAGTTCTTCTTTAACTAGTAGTGCCACATGAGGATGCATCTTTCTAAGTTTTTGTTTCACAGGCTTTACTCCTAGTTTAATGGACAAGTGATGCATTACAAGATCGGGATCAAGACCTAGCATGTCTACATAAGACCAGGAAAAGTTGACTTGATTTGCTCTAAGAAATTCCATGAACTCAGGTACTTCTTTATCTTTCATTGATGTAGCTAACTGTAGAATCCTCGGTTTCTCTATAGTTTCAAGATTAACTGCTTTTGTAGGCTCAATCAAGATAGGCGATCACTCATGATAGTGCTCCAGGAGAGTGTCAAGCATCCCGTCATCTGGTGCCTTAAAAAGGTTTTCACCATCTAATACGCTCTTTGTTTTATCTTTTGTTTGATCTAATACTGCCAGATTCTGGTTTTCACCATTAGATCTTTTTTTTTTTTTGCAGCTAGGAAACTTGACACTCTCCTAACTAAGGATCTTATGCCGAAAATTTCCAGTGGAACGATCATTTACATCATCTTTGGAAATGAAGTTTACGATAGATTTGTCGATTGGAAACATAGGTATATCAAGAGGTTCAGATAGATCCCAATCAATGAGATCGGGATGTATTAGTGGTAGCGGGTCATTGAGCTGTGAGAAATCAGCTATGGTCATGGTCATAACTGAGGTTTCTGTAGGATCCGAGGGATGAGGTAGGTCAATGATGGTATTGTTATCGTGATAGTCTTGTTCATTTAAATCTGACTCAGTATCACTAGAATAATAGTTGCCTTGTAGTTCATATTCTTGTGGTTGGGTCCTTGAACCTTATCCTTTTATTAGAGTAGGTGTATACTTGTGTATCACATCAACCTGTTTGTCCCTCCAGAATTCATCATTATGGATGGTATCCCATTCGTATTCTCCAGAGTCTATGTCAGAGTTATTATCAATGAAATTTTGAATTGTTGTCAAGCATGCTTCCCTTGGATCAAAACTTTCTTGCAATGTGAGTACAGTATCATTCAATTGTTTGGATGTTGTTTCTTTCGAGCTAGTATCATAGCCTAGTCCTATTTTATCTTTTGCAGCAAGTTCAGGACGGTCAATAGGCTCAACTACTCCTTTTCTCTTTCTGATAGGACCATTACCATCATAGCCCATCTTTTGCATGATTGAATATCCCTTACCATATTTATCAGTTGGTAACTTGATATTGAGAATTATTTCATCTTCATCTTTATAGATCCAACTTAGAATATCTCTATCCTCAGGATTGTCCATGGGGAATTTTTCTTTGATAAAACGTCCATTAAACTTTGTATTTGGCCATGTTGGTGGTTGCGTTGATGTTGATGCTACATATATTTGTTGTTGTGTGATAGAAGGTTGCCCATGTGACCGAGGCAATGTAGGTAGATTAGCAAGACATAGAGAGTATTCCCCTACTCCATTGTCCTTGAACCGTAATTGCTTGTCAAAGCTTTTGGTTAATTGACTGATTTGCGTATCATTTTTTAAAAAGGTATTAGCAGGAGCTTCTTGATTATTGGGAACCAAAATATCTTGACTAGCTTTGATGTTGGCACAAGTTTGACTTTTTGAATTGTCAACTGTTATTGTGATCTCTTCTCCGTCATAAGGAAACTTAAGACATTGATGATATGTGGAGGGGACAGCTTTCATTTCGTGGATCCAAGGACGACCCAACAAGATGTATGCAAGATCACGATCTAATACTTGACAAAAATTATTTTTGATAACAGGTCCCACTCTGACTGGTAGCATGATTAAACCTTTGGACGCTCTTTCCTCATCATCATAGGCTTAATAGTAATCTTTCTTCTGGGATCAATGAAGTCCTCAGAAAATCCTAAAGCCTTAACCAACTTCATGGTACATATGTTCAAACTAGCATCTCTATCTATTAGAACTCGTCTGACACGAAACTTGTGTACCATGACTTCTAAGTATAATGATGAATTATGAGGATGTGTCATGGAAACATCATCTTTTTCGGAGAATGAAAGGAATGTGGGTGAGGAAAAGTGTCCCACCATGGCTTGAAATCGATCCACATTTAGATCATTGGATACAGTTGTTTCAATGAGGGCTTTGTCTAAAATTTCCTTATGTGATAGAGAAATCTTCAGAAGTTCTAAAATAGAGATCTGAGTAGAAGTTTTTCCAAGTTGATTGATTAGATCATATCAATGTTGAGGTGGGGGCACAATGGATTTTGAAGGAGCACCTTTTAAGATAACTTTAGCTTGTGCCCTTGTTGTTACGTTAACTTCTCCATATTTCGTTTTCTCTTTGACTTTTATAACATTAACCTGCTTGTCACCAGTGTAGATATGATTGATTATATGCTCATCGATATGATTCACATTTTTCCCAGAAGACTCACCCTTTTGATAGTTGGGAAAAGGGTTTTGAAATGCTTGGTGGTCTTTTTTCGATTGTTGGTGTCCTTCTACCTTAATGGTGTCATTTTCTATCAAGTTTTGGATTACATTCTTCAAGGCTTGACAATTATTCGTTCGATGGCCCTTACATCGATGATAATCACAATAGTATGTGTCATTCCATGATGTCGGCTTCACACTGGGTTCAAAGTTACGTTGAGGCGGTAGGGTAATTATGTTCTTTGCCATCAAGTCTTTAAGGGCGGATTCCAAAGATTGCCCCAATGGAGTAAAAGTTCTTCTATTGGAGAAAAATGAAGATCGATGTGGATTCATGTTTGATGTATTCCCTAAGGCATTGTTATTGTTGTTTCCATGATACCCTTGATTGTTGGTATTACCTTGATTTGGAGCAAAAGTTGGATTTTGGTTATTCCTCGGAAGAGGAGGATCATTTCCCTAATTTTTGACTGAGTTGACATTGTTATAGTTGTTGCGAGGAAAACTAAGAACAACTGGCTTAGGTGAGACATGATGTGCATCTACCACACCATCATTCACCACGTTTTTGTTGTGAGTCCAAAACTTAGATTTGTCATTGTGGTGATTTGAGGAGCTAGGATTGTCTCTATCAATTTTGATTATTCCCCTCTGGACTAATGCACTTTCAATTATGATTGCATTTTCAATCATTTTCTGAAAAGAGGGAGGACAATGAAGATTTAGATGATAACTCATCTCTTGATCCAAGTTGTTTATGAAGGTACTGATCTTTTCCTTTTCAGGAACATTTCGTGGATATCTAGCGAACAATCTTCTCCATCTTTGAAGAAATGTGATGAATGGTTCACCTTTTGCTTAGCCTTGCATAGATCAATCATGGTTATTTGGTGTTGTATGTTATAGGAATATTGTGATATGAACTCGTTGATTAATTCCTCAAATGTTTTGATAGGCGGTGTGATTTTTGATAACCATTCCATAGATTGGCCTCCAAGACTTCTAGGAAACAAGTGCATTAAGTATGTATCCTCATGAGCAAACTCTAGTCATGTTTCAGAAGTCCCTAATATGGTCAATTGGATCCGATTTCTCGTTATAACGATAAACTTTGGGATCTTACAATGTTTAGGAAATGGAATCATGTTGAGACGTCGGTCAAAGGAATATGGACAGATATCATCAAGAGTGTATGTCTTTGTTGTGGTTCCCCCTTGTAGATCTTTAATTTGTCCTTGTAGTGTTTTAACTTGTTGAGTCAAGGCACTAAGATCAGATAAGGGTATTTCATCAGGATTACTCTTTATGTTCTTAGTATCAAAATCTTGAGGCAATTTAGCTCCTTTGTCAGCCAGATATAGGAAATATTTTTGTTTGTCATGTGCTAAGATCTTTTCTACAGCTCTGAGAAATTTAGGATCTTGTTCGGCTTCTCTAAGGTGACGCTCTTCTTCTTGTTCATCATCACTATCCTCAAGGGTTTTTCTCAGATCTCTGTCGGAAGTAAACAAATTATTTTCTCCTTCGGCCATGTTGTCTTCAAAAAGGGGATTTCAACTCACACTATAAAGAGGATCACTATTTTCACCTTTTTCTTGAGTTCTTGAGGTATGATCTTCTTGTTGAATATCTTCCTTTAGTTTATTATATTGTGATCTTGTAAAAATAGGCATATGATTTCAAGATGTTCTTCTAAACTTAGATCATAGTTTGATGAGTGCAACCAATGATGATGTTTTAATCTGATAAGATTTAAAATATTATGATATGACCAAAACTATGTTCCTAATTCGTGGTTGTGGCTTCCAATGATAAAGGATGTCAAAATCCTATTGGGAGAAGTTGAACCAAGAATTCAGAAGTTTATGATGAAAGGTGCACTTGTAAGATTTGATCCTTGTTTTCAAAGAATGATCGGTATATCAAATAGCCTATTTCAACTTACTGAAGTATTTGACTAGGATGTGTCGAATATTCGATAGAAGGTTGTGGTATATAGTTGAAATCAAGAGGTTGATTGTGATTGTGTTGTTATGAGAGGGCTCTTCTTTGAAAATAGGCTCGTGAATCTAGAGGGTCTACAATGTATTCGTCAGTAAATCCCCTAACAAAATCTTGGTATCTATGGAGAAATTTGCGATAATGGAGCAAGACGTTTTGACTTTTGTATAAAAACTTCCTTCGTTGTAAGGTTTTCTTGTAACCTAGAGGTTTCTTGATTCTATTGGAAATTGACTTCTTGACAAACTTGGTAGATTTCCACTCCCTAAGCATGAGAGAAAATGTTGATATGTTACTAGACCAAAAATGCTATAAACTCGAATCTGTCAAAAACAATGATTCGGGAAAAGTGACAGATGCGCTATTTTGTCCCCTATATGTGCTTCAGAAATAGGGATATGCAGCAAAGAAATGGTCAAATGCACTACAATATGTCCCAGATGTGCTACTCTGTATCCTATATGCGCTGTAGGAAAAATGTTGTGACAGTGACCAAAAAGTTTGTTTTTAGAATAGCCAACATATGCGCCAAAAGACTTAATGCTCTAAAATAGACCCTAAAAATGCTGAATTAACCAGTGAATGCACTAGAACAGACCTCATATGTGCTAGAATATACCCTATATGCGCTAAAACAGTTTTTCCAAGGTAACTTTCCGAACAGTTTGTGATGAGTTTTAGCTAACATTTGACATGTTCATTTTGGATGATCTTTTATCTGAATTAGTATGATTGAAAACACAACAAACACTCTGAAAACAATTGTTTTTAAGTCGTATACTAAACATCAAGTGTGTGTTTCAAAAATGTTTTTTAAAAAGTGTTTTCACAGGTTTTACACATGACAGACAGTTCAAGCAGACTCACTCTTAGTACTCAAGTAGGTCATCATAATAATCAACAGCCCATATCTTAGAATTGTGTCGACTCACACAGCCGTGTCACCGCCGAAGGGGCGCCCGAGTTTTTGTCTTTTCCAGGCGCGTACTCAGAGTGACGGAAGTGGATACCGGATCCCCTAAGAAAATGGTCCTTGGTAGTTATATGGTGAGTATCTTGGGGGCAGATTCTTCCCTCCCCTTGCACTGTGATTATTATGATGTTTGGAAACTAACTTCGGCTGGATACTACACTAGGTTTGTAGTAAGGGTTTCCGTTCAGTGCAGAAATAATAAACTCCCTCAAGAGACCTCCCAACCTTTAGAACAAAGGCTTTGGGGATGGTTATCTTGCACACTACCGAAAAAAGAGGGTTTCCCCTGATTTTCTTTAAATTTTATAGTGGGGCGGAATAGCCTAGCTTTGGCTTGAACCCACTTGAGTCGTTCCTCTTGGGTGAGTACTTTTTCCCTCAAGAGCAGGCCCTCTATAGGATGTAATAAAGTAGTAAAATTGCATGAATGTAAAAGGAAAGTCTGGTATTTTGGTCACCCAGTTAAGGGGAGAGCATAGACCTATTGCCACAAACACAGTAGACACTGTTCTTTTTAAAACCCAAAACACAATGATCTAAACTATGTGAAGATGTTGCTTCACAAAAAGCATGGGATTCATTTTAACCGCAAAATCAATGTGTGGTGACTATCCAAGATTGCTTTATTTTAAATCCATGTCTATCCTAGGGTTGCTCCTTTTTAAAACCAGCTGTGACTATCCTAGATTGGTTCTTTTTAAGCCAGAAAAAGGTTTTGTCTACGGAAGGCATCAGACTTAGAAACCTGTTTAGTTACAACTTGTATGCACTAAAAGATCACCTATATGTGCAACAATAATAAATTAATGTGCTAAAATAGATCCTAAATGCGCTACAAAAAGTCCCAAATGTGCTACAAAAACTCCTAAATGCACTAAAACAAAATGCAACTAAATTTATTTATTTATTTTATTTTATTTTATTTTTGGATAGGAGAAGGGGAATATGGATAGGAGGGACTCAAGTGTCTAGTTCCATGAAAGGTGATAGTCCCACTAGAGATGGATGTCATCGCATGGACCATGTCAAATGTCGTTATGCTCATAGATGTCGGTAAGGGATGACATGAAAGGGAGATGGAGTAGGTAGATGATGGATTATGACGAGTATGCACAAATGATTCAAAAACAAACAAGGAATTGCCCCTGTCAAGCTGTAAACTGATGATTGATTGACTGATTGTGGATGATGATACTGTTGTCATTGTGGGGAGCGACATATCCCTAGAGCAACACAAGGATGATGATAATCGATTGATTGACTTTGATTTCGTTTACAGAAAGATTAGGATCAAGACCAAAGGATGTGATTAGGCTTGTTTGGAAGGATGAGGTATATCAAAAGATATCCAAAACATGTTTCAACCTTTGCCCCTATATCTTCATCAAGATCAAAAGGAGAAGGGTGGATAAGTGGACTTAATATGATAGGTATGTATGATGGCTAAAGATGGTCGGTAGGATGGAAATGACATGACATGAAAATGATAGGTTGGATAGATAAGACATTGTGCCCCCAAGTGTAAGTGACATAGAAGATCAACCTACACATGATTCCTATTTGTTTTCATCATAGTACTTATCCAGGGCGCCTATTTACTAGGTTTTCACCGTTGGACGAAGGGATTTCTCTTTACTTTTTTGTTTTTGTTTTTATTTTGACTTTTTGACTTTTTGAATTTTTGGATAGAAGAAGGGGAATATGGATAGGAGGGACTCAAGTGTCTAGTTTCATGAAAGGTGATAGTCCCACTAGATATGGATGTCATTGCATGGACCATGTCAAGTGCTCATAGATGTTGGTAAGGAATTGCATGAGTGTGAGATGGGCTAGGTAGATGGCAGATTATGAGGTGGATTATGGAGGAAAATAGTTGATTATGATGTGGATTATGTAGGGAAGATGATAGGGATTATATGGGACTTATGAAAAAGATGAATGGGGAGGATTAGCCAAAAGAATGGAACATAGGAATGTGGTGGGGGAGATATGTAGGATAATGAGTGAAGGATGAGGAGATTGAGGTATGTGGAATTGTTGTGAAATGGAAGGGAACCATGACCAATGGTTGCACACACTGTGATAAATGTTGAAGCTTTTGATGTGGATGGGGTGTAGGAAGCAATGGAGATGTTTTCTTAGGAGTTGGTGGATGATGTGTTTTAGGTACCCACATAGACTTAGTATTTTTATGATTTTTGTTTGGCTTATGGGACTTAGGAATTTGAGACTTTTGAATGGAATGAGAATGTGGGGTGGAAGTGGATTGTTGGGATTTTTGTGATGTAGATGCCTCATTTGAATTTCTTTCCTTTTTCTTAGGGACCCAAAGCATTTTAGTTTTGGCCTTTACTTTTGGAGGTATGGGCTTATATAACTTTTTAGATGGATTTTGCTTTGACTTTTTGCAATTGTATGCTAAGGCATTAGGACCTTTAGAATTTTTGAGTTTATGTGTAGAGGCATCCAAATTTTTATTTTGGAATCCCTTGGGTTTGGTGGAATGAGTGGAAGCTTTATGTTTAGACAATGTGTGCATTGATTGGTCATGATTAAGATGTTTAGAGGATTTATGGATAAATGGATAAGAGGATTGAATGGTAGGGATATTAGGTGTTGGGAGTAAGGGTGGTAAAGTGGATGGAGGGAAATTAGGAGTTGGAAGTAATGGTGGAAAATTTGATGGTGGAAGGTGTATGGTCACATGCTTTTGAGATTTGTAGGATGATGGAGGTGGAATGGCAACATATGTTTTAGGTGTATGATAAGGCTTATGATGAAAGGAGGTGGACTTAGGATGGGCTTGTGATCAATTTTTAATGCGTGTTAAATATATTAAAAAAACAAATGAATCAAACACACCAATAAGACATTATATCAAAAATAGAATATTAAAATAATAGAGATGCAAACTTAGTATCATGTTATCGATGTCATCCTATTGTCCTCTATCTCCAGTGTTTTGTCGGTTCCAGTTGGCTCTCAGATCTTTGGCTAGGCTCAACAAACGGTCTCCTAGAGAACGAGATTGAATATGAATTCATGTAATTGCTATGCTAAGACATGATTGCTAAAATGAAAGATTACGATAATGCTATGAATAATAAAGCTATAATGATAATGCTAGAATGCTAGAATGCAATTAATCTCTAATTCCTCTATTGTGTGTTGTAACCATTGCTTGGATTGGCAGTGCTATTTATAGAGTTTTTCAAAAGCTTTTGATTGGCTGATATGATCAACGATTGTGAAAATTCCTAGAAAATCGAACGGTTGAAGATGGATAAGACTGAAGAAAAACAGAAGAAAACAAAAAGCAAGATTTGTTTTCTTTTATATAAAAGAGGTAAGATAAGATGATAAAGATGAATTGTAAAAAAACATCTTTTTGTGAGATTATGGAAAGATTTTGAAGAAGATAAATAATGAATTATTAAATTCAATTATTCATTTATGGGTGACATGGAGATTTTTCTTAAAATAGAATATTTACCCCAGATTTGAAGAATAATGGAAGATTTCATAATTAAATAAAATATTTAATTATGATTTTGAAAAGATATGGAAGATATTTAATTAAAAATTTTAAGAAATGGCATGTAAATGAAATTAATTAAATAAGATATTTAATTAATTAGAAGAAAGATTTGAAAAGAAATATTTAAACTTAATTAAATCAAAAAGACTTAGTTAAATTCAAAAAGTGATAATTAATTAAAATAAATAAAGTGTATTTATTTAATTAATCAAGTGGACATATGAATATGAAATAATTAAATAATAAATATTTAATTAAATGTTAGGACAGACATGACCAATTTAATGTATATACAATTGCCAATGTCAACTAGGTTTTTCACTCCTCATAGGGGTTTTTCCATCTCATATTATCTTTGTTGTGTTGCATTTTACACTTCAATACTTCATTTTTTTATTAACAACACTTTAGTACCTCTATTACTCATTACCATTTAGGAAACTAAGTAGAACAACAAGTAATTGTTGACTCCCTAGTTTCTAATTGATTTTTTGGGGAAATTATAGATCAATTGGTATCAAAGCCACAAGTACTTTGGTGTATGTAGAGGATTTGGGGTACTATAGAGTTTTTTTGTCTATACCCTCTCTTTTTGAATTCTTCTCAAGGTGTGCAACTTATAAAGGAGCAACCATGAAATAAGTTTAGAAGTTGTTGCAAGACATCCAAGAAAGCTTAGAGTAAGCATTGGAGAAAGCATAGTGATTGGAGAAAGCCCTAACATGCCTTTTCCATGTGCAAATCAAGGACAGCTCAAGTGAAATAAAAATTCCTCTAACTTTGTTTTTGGAAGGCCTCAAGATGGTTGTAGATTGTGTCCAAATAAAGAGCAACAATCTAAGCTGGAAGAGGAGAGCAAAAATCTGCTTCAAGACAACAACAAAGAAAGGAATAAATGGGGATTTTGTATTCCAACTGCTTCACAATTTTTCAAGCCCAAGGAGGTAATTGAGCATGTGGTTAAGGATAGTTCCTCCCTTGCCATACATATTGTAGACATATATATGTGATTATAAAAGAAGGAAAGTGTAGTTTTGTTCCATTTGCATGAGCAAGGGATGAAGCATGTATTTGTAACATAAAATAGCGCTATAGCTTGTTGTAAGGTGTTGTAGCACATGTAAAATTATTGGGTGAGAATATGTACAACACTATTAAGTTCATTTAGATGTTGTAAGCATGTATTCTCCATAGGTGCATGAGGGGATGGGATTCTAGCAAGTATTGGTAACATGAACACTATGGCATGTTTCTAGAATATTGTAACATGAAATTTTCACTTTGAGAGCATGTACACCACTATCAAGATCATTTGGGTTTTGTATGCATGTATACTCCATTGTTGCATGAAGATAAGAGTCTACTAGCAAGATTAGCAAGTTTTGGCAACATGATCAACACTTTGGCATGTTCTTGGGTATTGTAAAACATATATTATTCGTAAGTTAGAGCATTTGCAACACTACGAAGCAATTAAGTCTCATAGGCCTATATATTTCTGTTGATTACATAGCATATGAAGCACTATGATAGTTTTGTGGGTGTGGCAAAGATATGTGTATCTTTGAGTTGAGCATGGACAAAACTTTGAAGCATTTTTGGGTGTTGTAAGCATGTTTAGTCTCTTAATTAAGCATGGGAAGCACTATGGGAATTTTCTTAAGTGTTGTGAGCATACACATTTCACCATGGGAAATAAACATTGTAGCCAATGACTTGTTGACAATATGGAAAATATAGGGAAATAATATCCACTTGTATGGGAAAGGGAGGAACTTTATGCATCTTAGATGAACACAAGGAAAAATAAGAGAATAATAGTGATGCATTTCCATTATTGTATTTGCACAAACTTCCTTCATACTTGTAGCATGTACATAGTTGTAGGATGAGTAGTTATTTTCCTATTTTTAGGAAGCATTTTTAAAATATATGGCCTTGATTGTACATAGATGAAATAAAGACCACTTTGTAATAGCTTTTTATAGGAAATGTAAAAAAATGACCATTGATAAGAAGGATCATTACAACAAGATATGTTGTAGCTTGGAAATCACTATGGTACAAGAGTTTGTGTAGCATAAGGGGTTGTAGAAGAAATAAAAAAGGCAATCACCATAGCACAAGTTTGTGGAGTGTAAAGAGTTGTAGAAAATTTAGACATGGCAAGCATTGTAGCATGTTTTCAGCATCACAAGGGATTGTGGTATGTAGAGTTTCAACTCCAACAAAACTCTAATCCTAAACATAGGGTTAAAAGTGTGACAAAAAAAAACTACTTTCGACAATAGAGCATCACAAGATGTTGTGAGGGAGTTTATTTTAGTTACTTGGGCCTAAAGGTTTCAAAAACATAGGAAATTCTTATAAGTTTCATAAGATTGATTTTGTGGGACAAAAGCTCTTTAATGATGGGTGTATTATCCATTTGGATTAAGGAGTGAAGCTCATTCTTAAGGAGAAAGATAGTTCAATATGTTGCAAGGAAGAAAACTATATTCATATGGTAATAAAAGTTGAATATGATTATATAGTCATGCTCCTCTCAAAATTTTATGTGATTTTAAAAAAAAGGCACCTATTTTTGAGTCTATGTAAAAGATATGGCCTTTGGAAGTAGGGTTTAGTTTTGTTAATTATGGAAATTTTACAATTGACAACTCATGATTTTATAATAAAAGGTTATTTTTGTATTGATAGTGGTGGTTTTAGAATTGATGAGGTAGTTTTTCACAAGCTAGAAAAATGAGTTGAGTTAGAAATGAAACACTATCCTTGTATCTTTAGTTGTTGACTAGAAGGTTTGACACGTGTAAGGATGGTTTTCTATCATTCTATAAAAACCATTTGGTGGTCTATAGAAAAGGGGAGTAGGACAACTGGAGGTTGTTTCTCATAGAAATAGAAGCTAAAGTAGTCATAAGCTTGATAGAGGATTATAATATTTTGTACTTGTATATTATGAGCAAACACTATGATAGAGAGTTGCTTCTACCAACTAGAATTTTTACCCTCATATGGGTTTTCCTAGCTCATATTCTCTATGTTATATTGCATTTTACACTTTAGTACTTCATTTCTTGTTAACAACACTTTAATCCTTCCACTATTCACTATCATTTATGAAACCAAGTAGAACAACAAATTTATTGTTGATTCCCTAGTTTCTAACCAAGTGTTTAGGAAAATCATGGATCATCAAGGTACTCATAGAGACTCACCATACTCAAATTGAGAGGTTGTTTAATAACCATGAAGAGAACCCATTGAGGTTATTGAGTTAGATAATTAATAATATTATTATATAAATTAATAACTATACTCAAACTTGGGAAAGATCGATTAATGAATTAGATGGTTGAGACTACAAACCACTAGTTTATAATTGTCAATATAACAACTATTTTATGACTATAAAACTAATTAGGTATGTTTGTGTGTGTGTGTACACACACACATATATCTGTATATGTATATGTATATGTGTGTACATATATGTATATACATATATATGCATGTACATGTACATACATACATACATATATATACATGCATATATGTATGTATGTATGTATGTGTGTGTGTATGCGTGTATATGTATGTATGTATATATATATACATACATATAGATGCATATGCATGTGTGTGTGCGCGCATATGCATATGCATATGTGTGTGTGTATGTGTATATGTGCATGCATATGCGTGTATATGTATGCATGTATATATATATATATGCATGCATATGCATATGTGTGTGTGTGTATGTATGTATGTATATATATGAATACATACATATACATGCATATGCATATGTGTGTGTGTGTATTTATATGCATATGAATTTATATATATGCATGTGCATGTATATACATGCATATGCATGTGTGTGTGTGTGCACGTGCGCACTCTATTATGAAATCTACACGTATACATTTTAATAATGGACCATACATGTTAATTTGTGAAATGTCAAATTTGTAAATGTGTCAATTTTATTCTAAGAATATTTTTATAAGTCATGGGTTGGAATAATTCTAAATATTTTTCATTAAAATATATAAAACCTATGATCAAGAATAATAATTAAGAAATAATCTTCTTCTTGGATATATCCTACAAATCAATCTAATAAAAAAGAAATTAAAAAATGTTCCCATAATCAAAACTTAACATACTTGAGTGAATATTGAAAGGAAACAAGAATGCAAAAACTCTTCATAATCTAATATTTGAGTAGAGGTATAAGAAGGTAATTAAATATTTTTAGTTACAAGGAAAAATACACAACAAAAATTATACCATAACAAAATGATTTACATGGGGAAACCCTTTTGGGAGAAAAACCTCACTCCAAAGCAACTCAATGTATTATTCAGTTGCATTAAGCTTGCAAAGTATAAGTCTTGAAAGGTGCATCACCAACAAAATATTTGAAGTAAACTTAACAATATAATAGTACCTAGAAAAACTTACTATGAAACCTCTCTCAAGCACCCAATAAATAGGAGAAAAAATACATGAAGGTGTCAAATGGTAATTAAAAAAGTATGAGCTAAAACCACACAAAATATGGGTGATCCCACAATACTGGTTTACAATTTTTGGCCAAACTGGACATTGAACTGAATTTTTATAATTAAAGCTTCACTTTCAGGCACCTATAGCGGCTATACCATGAGGAATTTGAAGATGATGCTAACTAGTGATTTGTGACATTTTATCTGTAGCTTTTAAATTATATTTTTTTCAAATTTTTTGGAATCAGATTGCACTTCTTTTTCCATCTCCTTCGAAAACTAGTTTTTAACACTAAGTACCATTTTTAAAGAGTGATGTTACTAGCTAACACATAATTTTTTTTCTATGAAGGATAAAATTCTATTTTTTTTTGAATTTAGATTTGTAACTATGATATCTAGTGTTGGAATTGGTTTCATAACATTTTATTGAATTTTTTTTCTTAATTAAGTTTCAAAGTCAGACCAGTTACAATTTAGACATGATTTACTAGCTAAAACATAACTTTTTTTGTATGTATCAAAATTCAATTTATTTATTTTTGTTGGATCAAGGACATCAATATCTAGTGCACTGATATTTTTCAATTTTTTTTTAATAATTGGCTATTTTTCCACATGTGCAGAACAGAGCTTGATTTTTGGTGAAAAACCTACATTCACAAGAAATAAAAAATAAATATAATAATCAAATTAAATTTAATTAATTTTTTTTTTTTTGGAAGCTTATAATAAGGACTACATACTTACAAAAGGTAAATTTTAAATGAATTCATTTGATCCCCCAAAAGGTAAATCAAAAGTGGTTTTTTATCAACATTTTGATAGGTGTAAATGAGACTCTGTTATAGGTATGGTTTAAAACTAGCGGGGTTCTATCCAAAGGGGCTTGGTCTAAGGTGGTTTGAACAAACCCTCTTCAATTGGAATCCTCTAAATGGAACTTTTCAAGGCTTAAATCATTATATTTTCTAAAAATACGTGATTTTAGCAAAAATCAGGATCTCCTAGAAAGTGTAAACCACTATTGTGGGATCACCCATATGGTATTCCCTAGTAAAAAATATAACACCCAAATCCCAAGATGAGTTTGCACAATAAAATAACATATTCCTTCCACTTTCTATAAGCTCATTGTAATCTACTTTCCAACTTGGGCACTCCATTTTGGCTCCATTATCTTCATTAAAAAATGTTTTATAACATGTCATAACATGTCTCATAAGTTGGTCATACTTCTTCCAACTCTTTGATGCTTGATAGATGCTCTTACATTTTCAATGTGGGAGGCCCAACTTTTGGAGGCCATAATTTTTTACATGGGACGTTGATTGAGCCTATTCTTTTTTAAATTGTAGAGCTTGAAGAGATCTTCATCTTTGTTATCAAGGAACTAGCCATCCAAAAAAAATCAAGGCCAAAACTAACCTCTGTGGATTAGAAATTAAGTTTTTTATATTGTATAGCCTAAAAATTACAATTTTTGAGTTCTTAATATTAGAATGCAAGACTGATACGCCTTTCCTAACATTGACCTACTTATCAAATACCTTGCAAGAACAAAGAAAGTATCAACACTATCAACTAATTGCTAGGGTCTAAGATGCTTATAGACTCACAACAATACCTAAACTTTTCTATGCATACTAACTTTGTCAACGATTCTACAATATTCTATAAAACATTAACTTTGTCCAACATCACCCTCCCATCCTCTACCATGTCAAAAATGAATTGGTATCAAACATCAATATGATTCATTTGAATATAAAAAGTTGAGTTATTTGCAAAACATATGGCACATGTATTGTCACAAAGAACTCTAATAGCTCCCTAACTTTGTATCATATTTAAACATAAGCTCTTAATCCTGATGTCCTCCTTATAAGAGTGAGTATCTTCCATGTACCTAGCCTCTGAGTGGACAAGTGACCATCATCCAATTAATAGCACTATCAAATAAAGTAAAATATATCCACTATTGGATCTTATGTTGTTGACATCTCATGCCCAATCTAAATCCATAAATATCCTTTGAGTTTTAGTCCCTTGTAGAATCACCATGATAAAAATGTATTTGGAGGTACTTAACAAATATAGAAAACCCTCTTAATTGCATCCCAATGATCTTATCAAATATTAGGTATAAAGTGGCTCAAGACTTCCATTACTTAGGAAATGTTTGATTTAGTACAAATCATAGCATACATCAATCTCTCAATAGCACTAGCATATGATACTTAGTCCATGTACTCCATCTCATTAGATGAAGTTAAACATTTCTCTATAGATAATTTGGTTCTAGCTAAGATAGGAATACATAATGGTCTACAAGTTATAATATTGAATCCTTTAAACACTAATTTCACATGCTTTCTTTGGCCTAACCAAAACTTTATCTTCGTTCCATCTCTTTTGATCTCTATACCTAAGATATCCCAGAAAACCCCTAAGGCCATCCCAAACTATGATAAAAGTTGAATCTTCAAGTCACAAATCATATCTTTATTTTTACTGAAACATAACATATCAACATACAATACAATAATAAGGAATAGATCATCATCTATTTTACAATAGATGATATGATCCAATTTGGATGTCATGAATCCCAAACCCAACATAAAAGCAATAAAAATACTAATATGGCATCCTAGGAAACTATTTGAGACCATACAAAGACTTTTTGACTTCAAAACCAAGATTATTTACCTTCTTCCACATGGTAATCTAGTTGTTTCATCTAGATCTCTTCCTCCAAATCATCGTGAAGAAAATTTATCTTCACATTTATTTGCCTAAACTCAAAATTAAAGTTTGTTTCAATAGATAATAAGAATCAAATATATGTCATCTTAGCATATGGATAAAAATCTCAATATAATCAATTTCCTCAACATGGAAATATCCTTCACAACTAGTTTAGCCTTGTGATTCTCAACATTTTTATTAGTACTCAATTTTCCTTTGAATGCACATTTACAATGAATGATTTGCTTACCATTAGGAAAAGGTACTAACTCTCATGTGTGATTTTTCTTCAATGCATCTATGTCCTCATTCATATCCACTCTTTAAGACTTAGAATGACCCATATTCAATGCCTTCTTCATATTTTTAGGTTTATTTAGATGTTAATAATCAAAGAAAAATACATCTCCAATCAAGAGGAACACACATGTTTGGTTATTTTTTATGCTAAGTGGACCTTCTCTAGTGTTGAGGTGGAGTTTCTACCTCTTCAAAAATATTTGAACTATGTGATCTCTCCTCCTTTCTAGGCCCTTTTGAGAATCTAGTTCAACTTTATTGGTCATTGAGGTTAGTTAAACCACTTATTTCTTCTTATCCTCTTCTACCTGCAAAACAATAGGACAAGGCTTAATCTCTAAAAGTAACACTTTTTTATATATAACTCTCTTGAACACAAAATCACAAAGCTTGTATCCTTTCACACCAACAACATAGCTAATGGAGATATTCTTAATTGTTTTTCTTTGATTTTGATCAATTTTCTCTAGGCACATGTGCATATGCCTCACATAAAAAACACAAAGATACTATAATGAGGGGCTTTTACTTGAACAAGCCTTCATTCTTATCCATAAGAGCTAATGTAGGGGATATGTTAATTAGGTAACAAATTGTGGAAACAACTTTTTCTAGAACCTTTTTTCCAAGACAACTCCACTAGGCATACTCTTGGCCCTCTCCATCAATGTCATGTTCATTATTTTTGTAACTTCATTTTATTTAGGGGTATGTGTGATGAGAGTCATTCATGTCCCATTTCATCCCATATTTTAGTATTTTTCATATGCTTCATACCACCTTTCATATTCCATGTCCACGCCATATTATCATTTTACCACCTTTATGCTGCATATGATTAAATATATAAGTAATATTTAATTTAGTTTTAAATAAAAGATGTGAATAATAAATTAGATTGTATTTACTAATATTTTCTACCATTATATTAAGAATATAAATATTGCAACATGCTATTGGAGGATGAAAACATAGGCCTCTTGTTGCCCGTGGGTGCATTTGCAACAAATTATTTGCAGCTATTAAATAATTTTTATATTTTCTTAAGCTATATTTTAGCTTTCTATTATCATAAATTATTGTATAACTAAATCATTTTTTAATTGGCCATAAACAACTTCCTATTATTTGAATGACCATAAGTTGAACATAATACTAGCCATGGGTTAAAATAAACAACTTCCTATTTTATTTTGTTGTTATAACTATAGACTAAATAAGTTTATTTTGTTGTTTATGGTCAATTTGTTGTAAGCTAACATCTATAAAAGTGAGCAACAAAGGAGGAGAGATATAAGGATGTGAAGAATGTAATATTTTTCTTGCAATAAAATTTAATATATGCAACAACTCATGCTTTGATTATTTAGAATATGTTGTAGCCACCATGTGGTCTGGGAGGAAGGGCCCACTCTCAAAAAATACTGGTGATGAGTTTGTTTAATTGTTTTTTGTATTTTATTTTTTATTGTGTAGTATGGTATTAGATTTTTTTATTTATTTTCTGATTTAAATAGAATATTAAATTAAACATTTATTCTATTTTATTTTGTAGCATGTTTATTTAGTTTAGATTATTATATAAATTTAATAAACCATTATTTTAAGGGGTAAATGCTTTTGACCCAGAGCTATTAACTGGTGAGGTCACAAATGGGGGACCTTATCCCCAATTTAAACATTCAACAATTACACCCCAGTGGGGTTTCAACCTTGATGGAAAGAACAACACCACAACAACTTAACCATCATACCATGCCACTATTGGCATAAATTTTATAAATCATTGTTTTCATTGTGGTTACATTTTTTGTAGTAGACTGTACGGTTATAACAATCTGCACAATTCTTATCGCCTAAAAGTAACTGTTCTTGTCATCTGAAAGTAACAATTCTTGTCACCTGAAAGTAACAGTTCCTATCACCAGAATTGTGTCATCATAGTTCTTGTAGTGCAGAAGTTATTTTAATTTGTAATAGGTTTGAAAGTATTTTAAAAGGATTTATTTTCATAGTGTGCATTCAGTCAAGACTTAGCTTGTTGCTCTTAGCCCTTGCACATATAGCCATGACACCTTTCGTAAGTTTATGCCTCTAGATTGACACTTAGACCAAATTGAATTTAGTTATTAAACATTCAATATTTTTGATTATCTACCCCATTTTTGGCCTATCATTTTGGTGTCGTTGTCAGGGAAAGGTGTTAAAGGCCTATTAGCTTGGTGAGTTGAGTTAGGATCAATGCATTAGGAAGAAATTTCATGCAATAGTTGACCTTGCCTAGGTGAGTAATCCTAATTTGTGTTATTTTAAAATCATATAGATACATGGTTCGAGTTTATAGGTAGATCTTAGAAGGTAAAATCATTTATATATCCACACTACTTGTTGTGAGTTAACTGATAAGCAAGAAGTAAATTTGAAGAAACAAAATAAAAAAATGTTGCATTTTCAACGTAGTTCAAGCATATCAATTTGTAAAGAAAAATGTTTCAAAAATGAAGAATTTGAAGGTCATAGAAGAAGGAAAATATTATTGGCCACCCCCAAACCCTTCCTTTCAAATTTAAAAATGAAAGAAGGAATTGGTGGGGAAATCACATTAACACAAGGTGATGTTTTTATATCCCATTTACCTAAAGAATGCAACTTATATTATCTTAATCTTCCCTTACCATTGTCACAAGCATCTACAAATCTTATTCCTATAATTGAGCAAGAACGAATAATTGATGAATTTTTAGGGATAGTGGATTTTTTAAAATGATGAAGATTTGGTCATTTGTTGTTATGATTGTTGTAGGGAAGAAGTTAAGTGCACATGCCAAGTTTTTCAAGAGGACATGGTGAAGGAGATAGAAGTTGTAAGTGAGCCACAAAAGATCAAAAATGAAGGTGAACAAGTCTTCTTTGTAACTCAAGGACAACTTGACACATCAAATGGGGAAGATCCAAATATGCTTGATGATTTTGACATGGCTTATAATTATGTTGGATTAGGAAGGAAATATGTTTATTCACAAAATTCATCTTTTCCTAGAAGATATGGTGAATGGAAACAATCCCCATACTACAAAAAATGGAAAAATGGATGCTCACAACAACCATTACAAGATCTACTCCATATAATTGTTTTTATACTCAAACATCTAGATCTTTGGAAGCCTATGGTAAAAATGTGTATTCCTTACACACTTATTTATTTAGGTCCACCAATAATTAATTGATTAAGCACAACTAGATGCATGCATTAATGACCATACAAAATATGTTACAAATGGATGGTCATTCATTGAACAAGCTCAAAGGTATTATTAAAGATCATTATCCATTCTTTGGATTATCCTAATGCCCTCATGCTTGTTTAGTATGAAGTTAAGTTGGAGAAGGGGGGGGGGGAATCCCTTGAATTTTTAAAATCCTTGGATTGATTGCCAATAATGTCTTTGTTGATTGTTTCTTTGGCGCTTCTAATAAATCTACGTATGTGAGCTTTGGACCAAATCAAGGTATGAATTCTTTTGTTAATTGGATTTGAATTTATATATTGTTGCAAGAATGATGGTGTTTCCATTGATGTCAACAAGAAGTCTACTAATTGGTGTTGTCATTGATGTCAACTATGGGATGAAGATGTTGAGGATATTGAGAAAATTGTGAAAAAGAGGAAAACAAGTTGTGCATGTGTAGTTGAGTCCTTGAGGAAGTGTTGTGAGTACATGGAGCTATTCATTTTGTTGTAGAGTCTAAGGGTGAGTTGGAATGAAGTAATGAACTCAGATGATGTCTCTGGTACTTGGTTTCCAGGTGCTTTTAAGAAAATTTAATAAACATAGTAAATTGTGTTGTGCAAATGTTCATGGTGTGCTCCAATATTGTGCTCCACATTCTGTTTGTGTTGATTCTATGCTTGTGCAGATCTTCCAAGTTATTCAAGGTTGTCAAAGGTTGCTATATTCAGAATTTAGGTTTATGGATCATTGTAGAGTGCGAGATATTTTCACCAGTATGTGAACTAGTTGTTTAGTAATGTTTTTTGTGGCCTGGGAGAAATGTATTTTCTCCACATTTCTCTAGTGTTTGGTTGTAGGTTGTGCAGATTTGGGAAGATGGTTATAATGCTTTTATCTTTCTGTATTCAAGGTTTTACCTGAATTGGTGTAGTACAGTGTGAGTTTCATTTATCAGTATGCAAACAAGAGTTACCAATTGTTCTGAATTGAAGTATTTGTTGATGCAATCTTGGATGAAGTGTTTGATGAATATTAAGTAGTATGTGGATTATTCTAGATTGATTTCAAGTGAATTATGTTGTCCAAAACTTTTTCCTTAAGGAAGCGTGTACTTAATTATTATGGTTTTTTGCATGGGTATTGGTCGACCTTGTGTTTAACACTACATGCAAGGCTTGTGGAAGAGTGTTGAATTGTGTTGGGATCTCATTGGTTCCTAACTAAGGATTTATGTAGGTCTCCTTTCATTCGTTTCCATCGCGGGAATGTTTTGGTGCCGACGTATTTTGAATTTGTATGTATAACGGATAGTGGCCAGCATTGGAGAATTTTTTTGAGGTAGAGCTTGATATAAATATGTATGGTGTTGATGTGAGTTGGAGAGCGGAAAGAGTAAGAAGCAAGATAGATGAAAGATTGATGCGAATAATGTGTGTGATGTGAAATTGAGCAGAGCAGTGTGAACTTCATGTTAGGGTTCCTAAAGGAAGTGAACTAAAGGCATCCTAAATATTTCATGTGAGAATGTGAAAGTGTGTGAGAAATTATGGTGGAATTCTTGTTGCATTGAGAAGTGTTTTCTCTGTGTAACATTCTTCTTCTATCTTCTTGTATTCTTTATGTGGCAGTGAGCCTTGGCAGTAACCCTTTTGGACAGTGTGTCCTATTATGGCAGTGAGCCCCTTTTGTACTGGCTTTACTATTACTTATATTGTGAGCTAATCCTCATCGTGGTTTTTCCCTCATTGGGTTTTCCATGTAAATTTGCTGTTCTCTTGTGTATGGTGTTGTGATTTCAGTTTTTTTATCCACATTTCATATTTAATCAAACTAACAGAATAAGGGCTTAATGAATGTTTGTGGATCTAATTACTATTGAGGGATTTGAAGGTTTAATTTGCTACAACTGATTCACCCCCCTCTCAATTGTCTTTTTCATTTCAATAATTGGTATCAAAGCAAGGTTCCTTGAAGAAGAGCTTAACAGCTTGAGGTAGATCTGAGATGGTGAACAAGATTCCTTTGGAATAGCCTAGATTTGATGGCTCAAATTATGCTTTCTGGAAGACAAAGATGGAAGGATATTTGTCTTCTTAGGGATATGAGATTGAGAAGGATTATCAAAATACATATACTGCACCTCCAAATGGTCCAAGTACAAATGCAAAAATTAAGGTGCATGAGATCAATGCTAAGGCAAGATTTATTATTGTGAATAGTCTTTCAAATACTAAATTAGTTAAAGTTATGAGTTTGAAAACTACTAAAGAAGTTTGGGATAAGTTACAAATAATTTATGAAGGAGATTCGAAGGTCAAACAAGAAAAGTTGCAGAACTTGAAGGCACAATTTGAAATGATGCATATGTTTGAAGATGAAACAATTAAAGGCTACATACAAAGAGTTGATGAATTGGTAAGTAACATGAGGGGCCTTGGTGCAACAGTTAAAGAATCTAAAGTGGTGAAGAAAGTTATCAAATCTTTTCTGAATTGTTACAGTGAAAAGGTATTTGCTATTGAGGAAACTGTTGATTTTGATAATTATTTGAGAGATCAGATGATTGGTACTCTGATTGCATTTGAAATGAGAAAACTAAAGAAAGGTACAAAAGTAGAGACTAATTTCAAGGTTGGTAAATCAGAGAAGTTTGAAGATTTAGGTGATGAAGATCTTGATGATTTGGAAGCTAGCTTCATGAGGAAGATGAAAAAGGGTACCGGTAAGTACAAAGGTAAATTACCTTTCAAATGTTTTAGTTGTGGTGAGATACATCATTATGCTTCTAGATGTCCAAAAAAAGCTCTAAACAATAAGAACAAGGAAAATAAAGGAAAGATGATTAAGAAAGCTTACTATGTGAAAGAAGATGCTAATATTTTTTATGATGAACCTGATTATGGAGATTTTAATGATAATGAATGTCTATTTTTGGCTATAAAAGAAAATTTTGGTTCTACTAACCCTGAAAGTTGTGTGAAGGACAGTATTTTAGAGATGAAGGATAAGGTTGAAGGTACTTTGGTATCTACTTTTCATGTCAAAGAAGATAAGAATTACTGGGTTGTTGACAATGGCTGCTCTAATCATATGACTAGAGACAAAATTAAGTTTGTTAAACTTGAAAAGTATGATGGAGGATTGGTTAAATTTGGAGATGATTCAAGAGCTAAGATTTGTGGAATAGGTTCAGTGAATTTTGATGGAAAGCATAATACTAGCAATTTTTACTATGTTAAGGGCTTAAGACAATCTCTTGAGTGTCAGACAAATGTTTAGCAAAGGGTATAATCTCGTGTTTAAGGATGAAGCATGTGAGATACGGAAAGGGTTTATAACTTTGATTGATACTGGTAAGAGAACAAATGGAAACATCTATCAGCTTAAGGGTGTTGACTTTCATTTCTTTATTTCTCAAATTAATGACAATTGGTTTTGGCACCGGAGGATGTGTCACATGAATTTTGATAATTTGGCAAGAATTAGTTCAGTTCATCCAGTGAGAGATTTATCTAGAATCACAAAACCTATTAGTGTTGTTTGTGAGAGTTCTCAATTTGGAAAACAAACAAGGAGTAGCTTTAAGGGAAAGGAACAATCTGCTACCAGATTGTTGGAACTAGTGCATACAATTTTTTTGGTCCTACAAGGGTGAGAATTCTACAAGGTGATAGGTACTTTATGCTTTTTATTTATGATTATTCTAGAATGACACGGGTTACTTTTCTTAGAGAGAAATATTATGTGTTAGATAAATTCAAGGAATTTAAAGCTATGGTTGAGAATGAAATAGATTTGAAAATAAAGTGCTTGAGGTCTGACAAAGGTGGTGAATTCACCTCCAATGATTTTAACATGTTTTGTGAAGTTCATGGAATAAAGAAGCATTTTTCTTCCCCTAAAACTCCTCAACAAAATGGAGTTGTTGAACAGAAAAACATAACTATTCAAGAAGCTGCAAGGATTATGATGAAGAGGCAAATCTACCACAACTCTACTAGAGAGAAGCTATTCAAGTTGTTGTTTACATACTTAACAGAGTTCAAGCTAAAGCTAACAACACAAAGAATATGTATGAGTTATGGTATGGAAGGATTCCCACTGTGAAGTACTTTAGAGTGTTTGGAAGCAAATGTTACATCAAAAGAGAAGAATAAAACTTAGGAAAGTTTGATGCAAGGTCTGATGAAGGTATATTCCTTAGATATTCTATTAGAAGCAAAGCTTATAGATGTTACAACAAAAGGTTGAGAAAGATAGTTGAAAGTGCAAATGTTAAAGTTGATGAAAACTCGCAAAATTCTATTGCAATAGATGAATATGTGTCGGATGAACCTGATTGCAGAAAAGTAGAAGAAAAAGTCAATGAACAAGAAGTACATAATGAAGAGGAAGAAGCTCTGGAGAAGACCCTTAAAACTAATATGTGTAAAATAATCATTTCAAAGATCAAATCATTGGAGATAAGAGGAAAGGTGTATTGACAAGAAGAAAAGTTGTCGAAGTTGAGGTAAATTTGTGTTTACTTTCTAAAGTTGAACCTAAATCAGTAAGTGAAGCATGTAAGGATGAACATTGGATGAAGGAAATGGAAGAAGAACTTATGTAGATAGAGAAAAATTAGACTTGGGAATTGGTCCCTAGATAGGAAAAAAAAAACATGATTGGAACTAAATGGGTATTCAGGAACAAGTTGAATGAGAATGGAGAAGTATTAAGAAACAAGGCAAGACTTGTGTGTAAGGGTTACTCACAAGCAAAAGGTATAGATTTTGAGGATACTTTTTCTCCTGTGACTAGGATGGAAGCTATTAGAATGTTTTTGGCATTTGTAGCACATAAATATTTTAAGGTCTATCAAATGGATGTGAAGTTTGCTTGTCTAAATGGAGTATTGGAAGAAGAGGTTTACATGGAGCAACCAAAAGGCTTTCAGTTGTCGGATCAACTAGACATGGTATGCAAGTTGAAGAAGGCACTATATGGTTTGAAGAAAGCTCCCAGAGCTTGGTATGCAAGATTAGACAGGTACTTGATACAACAAGGATTCAACAAGGGCTCCATAGATAGTAATCTTTACATTAAAATTGTGGAAGACAAAATCTTAATAGTAGTTGTATATGTGGATGATATTATCTTTGGTGGAAATGAGGATATGTGTAAGAAGTTTGCAAAAGAAATACAAAAATAGTTTGAGATGTCAATGTTTGGGGAGATGAATTTCTTTCTTGGGATACTGATCAATCAAACTTATAAAGGAATTTTCATTTTACAATCTAAGTATGTCAAAGAGATATTGAAGAAGTTTGGAATGGATGACTCCAAACTAGTATGTACTCCTATGGTGACTGGTTATAAATTGAGAAAAGATGATGATTCACCTAAGGCTTATTAGAGCAATTATAGATCTATGATTGGTGGACTATTGTATTTGACTGCTACTAGACTGGATATCATGCATGCAGTTTGTCTTGTGGATAGATTTCAAGAAAATCCTAAAGAAACACATGTTGCAGTAGTAAAGAGAATATTCAAATATTTATGAGGCACATTAGATTATGGCTTGTGGTATCCTAAGGATACTAATTTCACGTTAAATTTTTATACAAATGCATATTGGTTTGGTTGTGTTGATGATGGGAAAAGTACAAGTAATGGTGTATTCTTTCTTGGATGTAGATTGGTGTCATGGCTAAGTAAGAAACAAGACTTAGTTTATTTATCCACTGCAGAGGCTAAGTATATTGCAGTAGCATCATGATGTACATAGGTATTATGGATGAGACAAATATTGAAGGATATCAGAATTGTATATGACGAACCTATATCTATCATCTGTGATAATACAAGTGTAATTAACATTTCAAAGAATCCAGTGATGCATTCAAGGACAAAGCATATATCTATCAGGTATCATTTTTTGAGAGAAGGTTATGGAGAATTAAGTGAAGCTTGAGTATGTTCCTACAAAGGATCAGATTGTTGATGTATTTACTAAGGCTCTTCCTAAGGATATTTTTAAGTATCTTCGGGAGAATTTGGGGGTTATTTCCCCTCCTTTCTTGAAGTATAAGTTGAATATGGAGATGCATCAATCCAAATGATCTATGGATATATCTCTTTTCTAGAATGATGATGGTGGCTACCTCTCAGGGGAGTAGGTAGTGTCATGTGTTTTCATTGTGTTGTTGATTTAGTTGGGTGTATTCCTAAGGAGGAGTATTTAGAGCAAGTGTTTTTTGGTTTAGTGTCAAAGAGGGAGAACAATGCAAAACATTTTATCCTTTTCCATTGATGTCAAAGGGGGAGAGAGAATCATGTGAAAAAGAGAGAAAGTTGTTTACAAAGAGAAAGAGACTCTTGTAAGGGGGAGAGGTTTCAAGAATGTTGTGTAGGCTATCTAATCTTAAAAAATAGGGAGAGAGTGTTTAGAGTTGTTGTGTGGTCTTTGGTGGCTTTTCACATCTTGTGTTGCCACCAATGACAAAGGGGGAGATTTTTGCAAGAATGATGGTGTTGTCATTGATTTCAAAAGGAAGTCTACTAACTGGTGTTGTCATTGATTCCAACTATGGGATGAAGATGTTGAGGATATTGAGAAAATTGTGAAAAAGAGGAAAATAGGTTGTGCATGTGTAGTTGAGACCTTGAGGAAGTATTGTGATGGAGCTATTATTTTTGTTGCAGAGTCTAAGGGTGAGTTGGAATGAAGTAATGAGCTGAGATGATGTATCTGGTACTTGGTTTCTAGGTGCTTTTGAGAAAATTTAATAAATAGAGTAGATCGTGTTGTGTAAATGTTCATAGTGTGCTCTGGTATTGTGCTCCACATTCTTTTTGTGTTGATTCTATTCCTGTGTGGATCTTACAGGTTATTCAAAGTTATCAGAGGTCACTATATTCAGAATTTGGGTTTCTAGATCATTGTATAGTGCGAGATATTTTCACCAGTATGTGAACTAGTTGTTCAGTAATGGTTTATGTGGCTTGGGAGAAATGTATTTGCTCTGTGTTTCTCCATTGTTTAGTTGTAGGTTGTGCAGATTTGGGAAGATGATTATAATTCTTTTATCTTTATGTATTCAAGGTTTTACTTGACTTGGTGCAATATAGTGTGAGTTTCATTTATCAGTATGCAAATAAGGGTTACTTGTTGTTCTGAATTGAAGTATTTATTTATGAGAGCTTTGATGAAGTGTTTGATGAATCTTAAATAGTTTGTGGATTATTCTAGATTGAGTTCAAGTGAATTATGTTGTCTAGAACTTTCAGCTTAAGGAAGCGTGTACTTAATGATTATGGTGTTTTGCATAGGTGTTGGCCGACCTTGTGTTTAACACTACATGTGAGGCTTGTGAAAGAGTTTTGAAGTGTGTTGGGATCTATTTGGGTCCTAAATAAGGATTTATGTAGGTTTCCTTTTGTTCCTTTCCACTACGGGAATGTTTTGGTGCTGACCTATTTTGAATTTGTATGTATAATGACTAGTGGCCGACATTGGAGAAATTTTTTGAGTTAGAGCTTGATATGAATATGTATGGTGTTGATGTGATTTGGAGAGCAGAAAGAGTAAGAAGCAATATAAATGCAATATTGATGCAAGTAATGTGTGTGATGTGAAATTGAGCAGAGCAGTGTGAACTTCATGTTAGGGTTCCTAAAGGTAGTAAGTTGAAGGCATCCAAAATATTTCATGTGAGATTTTGAAAGTGTGCAAGCAATTGTGGTGGACTTCTTGTTGCATTGAGAATTGTTTTCTCTATGTAACATTATTCTTCTATCTTCTTGTATTCTTTCTGTGGCAGTGAGCCCTAGTTGTGAGCCTTTTGGATAGTTGTCATATTTTGGCAGTGAGCCCCTTTTGTATAGGTTTTTTTATTACTTATATTGTGAGCTAATCCTAACTATGTTTTTTCCCTCATTGGGTTTTCCATGTAAATCCGGTGTTCTATTGTGTATGGTGTTGTGATTTCAATTTATGTTATCTTCATTTCATGTTTAATCAAACTAACAGAATAAGGGCTTAATGTATGTTTGTGGATCTGATTACTATTGAGGGTTTTGAAGGTTTAATTTTCAACAACTAATTCACCCCCCCTCTCAATTGTCTTATTCATTTCAACATATATTGTGTCTACACAAGCATTCATTTTAATTAATCTATTTTATTATTATTCATATTAATAACTCTACTCTTATTTTTTTTTAAATGAATTAACTACTTATTAATGGTGGAGTTATTAAATGGATGATATCACATTATTATACTTGATAAGCTTGGTCATGATAATATGGTTGCAGGTTTCTTATCGTGGTTACCCAACACTTTTGCACCTATCCTAGTTGATGATGCTTCTCTACATGATCATCCAAAGACACATTTTTGGCCTTGCTAAATAGATGGTGAAAAGAAAGTTTTCTTTGTGCTTTGGCCTTGGAAATCACAAAGAGAATTCTTGGCCAAAGTGTTCAACATTCATGGAAAAAATTTCTCTTTTGCACCATTCTTGATATTAGACCATGTGGAAGACAATATACAACTTGGCCTATGAGATCCATGAATCTTGCAGTACTATGTTCTTGAGCTACACATTCAAAGATAACTTGAAGACATGAAAAAGGACCTTGAAAATATTCTAATGTAGATCCTTGCACTTCATCATAAGGATTGATTCATCTACCTATCTAAAGCTATATGGAAATATTGGATAAGTTGGGGAGACTATCATTGGTCTTTCACTATCGAACCTTATATCTTTGGAAGATTATTTCTATTGTCAGTAATTATTTCAACCATGTGATTAGGTATGTATTCTAGAGTTCTACAAGAAGCTTTTAGATATAGTTGCATAAGCTAAATGAGATCAAGATTGTTTATAGAAATGGTGCTATGAATTATGCATGGTCAATCTTGATGAAGGTATATTCCTTTTTGTTGGTTATCATATCAAGTTCTACATGCAACTAGTTTCAACAGTGAGTTTTTTTGGGGTTATAAAGGGAACTCCGGTTTTGGATGGTGTCACTTCATCATCTATATGAGAGTTTCATTTTCTTTGGTCATTATATGTTGCTTTTCAAAAATATGAAAAAAATGAAAAAAGTGAAAAATGAAAAATGAAAAAAATAATAAATTCTAACAATGAAAACCAATTTTTGGTGAATTGTATTTGAATAAAATTCTTAGTGGTGAAAATTGTTTTTACAATGCCACTAAGTAGTAACTGATTGAAAATTGGCTTTCCAACGGTCACTTTTCATTATCAAAATTGAAAACAAAATGAAAAAATGAAAAAAGAAAAAGAGAAAAGAAAAAATGCAATAATTTGTGTTCTTTCTATGGGCTAATAATTTTTTAGGTACACTTAGATGATCCCATGGTTAATTTACTCTATCTAGTGCCTCTAACACATCCTGTAGCTCCCTGTTGAAGTTGTTACTCCACATTCAATTGAGGTGTTACAAAAATGGAATCAGTTACTAGTAGTATGATCCATGATATTTCAGTGGGATGAAGACCTTTGATGTGTTGTGGTCCTTGTCACATTTTTTGGTTCCTTCCTTGTTGGTGATGTTGGAAATATTTTCATTGATGTCAAAGGCATTGGACAAGATTGTTGAACAAATTGTCATTGATATCAAAGATGCTCAAGTTGAGATAGTTGGAGGTTATCACTGTTATCATAAAGGATGAAGATCATGAAGGGTAAAGACATTGAAAAAACTTAAAAAGGAGATTGTTAGAAGTATTGTCATTGATGTCAAAGTATCATTGATATCAAACACCAAAAATTGTGCAGATATGCCCAAATGAGATACAAAGAACATGGGTCATTTTTCAACATTCAAATCAATATTCAACATTCAAATTGATATTCAGAATATAGCTTGGATGAAATAGCTCGAATGAAATTGATATTCTACATTCAAATTGATATTTAGAATATAGCTCGAATAAAATTGACATTCTACATTCGAATTCATTTAAATCTGAGAACGCTCATTCAGATCATGACTTCCAGATTGCCTTCCAAATTGCTTATTATTTGTATGAAGATATGAGAGCTTTGAACAAATTATTGAACTAAGTGCGATTGAACTAAGTATTAACATAATACGTGTTTACATAACATAATACGTGCTTACATGTTTGTTAAAAGATATGATGTCTTTAGTAATTGTAGAAGTGTTAAGTACCGATCATGAAAAGGAACATTGGTGCCGATCATGAAGAGTAACGTTGGTTGGTCAAGGATGGCTTTCTTCAAAAGACATGTTTTTCTTATCAAAGCTTATGGACGCATCCAAAACTCCAAAAGACGTGTTCATAACATTTGCATCCTTCAAGATCTCAAAGACGTGTTTATGTCTAACAAAATATGTGTCTCCCATTGATGTCATCAATGATTGCAAATAACTTTTCAAAACGAAGCATTTCTTTATTATTCAACCTTTATTCATTAGGTGTGCTCATTTGTTGAAAAGGCACAATCATTTGATGTTGTACCTGAAGAGTGTGTTTTAGTTGATCTGATCAATAAAGAAGCATTCTTACAAACATATTCAACTGACAAAGTAGAAACAAACTAAACAAAATCAAAGACTATTAAGGTAGAAATTCAATTTAATGAAGTGGTATGAATGAAAGTTGAAAAGGAAAAGTTATGACC
This sequence comes from Sequoia sempervirens, assembly GCA_007258455.2. Taxonomy (NCBI): domain Eukaryota; kingdom Viridiplantae; phylum Streptophyta; class Pinopsida; order Cupressales; family Cupressaceae; genus Sequoia; species Sequoia sempervirens. The sequence continues at coordinate 121,385,796 of VDFB02379711.1, forward strand.
TTTCATCAAAAGGAACAATCTTGGATCAAAGTATATATTTGCAAATCATTTTTGATTTGAATGTGTGGTTGAAGATTTGTAGGCTGTTCATATCAAAAGTCCCATCTTCTTGTGTGGGCTTAGGGTGAGATCATTCATCACAAAAGTAGATTGGATGATTGGAAGAGTGCAAATCTGATTGAAGGCAAGTCTCTTTCATCCATCAAGACAAGGTTGGTGCCTTGCATTAGGGGTTAATTCTCCTTGTAAGTTGGTTCCTACTAAAATTGTAAGGGGTTGGTGCTCCTTGTAGGTTGTAGCATACAAAATCTTCTCATTCATAAATCAAGTAGGTTGGTGCCTACTTCAAATTGTAAAAAATCATTTAATAAATTCAATAAAGTGGTGTCAACTTGTTTTCATTGAGTCATATCAAGAGTTGATAGTAATAAGAGTTTAAAGATTGTTTGAAAAGATTGAGAATAGAAAGTTTAGTTTGATTTACTGATTCACCCCCCTCTCGGTAAATATTTTGTGCTCTTCAATTGGTATTAGAGTGAGGTCCTTCTTGAAAGCCTAACCACTTGAAGGAGATCCTTAAGAGCACATATGGAAGATTATAACAGTACAGTCAAAGCACCCATCTTTGATGGGACTAATTATGCATTTTGGAGTATCAAGATGGAAGCATATTTGAATGCACTTAGGTTTGATGTGCTGCAATATGTTGTTGATGGGTATACACCTCCAACAACCCCTCCAATAGATCAAGCCAAGAAAAAGAGAAGTGAAAACAATGCAAAATATAAGCATGCTCTTCTTTGCAGCCTAACAGATTATGAGTTTACAAAGGTCATGCGTTGCAAATCAGCAAAAGAGATATGGGTCAAGCTTCAAAACATCTATGAAGGAGATGCCAAAGTAAAGAAGGAAAAGCTACAAACACATCGTAGGAAGTTGGAAACCCTTAAAATGAATGATGATGAAGATATAGCCTAATACTTTCTTCGTGTTGATGAAACGGTGAACATCATTAGAGGACTTGGTGAAGAAACTGATGATGCTTTTATTGTTGATAAGATTCTAAGATCTCTATCTACAAAATTTGAAGCCAAGGTTGCAACATTGGAAGAATTAACAAACTTGGATCAGCTATCAAAAGATGAATTACATGGGATTCTTACTACTTATGAAATGAGGATCGAGGGGAAGACACCACAAAATGAAATTTATTTCAAAGCATCCAATAAAGAAAAAACTAAACATGATATTTCAAATAAGAAGTCAAGTGATGATGAAGTAGAGGCCTATTTCATGAGGAAGCTTAAAAAGGGAAGAGGAAAGTACAAAGGGAAATATCCTTTTAAATGTTTCAATTGTGGAGAAGTTGGACATTATGCTTCAAATTGTCCTCAAAGTGATAGCAAATCAAGTGACACAAGCAAGGATGAAGAAGAGATATACACAAAGAAAAAGGGAAAGAAAAATTCTAAGCACAAGTCAAAGAATAAATTCCAAAAACACAAAAAGAGTTTCTACTCAAAGAAAGATAGCAGCACTTATGAAGAACAAAGCGAAGTTTCCCAAGCAATGATGAAGAAGAAATATTGTGCATGGATGAATATGAAGAACAAGATGCTAATCAAGAATGTGAAGAAGAAGAAGAAGAATGCAATGAAGAAGAAGAAACAAATCTAGAGGAAGAACTTCATTATGCATACAAGAAAAATGGAGAATTGAAGAAGAAGGTCACCGAGCATAAACTGAAAACTAAGGAATTGACAAAAATCTTGGAGGAATTAAACAAAATAATTGAAGATTTAATAACTCAACTTGTAGAGGTTGAAAAAGTTGAAAATGAGATAAAGATCAAGTTAAGTGCAAAAGAGAGAGATTGTGACAAGTTGGTACAAGAAGTTGCCATGCTGAAAAATGAATTGGAAAATCCAAAGAAGGAATGTACAAATTTTGATGAGAATATCACAAGTTTCAAGGAAAATGGAAGAAAATTTAACTCTAGGCAGTTTTACTCTTTCAATGGATATTGCTTTTCATGCAACTATTTTGGCCACAAAGCAATGAATTGCAGATTTCATGCAAAAATTACTTCAAGCTTCACTAGTAGAAACTATAATTCATTTGATCATGATGTTATGTGTTTCAAGTGCAACAAATTTGGACACCTAGCACGTTTTTGTAGATATGGCTTCATGGAACCACCTAGACAAGTATGAAGAAGAACACCATTGGAAAGGAGAAAAATATTACAAAAGTATGGAAAAGGAAACAAAAGAAAAGTGATGATGAGAATAAATCTATGACCATGCAAGATACATGTCATACACTATTTTGAATGGAAGCATGGATTTAGGGGGAGCCTATAGTTGCGGTATCTTTCATCCCTAAAGAAAACTACATACAACAAGTTTACCATATCATGGAGAGAATCAAATGTCAAGATAAGGAACTATGAGAGAAATCTTCAAAAGAATCCTAAAAATGAAATTAGCAAAAAAATTCAAGATACAAGGCAGTAAGGATGTCACATGGGAAATCCAAATCTGTTGTTGATAACAGTGATAGAGAGAAGTATATTATCTTCAAGATAAAAGAGTTATCATTTGAGGTAGTTTAGAAAATTTTAGAATAAAAAGGTGACGTCCTAGAAGACTTGAAGCAATAGATAAATATTTTCAAAAGAATGGTTAAGAGGAAGAGAATAATTCAAATGAAGTATGCTTCTTGGAAAAGCTTGTATTGACTGAAATTGATCATTTAAAGTTGAATGATTATGGTTACAATTCAAGAATCCCCATTGTTGCAATGATGTTGTCAAAACAAGGATGAGTATGATGAAAAGAAAGTTACACAAAGATGAATTGATTGCATTGATGTCAAACCTTGCAAGACATCTTCAAATAAAGTTTAAAAGCATAGAAATGGAATCAATGAATTGGAGTCTTTGAAGATCCAATATTAGTTCAAGGGAAGACATGAAAGAATCTTTGATAGAGGGAGTACTAGAGAATCTTTGATAGGGGTAGAAGTCCATTCTTGTGCAGTTGATGTGTGAATACAATTAGATTCCTTGAAGGATAGAAGGCTGATGAACATCCCTTTGACATCCCATTGATGTCAAAGGGGGAGAGACAAAGTAAGGGGGAGCAATGCAAAAGGAAAGAATTATGTTTGTGTTGCCATAAATGACAAAGGGGGAGATTTTTGGAAACATTTTCATTGATGTCAAAGGCATTGGACAAGATTGTTGAACAAATTGTCATTGATATCAAAGATGCTCAAGTTGAAATAGTTGGAGGTTATCACTGATATCATAAAGGATGAAGATCGTGAAGGGTAAAGACATTGAACAAACTTAAAAAGGAGATTGTTAGAAGTATTGTCACTGGTGTAAAAGTATCATTGATATCAAACACCACAAATCATGCAGATATGCCCAAATGAGATACAAAGAACATGGGTCATTTTTCAACATTCAAATTGATATTCAGAATATAGCTCAGATGAAATAGTTTGAATGAAATTGATATTTTGTGTTCAAATTGATATTTAGAATATAGCTCGAATAAAATTGACATTCTACATTCGAATTCATTTAAATCTGAGAACATTAATTCAGATTGTGACTTCCAGATTTCCTTCCAGATTACTTATTATCTATTTGAAGATATGAGAGATTTGAAAAAAAGATCGAACTAAGTGGGATCAAACTAAGTATTAACATAATACATGTTTACATAACATAATACGTGCTTACATGTTTGTTAAGAGATATGATGTCTTCAGTCATCGTAGAAGTGTTAAGTGTCGATCATGAAGAGTAATGTTGGTTGGTCAAGGACGAATTTCTTCAAAAGACGTGTTTTTCTGATCAAAGCTTATGGAGACATCCAAAACTCCAAAAGACATGTTCATAACATTTGCATCCTTCAAGATCTGAAAGACGTGTTTATGTCTAACAAAATACGTGTCTCCCATTGATGCCATCAATGATTGCAGATAACTTTTCAAAAGAACGTGTTTCTTTATTACTCAACCTTTATTCATTAGGTGTGCTCATTTGTTGAAAAGGCACAATCATTCGATGTTGTACCTGAAGAGTGTGTTTCAGTTGATCTGATCAATAAAGAAGCATTCTTACAAACAAATTCAACTAACAAAGCATAAACAAACTAAATAGAATCAAAGACTATTAAGGAAAAAATTTAGTTTAATGAAGTGGTATGAATGAAAGTTGAAAAGGAAAAGTTATGACCTTTCATCAAAAGGCACAATCTTGGATCAAAGTATATATTTGCAAATAATTTTTTATTTGAATGTGTGCTTGAAGAGTTGTAGGTTGTTCATATCAGAAGTCCCATCTTCTTGTGTGGGCTTAGGGTGAGATCATTCATCAAAAAAGCAGATTGGAGGATTGGGAGAGTGCACATTTGATTGAAGGAAAGTCTCTTTCATCCATCAAGTCAAGGTTGGTGCCTTGCATTAGGGGTTAATTCTCCTTGTAGGTTGGTGCCTACTAAAATTGTAAGGGGTTGGTGCTCCTTGTAGGTTGTAGCCTACAAAATATTCCCATTCATAAAACAACTAGGTTGGTGCCTACTTCAAATTGTAAAAAATCATTTAATCAATTCAATAAAGTGGATTCAACTTGTTTTCATTGAGTCATATCAAGAGTTGATAGTAATAAGAGTTTAAAGATTGTTTGAAAATATTGAGAATATAAAGTTTGGTTTGATTTACTGATTCAACCCCCCCCTCTTATTAAATCTTTTGTGCTCTTCAGGTGAGTCATTGTTGTTGTGTTGTTTGGCTATTAGATGAACATGCAAGTTGGTAAAACAGTCAATTTTATTTTTCATTATTTTATCTTTTAACTTTATAATTATTTTTAATTATATTAATCATATAAGCAACATTCATACCTATCCTCTCCTTGTTTCTTGAGGACAATCCACCCTTTAAGTTGGGGGGAGGTACACCATCCATATTACCTATCTTTTCACCCATTATCCTTAATTATTCCATCATAGTATCTACCATTTTCAACCTTCATAATCATTCATATTGCCTACCATTTCACCCATTTTTTATCTCATGAATGTGGAGATAATTTTTCATGATACCTCCTATATATAACATTTTTAAAAAATAGTGATGCTATGGAAAATGACAAAAAGAGAAAAAATATGGAAAATATGAGAAAAGAACAATGATGTAAAAATAAAAAAGTTGGGTGAGGTATTCATATTAAAAAAAATGTAATTTGAAAAATAAAGATTACGAGGAACCAAAAAAATTAATTTTTTTTTTGAAGGATCAATGTAGTTTTTCATGAGCTATATAGTAGTCAAGGGTGAAGAAGGAAAAAGTCATGAATCCAAAGGATACTAGTTCAAATCAAAACCTTTCGGAAATAAAGATTTCACAAGGACATGCAATATGCTAAGTTGGGGGGAATGATGAGAGCCATTCACATCCCATTTCATCCCATATTTTAGTATTTTTCATATGCTTCATACCACTTTTCATATTCCATTTCCACACCATATTATATCATTTTACCACCTTTATGTTGCATATGATTAAATATATATAAGTAATATTTAATTTAGTTTTTAGATAAAATACATGAATAATAAATATTAGATTGTATTTACTAATATTTTCTACCATTATGTTGAGAAAATAAATATTGCAACATGCTATTGGAGGAGGAAAAAACAAACCTCTTGTCGCCTATGGGTGCATTTGTACACTAGTAGAATCTAGTAAATAAATGACTAGGTTACTAAAAAATTTAGTCACAACAACTAAAAATGACTAAGTTCTACTCATTTTTTGCAACTCAACTATAAATGAATAAATAAATGACTAATTTGGTCGTTGACTAAAAAATATTTAGTCACATAAATAAAAATGACTAAATAGTTAGTCATTTATTTAGTCACAATCCATTTGAATAAATCATTTAAGGAATCAAGAATATAGCTCGTCAAAATACTCTAAAAATTTAATAAACATACCCTAAAACTTTTGTCAAAATCTAATTTTTAGGTGTAGCCCGCCACAATGGAGTTTTCATTTTAATAAACATACTCTAAAACTTTCGTCGAAACATTATTTTCAGGCGTAGCCCACCAAAATGGAGAAGTGTTTCAATAAAGAATGACAAAGAACAGTAAGGAAATGTGTGTGATAGGAGGCATAGGATTCATTGTTGCTTATCTCATTCCTACTCTGCTCAACAAAGGTTACATTGTTCCCACTATTGTTTGTAATCCAGGTATTTAATTGACATATATTTTCATAATCTCAAATTCCTTCAGATGCTTTTGAAGTATCAATGTATCCTATATAGGGTTTAAAATGATTTATTTTAATTTAAAAAAATAAATCAGATGCTTTTAAAGTATCAATGTATCCTATATAGGGTTTAGAATGATTTTTTTAAATTTTAAAAAATAAATAAATGATTTATTTTCTGTAATTAGATAATGTGGAGATCTCCTAAATTTTCCCCAGCACACTATCCTCTTTGGCACTGTATTCATTACTCCAGCTACTAGGGTTTTGCATGTGACATCTTTAATATCTTCATGAATATGGCTTTTAAATAGATCTCAGTCATTGCTTTAATCCTTATCATGGTAACCCTTGAGTTCCATAATCCACCTTCAATCTATTCTAAGAACGTTGTCTTAAGCTAGACTACATAGTATGCATATAAAGCAAGTCTTTCATACCTACCATTGTTCCAAACCACCATTCACTGCCTTGCTTAAAATTTTGCCTCCATAAGCACAATAACATGTTTTACAATCATGGTTTCCAGTGATTGACCATTAAGGTCACTACTTTCATCAAGATACAATGAGATTTTTGTCTTCAAACTCAAGGAATTATGCAAGATAACATTGTGAATTGTTTTTTGTGTACAATTTAATTTTCTTGCACATTTATTGCTTTGCTAACTTCCTTTAAGACTAGATATTGCACCCTCAGCTGTAATCTCAAACAACTCACTCATTGTCACTTGAAGATTCCTTTCATGAGCATCCTTCTATAAAATCAAACTATGCCCTATAGATTGCCTACTTACTTACTATAGGGGACTCATTGTTTCATGGTATTGTGGTTCTTAAGATCCTTCAACCTTATTGTCACTTCACATTCCACAAGGTATTATTCACTATTCTCCCATCTTTGATGAGTCTCAAAAAAATACTCAAACATGCAATCCACTATCTCCATTATACAATGGCTAAGAAGAAACATTGAACCTATGATTACCACTATTACTTCATTTGGGCAGTCATTCCCTGATTGCATTTTCCTTGTCTAACACTGCCAAAAGAACTTGAAAAACCCTTAAGGTCAACAAGGGAGTAAGGAAACTCAATATTAAAATCTCCACTTTACTATGCAAGGTTTGAGCTTTATTATCTTGTCACTGCTCAGCCTATTTTTGACTATCACACCTCAAGTGACTGTCATTCTTCTTACCATAGATTGCATTTACAAATGTCATTGAGCTACATAGTGTGCTTGTTATTGGCTACAATCTTTAGATTGCAAGATTTTGTTATTGGCTACAATGTCTCAAACTTTCTAGTATTGCCACCTCACTAATCCGCTAGAGTTATTATTTATGTTTCTACAGAGGCCTAGGGTTTGTACCCTATTCATGCTCTTACCAATGCTTTTGTTGGTATTAAAAAACAACCTTAAATCTTGGGTCATAAAATTAGCTATCTTGACAAGGTTGTGGTATGATCTTCCAGATTGTATCCTAGAGTGTGTGGGAAGCTTGTGTTTGATCATTAAGGTATGTAAACTTGATTAGGGAAATGTATCCTATATAGCATGGGTCTTGCTTTAATACTTTCCATAATGGTTATTAGCAAATCACATTATTATAGTTTGTTGTAACCCAAGATTGCATTCAAGTATGTAACAAACTTGGTTTGTAGTTTAAGTTGTACAATTTTAAGTAACATTCATAAGGTTTAGAAAATCTCGATCACTCTCTAGAATAGCCCATTAAACATAGGTTTTGCTTGAATGCACTACATAATTGATATAACACAACCACTCTGCATATCAACAAGAGTTATAGGCTCTTTATTGCAGCAAGAGGTAATCACTCTTGGATCATGATATCATTACATCGTAACCTGTTAAACTTGAGACAACCTAAATGCACCCAATGATGATTGAAACATAATTATGATGACAATAATTTGTACATGAATTGTGCTCATATGAGTGCCTCCTTTTTATCACAACATGGCCACATTAAACTTGGGTCACACATGAATGCATCTTGTATTTGTTATAGCACAACTATGCCACATGACTAATAGAGTTATGGATCACATAATTACAGTCACAAGAATTTTTTCCTCGGTTGTGCTCTTATGGTGATTCCATTACCATTACAACATAACCCTTTGGACTTATATTGCACAAATCCTTACGTTGCTTATTTTCTCTTTGTATGGATTGCTTCATGGATTTTTTGTGATTTATATAGCTTTTGTTTTGATAGTAAATGATATCAGATTCTTTTTTAAGCTGAAATGATTTATTAATTATGGTTTTATGATAATTTTGAGTTTTATTTAGAAGGGGTTATTATGTGGCATTTTTATGTGTAGGAAGAATAGATTGTGATGCAATGTTAGGGTATGGACGGTTCAGGAAAAATTGGATTGCTATCAGTGTCATAACTAGGTCGAAGAGTACCTTGAGCCGATGTGAAACACTTCCAGGTGTTTTCAGTTGGAAGCAAAACCTAACTATAGGAATTTCTGAATATCTGACAGAGGAAGTTCCTTTATTCTAAAGATAAAATCCTAAATCTACTGGTCCAATTGGAGATCCAACCTAAGATCTTTAATATCCGATAGAGAAAGTTTGTACATTGTAAAGATAAAATCATAAATCTGCTAGATCAATTTCAAATCTAATTTGAGGTAGTGAAACTTCGATAGAGGAAGTTCCTACATTTTAAAGATAAAATCATAAATTTTATCGGTCTAATTTGAGATCCAATTTGAGGTCATGAAGCTCTGACAGAGAAAGTTCCTACATTCTAAAGATAAAATCATAAATCTGCTTGGTCCAATTTGAGGTCCAATTGTAAGGATTTATCCTTTTAATTATACTTTCTAACATTTGGCTTGATACAAATTGTTACTTTAGAATTATGGTATTTCTTTTCTTCTAATGTTTTCAACCAAATATCATAAATTTTATTGGTCTAATTTGAGATCCAATTTGAGGTCGTGAAGCTCTGACAGAGAAAGTTCCTACATTCTAAAGATAAAATCATAAATCTGCTTGGTCCAATTTGAGGTCCAATTGTAAGGATTTATCCTTTTAATTATACTTTCTAACATTTGGCTTGATACAAATTGTTACTTTAGAATTATGGTATTTCTTTTCTTCTAATGTTTTCATTTTAGGGAAGAGCTCCAAATATGGTTCCTTTAGATGGAGACTACACTTTTCTGCTATAGGTCTTGTCTAGAAACACCAGAAGCTTAGATACTGCCATACTCAGGTACAACAGAGTTTGAGGTGATTGCACTTAGTATTTTATGCTGAAATGGATATGTTCTAGCCTGTAGTTAATTGTTGTAGCATAATAGATAAGCTAAATAGTTGTTCATATACCATAGTTTCAAATTCTAAATTGCTATACCTTATTCTAGGAGCAAATCATAGGGGGAGTCTATGCATAAGATACCATTGTTTCAAATTAAAAATTGTTGGCTCTTTCACAATTGTTTGCTTCATTTATTTGATATAAGACAACCTACTGTATAAAAGATGCTCTCAAAATCATAGTAAAATCCTTTATTCCAGGATGACTGTTCATCTTTTTCCCATCATAAAATGAAAAAATCATCAGCCATTAACCTGAAATTTGCAAGAGTTTCATTTTTTTATTCTTTCATGTAAGATGTTTACAAGATCAAAAATTTGGCCTTACCAGATAAGGCCGAATTTTTTCAATTGATGCTTGGGTAAAAACTCGAAGCTATCCTCGACACCTGGTAAATTTATGGCTAACAACAGGATCTATAGGCCGAGGAAGTTCTTCATGGATGAAATTGGGAATAAAATTCAGAATGGAAAAGAGAGTGGAAAAGTAAAATTTGATGAAACTCTTGGAAAGTTCAGGTTAATGAATGATGCTTTTGTTCATTGTTATGATGGGAAAGATTCTGAATAATCATCCCAAAATAAAGGATTTTACTGTGATTTTGAGAGAATATTCTATATAGCAGGTTGTCTTAGATCAAATAAATGAAGCAAACAATTGTGAAAGAGCCAACAATTTTAAATTTGAAACAATGTTGTCTTATGTATAGAATCCCCCTGTGATTTGCTCCTAGAATAAGGTATAGCAATTTAGAATTTGAAACTATGGTATATGAATAACTATCTAGCCTATCTGTTATGCTACAAAAATTAACTATAGGTTAGAACATATCCATATCAACATAAAATAGTAAGTGCAATTCACTTCAAACTCTGTTGTGGTAATTGCTTTGTAAGGAAGTTTGCACTCCATGAACATTCTTTGTGCACATCAATATGTCAGTTATTATCTCGATCTCCTTTGTGATAAAAATAATAGTGAAGTTCATTGCATAACTCATGACCATTTTGCAGTGCTATGATCCAATTCTCTTTTACTTCTTACTCATTGTGTTTTGTGATCTAAAGAATAGTTAAGTTCATTGCATAACTCATGACCATTTTGTAGTGCTATGATCCAGTGCTCTTTTACTTCTTACTCACTGTGTTCTCAATCACCATGTGCAAATGACTTAGAGGACAAATATTTGTCACCATTTGATAGTAGCTTTCATTTTTTTTGGATGGTTTGTTATGATTCAATCACTGTTTGAAAATGTTCTTCCTTTCTTAGTCCTATAGGATAGAGGACAATTCACAGTTTGCAACTCTCTAACAATGGTAAATAGATATAGTAAAAATATTTCAAATTTTAGAAGTGGATTTTTTTTGAATTGCTAAAGCCTATTTATCAGTTTTATAACTTAAAATTATTTAAGCTATTTGAATAGCTAAACTTCATATTATAAATCTTTAAAGTACAATAGAATCAGGTACTTAAAATGATTACAGAGAAGTTGAATGAAAATTAGTAAATTACTACTGATTTAGCTTTTCCTTTTGCGTGTTTACAGGGTTATTTCTTCCAACATTTGTTAGGCCTATTTTGGATTCTATGGAAACAACAAAGACAGTTCCACATCTAGGTCTAAATGAGGTGATGACCTATCCTTTTATGATAAAGTTTGTAGGATACACCCAAGAATAGATCTAAAAATATCAAATTTTTAAACCTTTAGATCTTTGAGATTGTTGTAGATTTGATTTGATTTTTGTACAGCTGGATGGATCTAAAAAACTATTGCTTGAAAATGATGTAAATGAAAATGCTATTTGTTGAGAATAATCTAAGAGTAGTATTTTTCACTTGCACAATTTTTTTTTGTCTACCTTAAGATAACCATTAAAATTTTCATTTTGTTAATCATAATATTTCATTGTATATTTGCATTTTGTTAGATTGTATTGGATAGTTAATGGTTAATTTTTTAAAAAATAAATAAATTCAGCATAATATACTTTCCATGTACTTCTTTTCATCACTTGTAAATCTAAATTTTTGTTACTTTTTGTGATCATAAAAAATAGAGATGATTTTAGTCTTTGTGAAATATTTTCATGCATGTTTGAGATCTCTACAAGGTGATGAAAAAGGCCCTAGGGTTTGGTAGGGTTTTGAGTATCCTTACTGTTTTGATGGTAATGTTGTCACTAAGTTCTCTCCCTTCCCAAATATAGTCACCTGAGAAACTGCCATGATGCTCTTGACTGTAAATTACTTTTTTCTCCCCACCTTCTCACTACAGGTCTGATTCTTCAACTCTACCAACTACCTTTCCATCTCAGTGTCTTTTCATGCTTTTGTATATATTCTCTTATGAATTTATTCTTATGACTCTGAAAGCTATCACTAGGTCTATTGTGACTGTTAGGTCTTTGAGGGTATATGATTTTCTACTACGGACTCTTAGATTGTCATAATTTTGATGAAAATTCTCCAAGGATGTTTGCTCACTAACTTAACTCTTTGTATATTCTCCATTATGCATTGAAAATTCATGGTTTCTAGTTAACTATTTATTGGTGGAACCATTTCCATGTTTCTTGGGACTGTCATCCCTATAGGATAGTTTCCTTATATATCTAAATGTAATTTAAAAGGTGCCCATAAATATTGAAAAGTTTCATAAGATTGTTGTGAAAAGTTTCATAATACCACAATACTGCAAGAGCCAAGAAGGCACGGTGTGGTGTAGCAGTAACATCCCACATTACCACGAAGGCCAAGCAATAAATGTGTGTTATGGCGGTAACTCAAAATACTTATCCCGCATCCTTGCAAGAGCCAAGCACTATGCAATGTAGCGGTAACATCCTGCATTACCGCGAAGGCTGAGCAATAACGGTGCAATGTAGTGATAACATTCTGCATTACCGCGAAGGCCAAGCAATAATGCTACAGTGTACCAGTAACATCCTGCATCACCGCAAGGATCATGTCAAAATGGTGTGGTATCACGGCTAAACTATAAAAAAGAAATATCACATTTCTTTGAGGCATTTTTTGAAATAGTTTGCTTGCCTTGTGTATATTGCTTCCAAATTTTTATGTATGTCTAGCAGGGCACTTGTAACTACAACATATGACAAAAAAATCCCCGTTGTTATGCTTTGATGGATATCCCTTTGTTATTACTGGATATCTGATGTAGTGCACATTATTATAGTGTAAGCCTATTTTTTAGATTGTTTCATTTAGCATCACCAATATTCTCCACAAGAACATTGTCCCTATTTAAAATGATGGAAATGGTTCACATCTCTTAGAACAATTTCTCTTGCAACAATCTTGGAGATGAATTTAGATGTAGTGTGAAAATCAGAACATACTCGAAGGTTCTTAACAACTCTAATAGTTGTACCAGGGGCCATATTTAACAAACCAAATGCAATTGCTAACTTTTCACTATGGTGGCAGATAAATGATTATTTTTTCTTCTATTCCACAACATTGAGTAAAAGTCTTGAATTTGGAAATACCTTGTTGCCTTCATTTGCCAAGCTAATTTCTCCAATTTTGCATAGATCTCCCTTATTTGTGGATGTGATCTGTCTCCTACACAAAAAGCATGTACCCATTTATTCCCTTCAATCCAACTACATGCAAGTATCTTTTTAATTCCTCTATCTTTCATCAATATCCTTACTATTTGAACCTCACCACACCTGCCTGCTTCTACATAGATGTTTTAGAGAAGAACATAAGTTGCAGCATATTTATGATACAACTAAAAAAGTAGTGTTGTTGGAATACTCATCCTATATTCATATATGATCCACAAGAACCAAAGGTTTAACTGGAATCTTAGTAATAATGTTTAGGGTGTCCTCAAGATAGCTAGCATGGGCATGAAGGTCAACCATGCACACCTAATGATCAACTATATATGTAATGAAATAAGGGTTACTAATGTGTGAAGTATGTGCAACCCTCATCCACTAAACCTACATGACTGCATACATCTAGAACACAAGCAAAGCTTACAATGTCGGTGTTCTAGAGTGTTTCATTAATTCAAAATTTTTGAGAGCTTCCTTGCAAAATCCATTTTGTGTGCATTCTGCAATCATATCATTTCATTCCATGAGATGACATCTCTTTTAGGCATTATGTCAAACATTTCATTTTGTACTACTTTTTGGTGTCAAATCTTTGGTAATTATGGTTAGTTTCATTACATTCAAATTCTAAATTCTGGGAAATTATATACAGTAAATAGATTGATGGTTGTTTGGATAGTGAAATTAGCTCTCTTAGAAATTAACTGAAATATCTAGAAGGATTATTTTAATTAAAGAGGATTTTGTGGTTATTTTTGTAACAATGATTAATAATGATTTTACAGTGCAGCTAGCTTGCTATTTTCATTCAAGATACAAGTTATCAAATTCAAGCACATACCAAGAAGATGGTACTCTAATTCAAACCCTCAACCTCACTTAGTTTAGTTTGCTTACATGGGGATATTAAGGAAGCTGGTAAAAAATTAATATATATATCATTTTTTGTTTGTGAAGGAGAATCCTGTGAGATTCAATATGGCAGTGGATCAATATCCGGCTTCTTAAGTAAAGATGATGTCACGGCTGGGAAACTTGTTGTGAAACATCAAGTTAGTAATTTTGGATGTTAAGGCTTCCCAGTTGGATATCAAAGATATTTTCTCATCAACTTAATTTGGAATTTATGTATAAATGGATTCTTCCATGGTGCAGGTCTTTACTTAGAAAACACATGAACTAGGGTTGACATTTTTGTTGTCTAATTAAGTCTGATGGCATTCTTGGGCTAGGTTTCCAAGAATTTTTTGTTGATAATGTTGCTCCAGTCTGGTTAGTGTTGATAGCCTTCACTCTATAATCTAAGCATATCACCTTTCTTAAAATTTGAACAAGGTTCTAAAATCAAGGGTTCAATATGCATATTTCAGGCCTATGTTGAACACTCTATTTAAGGCATTTGTTGACAAGGTTATATTTTTTTAATTGATTTATCTTTCTACTATGTTTGGACTTTATTTTGTAAACTTGCAATATAAAATGCACTTTTATTCTTTTTGAATTGAGACTAATATTAATTTTGTTGGTTGTATTAAGGCATAGCTTCATTCATGGCAGAAAAGGAAACACCCTGTTGCTCATATTAGATGGCACGTTGCATATAAAGGAGGAAATATTCTAGTTGGGTTATTGTTGATTGTGTTGAAGGAGAGAGATTCATATATGGGACATGATCAACACTCTCCTTGGATTCTACATGTTATAGCTTGCTCCAGGAAGATTTCCCACATTGTAGAAGTTTTAAGAGATGAAAGGGGCATGCGCTCACATTGAAGGGATTCAAGCATGCATTTCCATCATTGCAAAAGTCTTTTGGAGAAGTTTCTTTCTTGCAGTCATTTCTCTGCAATATTGTAACTCATATTTTCAGTCTTGTGACTAAAAATAACAATTGTAATACTCTATTTGTAAGTTGTAACAAGAACACCTTTCTTTTATTAGTAAAGTTCGCCAATTTTTCCTTCTCAATGGTTGTCTTATTGTGTGCAATTGATGATTGATGTGTATTTTTGTGTTTTATGATTAAATCCTCAAACATTAGTCAATTAAAATGACTAAATATACTACTAATTGACATCAATTAATAATTAAATTGACTAAATATACTACCAATTGACAAAAATCAGTGAACATTGAATAAATATGACTAGATATATGACCAGTAAAATTAGTGAATAAAAATGACTAAATATACTACCAAATTATAGTAATCAATGACTAAATCAACAACTAATAAGTGACTAGATTACAACAATCAATGACTAAATAAACAACTAAATAAGTGACCAGTTAAATATATTAGTGAATAAAAAATGACTAAATAAGTGACCAGATTACAACAATCAATGACTAAATCAACGACTAAATATATTAGTGGAAAAAAGTGACTAAATAAGTGACTAGATCACAACAATGAATGAATAAATTGATGACTAAATATACTACCAAATTGATCAATCAAAATAACCAATAAATGACTAAAAATGGTTTAGTCATCAACCTGGTCGTGTTATATATGACTAGCAATAAACTACCAACTGTAGTCATTTATAAGTAGTTTTTTTAGTAGTTTATTGTTGTTTATGTACTAGTGGTAGCTAATAAATATTTTTTATATTTTATTTATCTATATTTTAGCCTTCTATTATAATAAATTATTGTATAACTAAATAATTTTTTTATTGGCCATAAACAACATTCTATTATTTGAATGGCCATAGCTAAACATAATAATAACCATAGGTTAAAATAAACAACTTCCTATATTATTTTGTTGTTTTTTATTAGGAAAATAGGTTTTGAAGGGGTCTTGAAACCCTTTACAAAAGGAGCGGGCTGCTATTAAATAAAAGCATTGAAACCAATCAGCCCCAAAGAAAAACACCAACCATTAGAAGAACCTACAATAGAAAAGCAACAAACAAGAGGAAAAAAATGAAAACAAAAACAAAGAGACAACAATTACTGCAAATTCTTTACAATTTTTACTGCCTCCACATCACTAGAAATTACTTTGTCATGCATCTTAACCACATCATTAAGCTATTTGACTAAGACCATGCCACTTTTCTTCATTTTACTCCTGGTCTGAATGCAAGGACTATCCTCCTTACCTGTTTCATCTTTTCCCAATAAGGCCACATCCTCCAAATCCTACATCTCCTTCCCTTCGAGCAGTGGCTTACCAATCCACTTTCTGGATTTTTCATTTAGCAATGTCAGTCCCTCCACACTATTCTTCAATGAAACATGGCTCACTTCAAAACTTTTTGTTCAAGAGCTACCAACCTAGAATCATGATCTTCCTTTAACTTTTCAACATAAGCCACAAATATATTGAGGATACCATGCATAATTTTTTACCTTTTCAACAACTAACATTTTTAAATTATTACTATCAATAAGAGATATTAAATTGGGCCAGAGAATCAATCTTTATATTAAGATGTTTAACTTCATTTATAAGCCACTTAAGAAGAAAGAAAATGTTACCCATCCCCTCTCTTGCAAGGAAAACAACATCATTACCATCCATCAGCTGAAGAGCCTCAAAAATAATATGAAACTTACCAGCCAGGGTGTCCACCTTCTCTTTACCTGTATCCATAGACTCGAATTCTAGATCAATTACCTTATTAGGAACCCTGATATCTCTATTGCCTTTCCTCTTCACTGACTCCTCAAGAACGTGCTCCAAGCCACCCAATGGTTCCTCCACAGCCTCCCCAACCTTTTCCTTCCCTTTACCCAAAGCAAGGGCATCTTTTTCCACAAAATTCTTCCTTACCTTCCTCATTTCTCCCTCTACTAATAGGATTCTTCTTTTCACATAGGAAGGAGGAGGAGACTCCGCCTTTCTAGCATTCCCTTTTTTCTTCTCAGAACCTTTTCCTTCCCCTTACAACTCCAAATCTATAAAAGAGCTTGTAGATCATGAAGGGGATTCCTCTTTGTTGGTCCTTTTCTTGGAGAAGTTTGCAAAATCATCCTGGGGTAAGTCCTCAAAGGAGTCATACCCAACATCCTTCACTTCATCACCATCTGAATCATCACTTGTGTCAAAATTAGAATGGATTTCCTTGACCTTGCACCCTTTATGCAATTTGGGTGTCTCAATAACATAATTAGCCTTGATATGCTCAATTATTAGAAGCATTAACCCTTAATGCAAATAGTGGTTACTCAAATTATTGTGGTGCTCCAGAGTACCATTTTCTAAAGATAAAAGTAGATAATAGGGAAACAAAACTACCCTATTATGTTTGAAATTATTTAGAAGCATAAAATGGTAGCCATAAACTATAGAAAACCTACCATCCAGAGTAAATTACCTAATCACATCCATCACCACCACCCTCTAAATGGGCTTCAATGATAACTTGTCATATCCCCCACACTCCAACTTCTTAAGCTTCATCCTCTCGTTTCCTTTCAAGAAGTTTTCCACAATAGATTTAGTGGTCACCCTTTCCCTATAGAAATTTTTACCTTTAGTGGAAAAACCAAACACCTCTACAATAAAATCCTCTATAATGTTAACTTCCACTCCAAAGATTCTCAGAATCCTATTGTGCCAGCCATTCACAAACTCTTGTGACACTGGGGAGTTAAAACAGTGGAGTTTCATCATGGAAGGTGTTACACCTCCCCTTTCAAGGATCCGCCAAACTAAGTCGTTTGACTTTGTATCCTCACAGATTACATGCTCAATTCTACATATATCACCCCTATGCTTAATTTCCCATGGGAAGCCAAAGCTATCTCCCTAGAAAGGAAATTCGCTAGAGAAAAATAGATGTTGCAGAACATAAGAAGAAACAAAACACCCACAATGCATGTCTCTCTAACAACCTCAGTACTAGTAGACATCATAGTAGTGAGTCTATGGTAATTTCCCAAATCTCTCCCACTGAAATCAAGGTGAATGCAACAATACATATGTCTTTTCAAAATAAATAGGAAGTTATTTCTAGGAACCCCTCTAGCCATCACTTGAAACATGCGATCTTTGTTCATCATTTATAATAGTTTGAATTTCAATGGGTAAGACATCATTAGAGTCCCAACGCCTAGGAGCAACTACCCCCATACTAGCAAGGAAATCGGCTAAATTATTAGCCTCTCTAAAGAAATGAGAAACACAAAAATCTTCAAAGGAGTTTAAGATAGCTATGGAGTCCTCAATTATATGCTCAATTATCCAAGAGGGAGGGCTAATTTTATTCAAACAGTTAATCATATTCAAGGAGTCCCCCTCCAACCAAAGTTTTCTAATCCCCTTCTCTTGAGCTAATTTTAAGCCATGGTAGGAAATTGAAGCTTCTTCATATCGGTTTGTCAGGGTTCCCAAAGGGAGTGCCATAGCATAAACAAGCCGACCATGTGAATCACATAACACTCCCCCACAACTAGCAAGTATTGGATTACCTTTAGTAGCATAGTCAAAATTAACCTTGTGCCAATCTTGAACCAGAGCTTTCCACCTCACACCCTCTCTTGAAGATTTAAGCTTCTTCAAAGGTTTGGAAATATCAACATTCAGATTCTACCGATCAGCCACAAAATGATCATAATCTGAAATAGGCACTTTTGGGGTAATGTGCTTGGGCACAACCACTTCAAAAATAAATTTTCCCTTAATGGCTACACAAATATTAAAGGCCAATCTCAATGGAGGAATAGATGAATCTCAAAATATTATGTTATTCATTTCCCTCCATAATCCCCATGCCACATGGGGAACAATAAGAGACCAAAGCACAACCAATGAGGGGTTAGATGTGGGGGGGGCATTGAAACCATAGGTCAGCCAAAGACTCAAGAAAAACCCAATCAAGATTCCAAAGGTGCATCACATGAGCCCAAAAATCTGAATCAAAACTACACCCAACAATTATGTGATAGGAATCCTCCATTGCTTCCTCACATAAGTAACATCTATTGGGCATAGAAAAGCCCCTTTTCCAAAGGTTGTTTATAGTTAGGATTTTATCTTGGCAGAGAAACTGAAAGAAGATATTCAATTTTATAATTAACTTAGGAAACCAAAGCTTCACCCAAAAAGGAGGCAGGCCAACAACATTCATCTAATGATAGATGTTATCATAGAATCTAGCAGTGCTTGTTCCACGAATAACCCCCCTACAAAACTTGTTTGTTTCCTAGGTTCGTGAAGTTTAAGCACACAAAATGAGGTGATTTTCAAGCCACCTCAAAGTGTGTTCCAAAGCCTCAAATAGTCAGTTTGAGTATCCCCCTACGTTTGCCTCATGAAGACCTTTGAAACGAGTACCTTCACGAGCTCTCACTGTTGATACTTAGTAAATTGTGGAAAGTGTAGTTGTCTTAAAAAACAACACTCTACTTCTTTTTGGAAAATTCACTAAGTGTCAAGAGTGCAAGGGCACTAAAAATCAGCACCCTACATTTAAGTGATTTTGTTTTAAGTGCAATGGCACTGATTTAGCACCCTTGCACTTTTCTTCCTGACTTAGTCATTTTTTACTAAGGCATTTTTTTTCTCCTCTTTTTTAGTTTTCATTGAAAGTGCCTTAATTCATGCCTCATTTAAATGGGTGACTTGAGTTAACCTTTTAACATTTCTAAATCACTTAAAAGTGATTTTGGCTTTCCTATTCTTCATTTTTAACATTTTCTTTTCACCTCTCTTTGCTGAGCACACATCCACCTCCTCAAAAAACACATTTTTTGCGAAGATCTCCATCTTGGTCGAGCTAGGTTTTAAGTGCTTGTTTCAGGTACATTTTTATTCTTTTCTCCCTTCGTTTCTTCTTCTCATGAATTCATTTTATCTTGTTAGGATCTGTGAATGTGTGTTTTTTGTGTTGTCACATTTTCTATGTTCTCAAAAGCACATTTTTCTTCTTTCCTTTTTATCTCTTCTTTCTCATGCCCACACATTGAGTTTCATGTTCTTCAAAATGCATTTCATACTCTCAAAAAATGTGTGAGTCCCAGGATGGATTGTTATTCAGGTCGCTTTGATCTTTTGTTGTTTCGCCTTTCTTCCAAAACGCGTTTTGAATGCACTTCTTTTTTATCTCTAAAGTTTATTTCTTTCCCCTAGTTTCAACCATTCTCATACGCGGGTTTGTCAATATGAACTCATTTTTTAGAATAGGGTTCTCATTATTGTGAAGAAGTTTTACTTTTCAATCTCCAACGCTATTTTTGAAGGCTTCTACATCAAACCCAAGCACTACATAATCTCCAAGTGACATGAATTTTGCAAGTGTTAAGGTGTGCTTTTTGATCCACATTGCAAACTTGTGCATCCAGAAGAAAATGTTGGGGTGCTGATTTTTAGCGCCTTGACATCATGAAAATTTGCTAACACTGCCAGGTGCAAGGGTGTTGAAAATCAGCGCCATTGCACGATTCTATATTTTCCATAAGTGCAAGGGCGCTGATTTTCAGTGCCCTTACACTTTTTCCTATTTTTCCTTAAAACTTTCCAAATCTTCCCAGCTTTGCTCCAAACCTCATTTTTTCCACTTCGTGCATCATTTTTCGTGCTTCATCACCCATTTCATGCTTGCTCGACATCATTGCTCGCTTCATGCATCCCAATGCTATTTTTCAACCTACATTCGTTGATTCCACATCTTGCAGTTTCTTTTCAAATCTCATCAAAAGATCCTCGAAGTTGTTGCTTGTTGATTCAATTGCTCTCAAATGACTTCCCAAAAACCTCCATCATCTTCAAGGGCTAAAAACAAAATGAAGTACAAATATCAAGGTGTTTATCCACCAATAGTGGTGGTCTCCAAGGTGGATGAGATAAAAGATACAGAGGTTGGTCATCAAGACCTAGTTGATTTTGTGGAAAGAATTAAGAAGAAGCCTCTTGAAGAATCTCTGAGAGCCATCGTGCATAGTAATTTGCATTTGGTGTCTATGTTCCCTACCTCTGTACATAATACAAAATTGTCCTTCAAGTTGCATCCCATTACATTAGGGAAAGCAAAAGTGTGATTGATTCTTCTAGGAACAAGATATTGAGACTTTACCTTGACTTCTTTGATATTTATTTTAGAGTTCCACAGATGGAGAAGTACACTAACATCTCGATATAACAAGCATAGGAGGTCTATGACGTAGATCTTGGCAAGGCTAGAAACCTGATAAATAGTCAATGGTTGAAAAAACCTAGGCAAATTGTTTCCAGATGGTCGAAGGGATTTCCGCGAAATGACTTCAAGGAAGATGTCAGCTAGATATGATCACACTTTTGAGCAAAGTAAAGGGGTTTCCTGAATCACTTATTTCCATGACTGGATGTATGAATACATTAGAATCATAAGAAGACAAAAAGTTCAAATTGATTGGGGAAAACATATCAACGATGAAATACATGAACAACTGATCAATGTGCCATCCACATTGAAGTTCTATATGACTTCTTACCTCATGTATGTTGCAGCCGTGATGAGGCAATTTTTGGGTTTATCTACAAGAGGGAATAGGCACACTGTACCTATGTACAAATTTTTCTATCAACTGGAGCTGAAAGAAAGCTTTCATCATTTCAGGAGGGTTACTGATGCTTTCTTTGCGCCTCTCCTTTTCAGCTTTGATCTGACTCTCGAAAAGAAGAGGGTATCTGATGAGGCCTACAAAGTGGTAAGTAAAGTTGGATGCATATATCTACAATTCCCAACTTTTACTTATTTAAGAGTAGGGTGCTACACTGTTTTCCCTTACATGTTGCCCAAATACCCCTTGGACAAGTGGATTCTTATGGAGATGTGTAGACAACTAATTTCAGTGCACAAAGAATGGAGAAAGATTCACAAGTTGCGATTCAAGTTCCCATTGACAATCGGTAGGTATACTATCAAGACTGTACAAAAGGCCAAATTAGTCTATGCAGAAATGTAGGTCATGACAATCAAGACCTATAGATACAGGTTTGATTTTGATTACCAAAATATCAGGAAGAAGTTGTAAAAGGGTCATCAGCACAAGTACCGCTTTGAGGACATCTGGGTTGATTGCAGAGATGAG
The DNA here is from genome assembly GCA_007258455.2 of Sequoia sempervirens. Classification (NCBI taxonomy): domain Eukaryota; kingdom Viridiplantae; phylum Streptophyta; class Pinopsida; order Cupressales; family Cupressaceae; genus Sequoia; species Sequoia sempervirens. Next base: position 121,408,089 of record VDFB02379711.1, read on the forward strand.
GAGGCCATTCGTAAGATGGATTATTGCAAGCTAACTGTACAATAGATCAAAGATCTTGGTGTTGCTGACCTACCAAAGGATTTCACAGATCTTGGTGACATCATGAATGTTGTCTACGATGAACAAGAAATAGCCAGGAGGCCGTTGCCTGCAATTCAATGGTCCAAAAAAGAAAGAGTTTCCATCAAGGAAAGATTGGCACCAATTTTGTCTAACACTGCAGTTTGGTTACACAAGCATGGCTTTGAGATGAAAACTTTCAGAATAGATTATGAGGGAGAAGAATCTAAAGCAGTAGCCAACCAACAACAAGAACTCTGCATGAAAGATAAATCTGCGGCTCTTCCCACTTCTTCGCGAAGAGGCCCAAGGATCAAGTTCACTGTCAACAAGGACACATAGGACATCCCAGAAGGAGAAACTATGAAATCTAAATCATCTCACTCCAAAGAAAAAGGGGCTATTTTCGAAGAGATAAATTTTGATAAAGAAGGAAATTCCAGTGATCAATCCGTTGAAGAAGAAGATTTAGCAGAAGCATACTCTGATGAAGAAGAAGATTCTGAAGGTGATTCTGAAGGTGAACCAAAGTCAGAAGGACAAGTGGATGATCAACAGGAACCAGGGAATGATGAAGAAAGAACCATGTCTCCACCTAAGAATGTAGTTGAATAACTTCCTAGAACATCATCGCATGTAATTTCAAATGTTCCTCATACACCTGTTCCTACATCACCTGTTCCCACCACCATCATACCCATAGTGGATGTTTCACCTACCCCTGCAACATCAACCATGCTTGATACTCCTTCAGTGACAAGTATACACATGGTTGATATTTTGTCAAGTCCTCCATCATCTATTCCTAGCCTGTCATTTCCATCATATGATATCACTTCAGAGACTGATTTTAATTGATTCATGAATGAATCTGTGCTTGACCAGCTCAATGTGCCAACTACAGAAGCAGTTATGAAAAACACTGCACCCATTGTCACAATACCAGTCATTACTTCAGAAGTGACCGTGACAACAGAGTTGACAGTTAATCCAAAAGCTCATACCTCCTCTCTTCCCCCTTGGTTGATATCTCAAGTTTCAAAGCGAAAGAAGCAAATGATTTCTCTAGAAGAGCTTGACCTTGAAGACATAGTCCCTCCAAAAGCTAAGGGGAAGAAAAAGGCGAAAGTGTATTCACGACTGAATGTTGACAAGATTGGTCATAAATATGCAGAAATTAGCATACCACCTTAGGAGGAAGGAGATGTCAACATGGAAGATTACATAGTGACAAGAGTCCAGCTTGGCAAGGTTACAAATGAAAGTGCAAAAGAAAATGCATAGGTGACTTTGGATATACTAGCTGGGAGACTGGAAAAAATGGAGCAAGCTCAAAACATGTACAAACAAAGTGTAGAGCATTATGCCACTGTTGTGAGGAGACTTGCAGGATCTACAAGTAATGCACAACTATTAGCAATGGTAAGTGTTGAGGACCCAGCTGTCAAGAAAGTGAGAAGTTCACCTCCAAAGGCAGGGTGTTGTATGATTTCATCAAAAATATCGTAGAACACGGTTCTCAAATTATAATTGCTACAGATGAAAAAGTTACTCTGATAGCCAAGCTGAAAACAGAGCTTGATAAGGAGGAGAGTGTACTTTCCCAAGAGAGAAAAGAAATGGAAAAATGCTTGTTGTGGTGGTCACAAATGAAACAGGAAAATATCAATAAATTGGTGGAAGCCGGGGTGATTCCCGACAAAGGAAAATACATAGAGGTAAGAGAATCATTAAAGCACCGTATTCAGGTGTTTGAGTCTCTTACAAAAGATCTCCACCAAGTACAGGAAGATTTTGAAGGGAATCATGTGATTCTTGAAAGAGGAATCAAGGAGTTACTAGGGCAGCTTCCTAAGGAGAATCGTATCTTCCTGCTAGCCACAGAACTATCCCAGATCTTCAAAGAAGCCATCATGAAGTTGGTTGACAGTGCAGAATTTTCAGAAGCTTCTCTAGATGTCATTTGTGATACAAGGCTTACACTAGATAACCTTAAAATGCATCTTGATAGGTGGAAAACGGTTCACTCATCTTCCATGAGATCAATCAAAAGGATTCAGACCATTGTGGATTACACCATTGGTCCAGATGAGAATTTCACACAAGAAACCAGGAAGAAGTATGAAGACTTCCGCGCCCAAGCAAGGAACCATGAAGATTCCTGATTTCCAAGTGTTAAACTTTCTGATGCTTTTCATTATGCATCTTGTAAATAGTTTTTGACATCTTAAATGTCTTTGCTCGAAATGTAATTGCACCAAAAATCTGAGATGTAATTTCTTGAAGATAAATTACACTTTGAATTTGGTTAAAGTTAGGTGAGATTTTTCTTAATTAGCTCACCTAACTTTCCTAATTTTACTCCTTTTATTTCCTAGATTTTCTCATCCCTCTCCTCTATATATATGAGGGATTTCTATTGTATTGTTTATCTTTTATCTCTAGCAACGAAGTGCTACTTATTTTGCAACAAATGTATGAAACTTTGTGTTCAAATATTTGAATCTGAATCTTATCAATAAAGAAGGAAGTTTCATACCAAACTTTGTGTTGGATCAATCATCTTTGGAAGTTGATTAAGATTGGTGGTGATTAATTTGTGAGATCTAAGGGATTCAAGTAAATCTATGTGAACTTTGTGTTACATTCTTTACTTTGAATTTAAGTTTATGTTTGAGTAACCTTTGGTAGATGAACTGCACGAATTTGTGCTTGCATTTGTTCACTCTGTTCATGGAACTATTTTGGTGGATAAACTGCAAGACTTTGTGCTTGCATTTGTTCATGTTGTTCGTGAAACTATTGTGGTGATGTATCTAGAATACTTTGCACTTCTAATATAACACTTGTTGTGTATCTCAAGGATCTACTATTGGAAAGTTACGAAATGACTTTGTGCCTTTGTAAGCTTTCCTTTCTCATTTTTATTGTTATTATTATCATGTTGGTATCTCTACGCTTTGCTTTGTCAAGATAGAGATATTGAAATTACTACTTTGTCTTTAGTTTGAAGTTGTACCGAATCAAAACTACCAACTGTGGAGCATTGTAAAACATCTTCCCTAAAAAAAGAGAGAAGGATGAATGTGACACACCCCAAATCCATTAATCATAGTGTACATGTTGTAAATACTTAGTTAGTTTTACTTGTCTCTGAAAGCAGTAAGAAGGGTGCCTCCCCTTTCTAAGAGGAGAGATTACATCTCACATAGTTGTTCTTGAAGTCCTAGTTGTGTAATCTATTGAAAGGATGATTACATAATTTTCACCCAACAATAGAATGCAAAAGCCACCAAAAAGGATCCATGCAAAGCTAAATTCCAAACCACCCTATCACATTGAGAAGAAGTCGATAAATGAATCAAAGATAAACATGAAAATATTAGCTCAAGCTCCTTGTGGACTTCATGAATCCTCTTCCATTTACCTTCGACAATATAATCTGTAACAAACAATCCAAAAGAGTGAACACAATGATCCCAAAAAGGAGCAACCCGTATCTCATCCTTAAGAGGTTTATGTCCAGTCCACTAATCATCCCAAAAGAGGATAGAGCCACCATTCCCCAAGGACCATCTCATACTAGAAGACACAATGGATCTAGCTTTGATCATAACATTCCGTAGAGCAAACTCTGAGTGGGGAGAATCCTTCAACAAAAATATCTCTAAATCTATCAATTCCACGAAGATATTTGTTCACTAAAATTGTTCCCCACTCCTTATCTCCAAGAAGAAGGTTCCAAACTTGCTTCACCAAGAGGGCTAAATTAAATTCTTTAATTCTTATCAACCCCAAACCACCTTATTTCTTAGATCTGTAAACTTCCTCCTGAGAGACAAGATGCATTCTTCATTTATCTTTCACTCCAAACCATAAAAACCACTTATGGATGCTCTCAATATTCTCCTAGAACTTCCTAGGAATCTAAAAATGACTCATAGCATGCATCGACAAATTCTGCAAAGTAGATTTGATCAACTGAATCTTGCCAACCTAACTAAGAAATACTCCTCTCCAACCAACAAGTTTGGAATTAAATTTATCAACCAAACCATTCCAAAAAGAATCAGACACCACATTAGTATAGAGAGGTAGACCCAAATAAGTAGAAGGAAAAACCCCAATATGAAATAGCAAAATACGAGCAATTCTCAGTTGCCTTCTTTCCAAAGTATTAAAAAAGAAGATAATTCTCTTAGGAAGGCTAATCCTCTGCCTTGATGCGAACACATTTTTGCAATGGTAACTTAATGTATTTAGCTTCAACAACAAAAAATTCTCCAAGGATCATGGTATCATCCACAAATTTCTGGTGAGAGCAAGTTTGGGAAGAAGAGGAAGGCCTTAAACCCTTAAGAAGCCCATCAATAAGAACCTTATGAATAAACCTTCCAAGAGATTCCACCATAATTATAAAAAAGAAGGGACCATAATTATAAAAAAGAAGGGAGAGATGGGATCACCCTACCTTTAGCCTCTTGAGCTATTAAAAAAAGGGGAAGGAGATCCATTAATGAGTACCAAAAAGGATGGGGTGGAGAAAAGTTTCCCCACAATCTGCACAAATCTCTTTGAGAAAATAAAGGTCCCCAAAATCTTGATCAAAATCTGCTAGTTAACCCGATCATACACCTTCTCAAGATCCAATTTTAAAAGAATACCATCCTTCTTATTGACTAACAAGGAGTGAATATTTTCATGGAACAAAATGATAGAATCAAGGATATTCCTTCCAAGAAAAAACCAATTTTTTTGAGAAGAAATATTCAAGGGGAGAACCCTCTGAAGTCTCAATGCCAACACCTTTGAGAATATTTTGTAGATTGAGTTATAGAGATTGATAGGGCATGAATAATCGAAGGAATAAGCTCCTAAAATTTTAGGAATTAAAACTAAAAAAGTGGAGTTTGGTTCTTTTAGCAGATTCCTGCTACCAAAGAGCTCCTTGGTTTCCTCCATGATATCTCAAGAAACAATGTACCAACAAATTTGGAAGAACATTGGGAAACCATTTGGCCCAAGGCCTTAATTCCTTCAAAAGAGAAAATCACCTTTTTAATATTTGCATATAAAGGAATGCAACACAACATTTTATTCAGGTCTTCAGAGATAATCTTAGGAATAACTTCTAATAGAGGCCCTTGACAAATAGGATCTAAATTAAGATTATCAGATAAGAGCTATGAGAAGAACGAGGCAACTTTCCTAATCTCTTTCTCCTTATCCAGCTGTTGACCATTGTGAGAGATCTGACTGATCTGATTAGAAACCTTTTGTTTCAAAGTAGAGAGATGAAAAAATCTAGTGTTCCTATCACCACTCCTTAACCAAATAGCCCTCAATCTTTGCTTCCAAAACTCTTCCCCCACACAATAATATTATGCAATTTGGAGAGGAGAGAACTCTCTTGAAGTGGAATAGTTGGATCATAGCCCAAAAACTAAATGGATTGCTACAGGCAATCAAGATCATCCTTAAGCACTACCTTTTCATGAAAAATTTGTCCAAAGGAAGACCTATTCCACTGTCTGACATTGTTCTTCACAAAAGCTAGTTTCTTGGAAACTCTATACATCACAGTATCATCCACATCAATATTCCACCAAGGGGAAATTTCATCTCTGATCTCTGGGTGGTTGATCCACATCTTCTCAAATCTAAAAGGAAAGGAATTTTGCCTCTAAAATAGGTCCACCGATAAATAAATTAGAAAGTGATAAGATGCAAGCCTGGTAAGAGAAAAAAGAGAACAAGAGTAGGAAAGGAGCCACTCTGGGGAAATGAGAGCTCGATCTAACTTAACTTGGATAAGGGAATCACCAATTCTCCTATTGGAACAAGTGTAAGATGCACCACAAAGATCAATATCAATCAAATCATTATCATTAATAAAGCTCATGAGATCAAACTTACTATCAACAACAACTTGGGAACCCTCTTTCTTTTCTATTTCATTAACTGGGGTTTTAAAATCTCTCATAACCAACCAGTTGCCTTCCATGAAACGTGATTTGAAACCATTCAAATTATCCCAAAATCTCTTTCTGGCTAGGAGCATAAATGTTGGAAAGAATCCAAGAAAAGTTATCCCAATCATTCTAAAAAGACGTAGCTATATGGTTAAATTCACCAAATACAACAAAACCTTTCACCACATTTGGATTCCAAAAATTAGCAACACCCCTAGACGCACCATTAGAACCAAAGCTGTAAAAACCACAATATTTAAAGAAACAATTTTTGAATTTGCACACTTTATCAGAGGGAATTTTGGTTTTCTGAATAATGACAATATCTAGACGATGATCTCTCACAAAATTGGCAAGGAGATCCTACTTATGAGGGTTGTTCAACCCTCTTATGTTCTAGGATAAAATCTTCATGAGGATTTCTGAGGTGTGTTTTTCAAGCACATCTCAAACAAAGTCTTTTGAGACCCTTCCATAATATCAATCTTGCTTTCCTTTTCCCTATTTTGCTACAATGTAGGCCTACCTCTACCCCTAGGTTCGGACCCACAATCCAACCTTTGGAAATTTCTTGTAGAAACACCAGAAGGAGAAATAGACTTTCTCATATTTCTTGATATAGCCAAGGTGAAAGGAGGGTCCCTAGCCTCACCTAAATCAGAAAGAGAGGTCTTGCTATCAACACCTATAACATAAGAGGTGAGAACTTTCTCCATGGGAGAAAGGGACGAGATAACAACATTATCCTCCAAAGCCCTTGTGATAGAAGAGGTGAGAACTTTCTCCATAGGAGGAAGGGAGGAGACAACAACATCCTCCAAACCTATCTAAAATAATGCCCCAGCCTCAATTTTTCCACCATAGTTGGGGACACCATTACAAGAAGGCTCCACAGCTAGATCTTCAACCTTATCTTGACACCCATTTTGATTTTCAGAGACAACCACTTGATCATTCTACTCTTCAAGAACATCATGTTCTCCTTCTACAGGATAGGGGTCCCATCTGCCATAGGCACCACTATAGATTCTACTAGTTTCTCAACCAACACACTGACCAATGAAGCTAAAAAATTAGCCACCCGAGACCCAAATTTTGTAGCCACTAAAATTCTCTCCTTTTCCTTCCACTCCTTGTGAGGAGGTTGGGGAGGATTAAGAGGGGGCTTGGGAGGCTTCAAAATACATTTATTAGGGGAGGATTAAGAGGGGGCTTGGGAGGCTTCAAAATACATTTATTAGACCAATTCCCCACTTTCTTATAATGAAAACAAGTAAAAGGGATGAATTCATATTCAACCTATTGATTCCAAACTCCTAGCTTCAAGTTAATCTTAACCATTGTTGGAAAATCTACATATTGATCAACAATAGCACAAAAATGGGCATACACCAGTCTTTTCTTGGAAGCAATCATTTGATCAATGGAGAGAAGTTTCCCAAAGGTACTAGTAATATCCTTCAACACTTGTTCATCCCATAACTCCAAAGGAATCCCAAGTAACCAAACCCAAACCAACACTGAAGAAAATGAATAGGAGCTAGGGCCGAAAAAACTAGGCTCCCATTTTTTAGAACCAACGTTGATTTTACAACTAACCATGGGCCTCCAGAAAAGACCCAAAGCAGGTCTTCCTCACAAGAAAAGGAGAAGGAGAAAATCACCTTTACCATCATTGCAACATCCACCTGACCCTTGAGCTTCCACCGACTTAAAGCAAGCTTACGAACAAGTTCAATGTGTGGATGAGGCCCCAAAAACTTCCCCACAAGAGACAAGTCCATCAAATCTAAACTCTTCTCAATAATAAAATTGAGAATAGAAAAAAATTACTCACCTAATGTAGGATTAGCGAAGAAGTCAACCAGAGGGGAAGAACTCTTACCTTTCGGTTTAGACCCAAAGAGGTTGACCCATCAATTGCCATCAGAAAATACTTTAGTATGCATCTGAACAACATCAACAAAAACACCAGAAGGAATATCGGGCACAATACCTAACGAAAAACCCCCACCGAAAAATTCCTTTGGGGCCCCCACTTGCTTAGACCAAAAATTAATGGTTATAGAGACCGAAGAGACCAAAAGATTAGGCGATAAGGTCCCATCAGCCTTTCCATCAGCTGGGCATGCAACTGACACCTCTAGACCATCAACACACCTACTGCCATTACCACAATCCTTTGAACTAGGACTTCTTGCCTTCTAAAAATTTGAAAAAGCAGAACCACTCGAAGAGAGCTCCATACATTATTATTTTATTGTTATAACCGTAGGCTAAATAAGTTTATTTATTTTAAGCCAATTTGTTGGTTGGAGACCTATATTTATGGTATTTTTTTTGTAATCTAACAAGTATAAAAGAACCATAAATAGAGCAACAAAGGAGGAGAGATATAAGGAAGATGTGTGTGAAGAATGTAATATTTTTCTTGCAATAAAATTTAATATATGCAGCAACTATGCTTTGAGTATTTAGAATATTTTGTAACGACCATGTGGATTGGGAGGAAGGGCCCACGCTTAGAAAATACTAGTGATGAGTTTGTTTAATTATTTTTTGTATTTTTATTTTTGTTGTGTAGTTTGTAAAGTATTATATTTTCTGGTTTATTTTCTGATTTAAATAGAATATTAAACTAAATATTTAATCTATATTATTTTACAGGGTGGGGGCCCTAGCTCGGTTGGCTAAGTAATTCCGTTGCGGCTCGGCTGGTCACAAGTTCTAGTCTCCCCCATTCCCGTGGTACCGGAGGGCATGTCGCGCCAGCGCCATCGGTCACGTTAAAAAGTTTACCAGGCGCACTACAGTTTATAGGGGGTCGTGCTACCCGATTCCTGCAGTCTAAAAATAAAAATAAAAAAAATTTATATTATTTTACAACATGTTTATTTAGTTTAGATTATTAAATAAGTTTTATAAATCATTATTTTCAGTACATTTACAATTTTTGTAGTAGACTTACAGTTCTAACAATCTACACAGTTCTTGTCGCTTGAAAGTAATAGTTCCTATAGCCTAAAAATAATAGTTCCCATCGCTTGAAAGTAACAATTCCTATCACCAAAATTGTGTCATCATAATTCTTGTGGTGCAGAAGTTATTTTTATTTGTAATAGGTTTGAAAGTATTTTAAAATGATTTATTTTTATAGAGTACATTCATTCAAGACTTAGCTTGTTGCTCTCAACCCTTACACATATAGCCACAACACCTTTCACAATTTTACGACCCCAGATTGATACTTAGACCAAATTAAGTTTAGTTATTAAACATAAAATATTTTTAATTATCTACCTGAGTTTTGGCCTATCAATGTGGAGTTGTCTTATGTCTCCCTATCCAATTTTCCTTAGAGAATCTACCAAAGTATGTTGAGCAAAACTCACAACCATTGTTGGTTCTCAAAACCTTAATTTTCCTACTAGTCTAATTTTCTACAAGAGCCTTAAAAATATCTAAAATGATTTAAATTTTCACATTTACTTTTAAGGAAATACACCTATGTCCTTCTAGAGTAGTCATGTATGAAAGGTACATAATATAAATATTTCAAAATAAAAGGAACACCAACATGACCAAAAACATTAGAAAAAATTAGATGCAACACCCTAAAGATTTGTGAGAACTTGAGTAAAACTAAATTTACTTTTTTCATACATGCAATTTTCACATAAATCAAACTTAAGAGCACAATAATTAAAAACCTATACAATATTTTTTTATTTTTTAGGGTCCTTAGACCTTCTAACCTATGTGACCCATTTTCTAGTCTCATAACAATATTTTCTCTACATGTAATTTGGTATTTTAATCAAGAGCACCTTTAGATACCTAAAAATCATGACCATCAAAAGTAGATGCAACAATCCTATTTACTACAAATTCCAACAATGAAGGTGTAAATTCTACAAATCTTTTCACTATAAGAACAAAATAACTATTGCACTAAACTATGCATGCATCTAGGTGAAACATAGTTCCCACATGAATTCCCTTAGTGAGCATCATTTCTCCTTACATTGTCTTACACCCTCCATTAGATAAAACAACCTACACACCCACATCATTAATCTTGTTAACTAAAAGTATATTTTATGTGAAACCAAGATAATTTTATATATCGTTGATCCCCTTCACATGTCCATCATGGAACTGAATCAAGGCTCTTCCATGACCAACAAATTTTAGATGAAATACATTTTTAAGGTACACCTTCTTGGCATCATACTCTTCATACTTTAAAAAAATCTTGATATGAGGGCATATGTAAATGAGCCCTAGATCTTATCAACCAAACACCTTCCAATGCATACATTTCCAAGGTTGCAACAAAATCACTCTTATCATTTTGAGAATTTTTAGACTCATTATTTGAATCATTTTTATTTTTCTTTTTCTTTTTCTCCTCTTTTTCATAGTTCCAACTTTTAGCATTTTTCTTTCTAGGAGACATGGATATAGATTTGTCTCTTTTCTTATACTTCATCTTTCCTTTCTCTTTTAGTTTTCCATGAATAACTAGGGCCTCCACGGTTGATTCAAAAAAATTCTCCATATCTCTAAAAATAATGATTCAACTACATCATCCATTTTTTTAGATGCAATACTCCTAATTGTTATAACCAAGTGATCTCATGATTCTAGCAAAGAACATAAAAAATTCATGTAATTATTCTCTCCTCTACCTTCACTCCAATGGAGTGTAACTAAGTAACAATCGTGTTGAAATAACTAAAGTACTTGACCATAGAACCATCATCATCCATCCTAAGGGAATACAAATTATCTCTCAATAAATATTTATTTAACAAGGAATTAGCCTAATAAACCTCACCTAACTTCTTCCAAAGAGATTCAATAGTGTCTTTTTCATATATATATTTAACAATACAAACTCTTCCAAATAAATTCTAATGATACCCTTCACTTTTCTATCATTTTTATCTCAATATTAGATTGTGATGTAGTATTAGGTTTGGATCCATATACTAGAACTCATAAATCTCTATCCATGAGAATATACTTTATCTTGAGCTTCCAAAGCTCAAATTTTATGCTTAAGAACTTCTCCATTTCTATCCTTGACATGTTTGTCATTTCCTTGTAGTAATATCTTCTTTTGCATACAATCCCACTCAATCCAAGATAAGTAAAAAAATCTTGTCTCGAACACCTAGAGTCTAAAGTGACCAAGCTTTGATACCGAATGAGAGGAAGAAGATTCCATACATGCTTTGAAATATAAAATTTTAGGAGAGGTATAGGTAAATAAATTAAATATTTGTACTTACAAGGAAAAATACATAAAAAAAAATTATATGATAGCATTACTGTTTATGTGGGAAAACACTTTTGAGAGAAAAATTCCATGCTCTAAAGAAAATAAATGTATTATTAAGTGATCAATGGTTACAATACATTTATAAATTCTAATATTTTACATAAGTGTCACAAATAAGAGATCTTGAGAAATATTGGTAGCAAAATAGTACATAAAAACTAACTGTAAAACCTCCATCTTAAGAGCCCAATAAATGGGAGAAGAAATACATGAAAACATCAAATGGCCATTAGAAAACTATGAGCTAAAACCACCCAAAATGTGGCACCCAAATCCCTACTTAAAAATATAACACCCAAATCCCAAAATGATTCCATAAGGTAAAAATAACATATTCTTTTCATTTACTATAAGCTTGTCATAGTTCACTCGCCAACTTTTTCACTCTATTATCTCCACTCACAAATGCATTATGATGTCATAAAACATTGTTGAAGTTGGCCAACAAATGTAACTACTTATAGCTCTCTAATGTGTCATAGATGCTCTTATATTTCCAATGTGGGAGGAGACCATAAATTTTGATTTAGAAATCTATTTGAGCCCCCATTTTTCTTAATTGTAGAAATAAAAGAGAGTTACATCACTGTAATCAAGGAACCATTTAGGACCCATCCAAAAAAATCAAGGCCATAAATGACCTCTATTGTCAAAAATTAAGTTTTTCTACTATATGACAATAATTACATTTTTGTATGTTTTTAAGATTAGGATGCAAGGTTGTGTCACCTTTCCTAACAAATATATATGTGATAATCAAATCTCCATATTCCTCTATTCAAATCATAACTTTTGATTTAGAAATCTATTTGAGCCCCCCTTTTCTTAATTGTAGAAATCAAAGAGAGCTACATCACTGTAATCAAGGAACCATTTATGACCCATCCAAAAAAATCAAGGCTAGAAATGACCTCTATTGTTAGAAATTAAGTTTTTCTACTATATGATAATAATTACATTTTTTTTATGTTTCTAAGATTAGGATGCAAGGTTGTGTCACCTTTCCTAACAAATATATATATGATAATCAAATCTCCATATTCCTCTATTCAAATGGATATAGCCAAGCCATGTGAAGTAATTATAAAATTTTATTACTCATTTATAAAACTTTGGCAGTTATACCACAATAAAGTCATCAACATACATATTACATGTTAATTAAAGAGAGCATAAAGAATGAATTTGTAAGCATGAATAAATAAGGAAAGTTACAAATGAGATAATAAAATCACAATAAATAAGAGATGAATATACCTTAGGTTAACCCACTTTATGTAAAAACTTAAGTTTATTGTTAGCAAAATCTTACTTATGTATCCAAAAATAGAAATTACAATAGCCATCAATCACATTAGATTATAAATAGAGCTTAAATGGTGCAGGAGCACCTTGTTTGAGTCATTAAATTGGAAGGCCCTAGTTTAAGTTTTGATTCTTTGATGTAATAAGGCCATGTTAAGGCCATTTTAGTGTTTAGGAATCATTTTGAGTCATTAGGGTGATTTGAGAATCTATTGTGCAAAAGTGTTAAAATGGAAAAGTTGTCAAATTTGTAAAGTTGCAAAATTGCAACAAATTTGAATAACAATGGTTAGATTTTTAAAAGTTGGTTTTTGGTGGTTGAAGTCAGTTGGGGAAGGTTAGTTTGGTGTCTTGTTTTTTTAAAATACCTCACATGTTTCGAGGTTGAGGTTAGAGGTTCTGTATTTGGAAGAAGATCAATAAAATTTATTGTTTCCTTGCAAATTTTTGTATTCAGAAAATATAATGCTTTTCTGATCTGTACAGTTCCGTACAGGGTGATATTGCTTTCTTATGGGTTGAATCTGGTGTACAACAGACCTAACGTCATCTTAAACCTGGTTTGGAGTGATTTCATTTGTTTTTGTGCATTTTAGAAGCAAATTATTGAGGGTTGGTCTGTATACCCTATTTTAAGGGTTTTGAGTGTGTTAAAATGGCATTTGAAGCCTTCCACCCACTATATTCTCCTGTAACTCAGTGGAAAGGCATGATTAGGAATAGTGAACATGTATGAATGTTTTCATGAACAAGGGAGGTCTGAATGATGGTTTTTGTTGAAGCCCTAAATGGCATTTTGTGTGTTTTGAAATGAAAAAGAGAGGTTAGAGAGGGGAAAAGTGAGAAATATTTGAGGGAAGCAACTTTTTATGTTATTTTAAGTTTATGCAGGCTTTTTTAGAGGTGTTGAATGCATTGGGATGGTCTAGTAGAGTATGTAAGTGGGTTTTTCAATAAACCCTTGCCCAATTTGTGAAAAGAGAGGGTTTTGGGGTTTGTGATGTTAAAGGGCTTATCACACCCTAAAAGTGGTGGATTTTGTGGTTTGACAAACTGATAAATGCTTCCCAATGGTGATTTTCATGTGGAAGGAAGAATAAAGGTGGGTTGTTTTGTTAATTTGGCCTAATTGGCCTTGTGGACAACGTAGTTTGCTTGATTTGAGAGGGTTGGTCTAAAGAAGTATTATGAAATCTTGATGTATCTTAAAGAATGATTAAATGGGTGCCTAAAATGGTTATTGGTTGCAAATTTTGTTAAGGAATTTTGAGAGTTAAGGTTGAGAGAATAGGTCTGCAGACCTACAAGGAAGATTGGTTGATTTGGTGAAGGACTAGTAACACAAGGTTGTAAGGTTTGGAAAAGTGATTGACTAGGTTCCATTTGTGATAGGTAACAAGTTTCCTTCCCTGATTTTCATCATTAAACACCTTTGGTGTTAGCAAAAATTCCTATAAAAAACTCTTTAGATGAATCTCCTCTTGCTCTTTACAACAGTCATGAAACTCAAAAAATACAAGAAATATCCTACAACTCTCTTACTTTCCTTATAAGATTATAAGATGATCCACACACATATTACTATTGCAAGGTGTGCGCCCTTAGTTTCCTTGTGTTGTACAACATAGCGCTCAGGTTCATGACATGGCTTAACCACCTCTTGTAGATCCATTAACTCTGATAGTTGTATCGGGCATTAACAAGTAAATCTTTTGGTGCAATGAAAATCATCTGTGCAACAAGTGGTATTAGAGTTTGGGTCACAAGTTCAAACCCCTAGCTTGCATTGGGGGAATTTTTGCAAGGTGTACGCCCTTGGTCTCCTTGTGCTATGTAGCACAACACTCGAGTTTGTGACAAGGCTTAACCACCTCCCGTGGATTCATTAACTTTGGCGATTGTATCGAGCATTAACAGGTTGATCTTTTAGTGCAACAACAACTATATGTGCAACACTTTCAAGGACTATAAATCATAGTACCAATAGCTAGGAAAAACTTTTAGTTAATTATGGGTATTGACACTTATCCCCTTTCCCATAACAATTTGACCCAATTTTTTGAGCTATTCAATAAAGTTATCAATGATATTCAAACTATAATAGAACCACCAAAATTTTAAAAATGTTTTTTAAACATAGTTTATTGAAAAAATGGCAAGTTTTCAATTTGGTAGTGAGATTTTTTTTATAAATCCTTGAAAATTGATTTCTTTTGTCATTTTTCACTATCAAGTAGTAGGTAAACAATTTTTGAACTTTTTAAAGGGATTGTAAACATAAAATCAAATATTTTCTAATTAAAAAAATAGGGCATAATGACATGCATTTGTCATTGCTCCATCAAACCCTTGTTGCATGTATTTTTTAATTACAAATAAAGAGTAGCCTATATGAGATGGTCAGACCAATTCAAACTAGGTCACAACTAATGAGGAGCCTACATTTAGGGAAGACGATTTAGATGTCTTTAATGAGGTTATGGATATTTGATTGATTGTACATGTCGGGTCATCAAGTTTCGTTTCACATATCTATTCATGGTTGCCTTAGAGGTTATTTGAAATTTTTTTTATGTGAGTAATGAGTCTATGAGAATATATACTCTAAGACTAAAAATTTGATACTTTGGGAGAGTTTAAGGGTAAATGGAAACATTGAATATTTATTTATGTCTTATAATTGAAGTTTGGACTTTTTTTGTTCTTTCTACACACTCTATTTGGCCTAAAGTAATATTTACATTTTTTCCATATTTTTATGAGTATCTTATCATCTTTTAATTTGCCATGTTTATCTTATTTTAAACCCATGTAATTGAATTCTATTTAAAATTTATTTTTCACGTCATTTCAATGTAAGTATAATACTACTATGCTATAAACAAAATTTCAAGCATCATGAGGAGAAAACTAACTAGTGTGTTAGTAAAAAACATAAATCATGACAAATTTTTTTGCTTTGTGTAGACTAGTGATTTTATCTTTACCATTACAATTTTATAAAAAAATTTAAAAAAATATTTTTATTGCTTACCCCAATTAGTGATTTTTTAAAATGAGAAATTACATAATTTCTCATCTCTCTCTCCTAAAAAAAACTACATTTTGATGTCCCATACCACCTAATATATTTTAGTATTCAAGAGACTATCTTAATTCCAAAACATACCAAAAAGTATAAAAACTAGATTTTGTATGGGTGAATTACACTTAACCATACTAAGAAGTGATATCATCATTATCTAAACTACATATACTCATGTCAATTACTTGGTCATAGCATTGTTATAAAAATATATTACATGCCATCTTACTAATGAGTGTTATTAGTAATTAGTACTTTATCTTTAAATAAAAATGAAGATATTTCAACCCTCATTAGAGAATAACATTATGTTATTTTATTTTCTCTTTCAAAGGTTAAGAGAAACTAACATAAAACTAGGAAAATAATACATAATTACACTAAATCACGTAAGAAAAAGAAGGATTGAGATCCCCCTCAAGAAAATCATGTGAAATTGAACTTTGATGGTGCATCTTGGGTCAAACCAAGGAATGTAAGGTTTGGTTTTGTGTGAAGCAATTATAAAGAAATTTTTGTGTATGGTTGATCCCTCTTCCTATGCATCAAAATCAATAATGAGGTAATGTGTGAAGCCTTCTAGTGGTGGCATCTTCCAAAGGAGTAGGAAATATTATTATTGAAGGCCATTTGTTGTTGGTTATAAGTGGTATACTAAAAGGATTTTTTTGATTTGGATATTAAGAAGCTCCAACTCTTAGATCAAAATTCTCTAACATCAAATTTTTATATTGAAAAGTTAAGTTTAATGGAAGATATTTTATCTTTTGTTGGGGTTGATCAAGACCCTATCATAGCATTGTATAGTCACCTTCCCATTTATTGGAAGGGATGAAACACCAATTTGAGTTTAAATCCCCTTTGACAATATTAATTTAAGTTTATCTAATATTATGGTCTCCTTTGTTTTTGGTAATAAAGGAAATTTATGTAGTTTGATGTTATTTATGAATTTCATCAAAGTCTATGTTTGGAGTATGTAGAGTGACAATGGTAATAATTTAGAATGTGCATCATTTATGTGAAGCAAATGAAGGAAACATACAATGGAAATAGTGTGGTGGTATTTTTTCTAGGGGAGGTGGGTGCAACATGGGACTTCTTTATTTTCTCTATGCTTTTGACATGGAATATCATAGGAATGTGAATAAAGTTAGCGATCCTCGATATAATAGTGTTGTATTGGATAGTCGCTTGGATTCAATTTCCTAATGCTAGTAATCTATGGTGTTTAGTTTTATGAAGATTATGTTAGATGAGGAGAGTATTGGTGTGCAAGGTCCTCCTTGGTCTAAATCCATGGCGTGGAAGGATTTTGTAGTAAATCTAGCCTAAGGAGTTGTTGATACCTCCCTTAGGTTTGTATTTTATATATGTTGCTTCTAGACCAATTTTAGGTTTTATCTATTCAACCTTTTGCATTGGCTATAACTAGAAACAACCAAGACAAAGATTCATCCATGAGGTTGAAGTTGATACTATTTTTAAACATTGGTTGGCTCAACTAGATGTATACCTTATTTTTTCTCCTCCTAGTGAAGAAAAATAAGTTCATTTTTCATGATTAAATCTATAAGATAATACTTTAACATTGTTTAAGAGTTATGATTATTCCTTAGCAACGATAAAATTTTCACCTTTAAATAAAAGGGTTGAAACTAATTCTTTGATTGGAAAAAACCATACCATTTTTTATAAGATAATAAATGCATAGATTTTTAATCTCGGAAAAAAGAAAAGTCAAAGTGTGTAAGCCTATACAATTCAATTCCAAAAGAAGGTTGTCCAAATATGTAGAGATATTATGAATTGTTACATACTTAAGAAGCATGCCAATTGGTTGAATACTCACATAAGGAGGCTAATTTTTATGGCCAAGCCTAAAGACCTTGTTGAGGTTTATCTCAAGCTATGTTATCTTGAGTTGGAAAAGAAACAAGTTCCCTCTTCCTCTTCAAATAGAAAAATAAGAATAATAGTAAGGTGAAACTTCCAAGCCAAGGGAAAGGGAAAATATTGGGATGGGTGAAACAATGTATTGATATAGTTGATGAGTCCAATTTATGGTTCAATTTTGATAGAGTTTATTATCCATTTGTTGTAGTTGTCATAGACTTTGATACTTGGATGGTGACATTTCCATGTTATTTCCTCAAAACTATAGACATTGGGCATAAGCTTACTTTTGTAACCTTTAAATGACATTGACATGCTATATGAAATATCTATGTTAATTTTACATGTGGATTAATGAATGTTACTTTAAGATAGTTATAGATATGCAATTGTTGTGCATACTAATGTTATCATGCAGATACAATTTGAACCTACAAAATTGAGGAAGATTCTACCAGCTGGTTGTTTTCCATAAAGGTCAACAAGGTGATCATTCAAAGGTCAATGGAGGGAAGACTCTCAATGGAGGGAGATTCCTAGTTCAAATAGAAGATTGTAACTTCCTTGTAAATGGTCATAATAGTTTGTTGAGCGAATGTAGGAGCTATTGTTTTGCTAGATCTGAGTTAAGGAAAACTTGCTTGACCAAATTTCACGCATGCACAACCTCCTTTCCACTTTTTATGCTTTCCCTAAGGTGGCATCCTCCTAATCTGTTGGAGTTGACCACCTTGCTAGGTAGTTAGTTAGTAGTTTTTCCTTCTATAAATAAGACTCGAATGCTCCTTCTCAGAAAGTTGATTAATTTGATGTTGTATTCACATTTTTAAGTTTTTCAGTAATACAGTTATGTTGTTCTATTGTACTCATGCTTTCCAATGAATAACATGAAGTTATAAGTTTGTGCATCTAAGTTTGTCTTAAGGGATACTCATCCAAGGGCGCCAACTTGGTGAGCATTCCATCCTTTAGCTTATTTGTTACTTTCCTATGAAATTAGTTACAAATCTGGAAACTGTCTATTCCTACAACCACTAGAATTCCATTATGTGACTGTTCCTGCAGCCAAAGTAGATAGAGTAGTTTCCTGTCTGTTTGCCTAGATTTTCATTTATGTCATGCATTTCAACATATTATAGTTTTTGGTTGATGTTCAACACTTATGTTACTTCTTTCTAAGAAATTTACTTTTATCATTATGTATTTCTTAGCTATATAATGAATATGGCTACTATGGATTCCTAGTGCACATACTGTGCTGACCCATTTCAAGTCTACATCCCTGGGTTGACAAGTTAAATGCACCTTCATAATGATTAAGATAGCTATTCAGACTATATGTCCAATCTCTAAATCACAACTTTAAGGGCTTAGTTGTTAAATCATTGTAGGAGGCCAAAAATTTTGGGGTCATTGTTGGGGATGGTGTCAAACTAGGGAGTTATTTGGAGTCATTGATAGTTTCTTTCTTGCTGTAGTATTTTTGAAAGTTTGTTCTTAGTATACCCCTCATTTAGGAAAGTAATGATCTACTATTCTTTTTCCAATTCTTTGTGTGAGCTGGTTGATATTGAGTTGATACCGTATACATAGAGGAAGGAGGAGAGATGCTCAAGGGAGATTCCTTCCTAATAACCCCAATCCATTCCAACTAGTTGAGCATCAGAATCTTCCAAGAGATGAAGAAGAAGAAGAGCCACACCTCTTTTTTGATGCATTTCCTAATCTGACCAGTTCTAAAATTTCCTCTAAAGACCAAAATCGGATTGAGAATCCCTTTTCTTTGGAACTCCATCAGGCAGGCATGGGTGATGCAAATAGAAACAAACCTAACCAACTAGATTTTCCTTTCCCCATTGCTCATAAAAATGAAGTTGACAACCTCAAAAGTATCCTTGCTTCAGTCCTTCCTAAGTTCTATGGACTTGTCACAGAAGATCCTGATACTTTCTTGTTTGAGTTTGATATACTCTGTAGGAGTTATGACTATACCACTAATGCCCATAGGCTTAAGCTATTTCCTACTACCTTGAAAGAAGCTGCATTAAGATGATTTATGAGTCTAGGAAAAAATACTGTGGAGACTTGGGAGGACATGAAGAAAAAGTTCCTTGAGAATTATAAGGAATATTGTAGGGGTAGTGACATGAGAGGATATGACATTTTTAGGATGTAACAAAAAGAAGATGAGATCTTGGAGGATTACATTTCAAGGTTTCTATTTTTCTTATAGAAATCTCCACACCATACACTCAATGAAGAATCATAAAAGTTTCTTTTTCTAAGAGGAATTAATGATAGTTGCACTGATGCCTTGGACCTGATGGGAGGAGGAGATATCACCCAAGTTCCTTGGGATGATATCAAGAAGATATGTCAGAACTATTCTAGGGAAGCCTCAAAGAAAGGGAGAGCTTACCAATCCTCTATGGGTACGTCATCTACAAATGGAGTTTCAAGGATGGAGACTACTCACTTGCTGGCAGACTTCAAGCATGACATCATAAAAAATTTGGCTACTCAGTTGGATACACTTCAAGCAAAAAAGAAACAAGAGGAGGTAGAGGAAATTTTGGCATAATATTGCCCTCATTATAGACAAGAGAAGGACCACAGATGCAAAATGGTAGCTAACATTGATAGTAAGCAGATCCCACCTGAGTTCAAGCCAATCCAGGGTGATGATGATCAAGTCTACTACATTGCACAAAGGAGACCATGGGCTCCAAGACAAGGTATGCCACCAAATCCATTATCCTTTGTTGGGCCTTATTTTAATTCTTATGCATCTGGTAACCAATGACAACCCCCATATCCATCCAACTATGGAGGATATCCATCACAACCTTGGAATAACCCTCCAAATACCTGAACCAATCACTAAAACTCTCCACCCCAGTGGCAACAACCTCAGGGGAATTGGTAGCCACCCCCAGGAAACTGGAATCAAACATCTCAATGGAGGGGAGGACAAAAATGGCCAAACCAAACAACTAGTTACATGCAACCACCTTCTCAACCCCAACAACATGCTATAATGCCTCCTCTTGCTAGTTCAAGTTCAACCACACCCAGACCTACTCAGCTACCAACTCAACCCACACCTAACCCAAATAACAAACCACATCAATAGCAACCAATATACTCTACTGATCCAAATCAATTTCTTGCATATGCTATGAGTGTAAGTGACATCCACTTGTGTTCAGGAACTAATTTTCCAGCTCCTTCCACACCCATTATTATTGAGCTTCTTGTGGAAGAGGAGGAGCATCTAAATGTCCCCATTCAACCAAGTACACCTAAAAACCCTAAACCAGTCCCAATCCAACACACTGAATAAGAACCACTATTTCCTAAGAGGTTGGAAATTGCTAAACAAAAGGAAGAGAAGGAGAAAACAACCTTTGACATTCTAGATTAGTTGAAGCATATACGTGTCAAGATACCTCTATTTCAGGCCATAAAAGATGTTTCCATATATGGAAAAGCAATTAAGGAAGCATGTCTCAAGAAGTTAGGTAGGAAAAAGGAAGACCCCACTACGGTTCATGTGGTGGGATAGCTGGCTGACATCATGCTTGGGAAAATGACTGTTCCCAAATATGATGACCCAGATAGTCCTATGGTAGGAGTTATTATAAATGGGGTCCAAATAAAGAATGCTCTGATTGATTTGGGAGTAGCAATAAATGTAATGACCAAGGATATCCTGCAACAACTAAATGTTGCAAGCATGAGACCTACTCCTACTGTCCTGCAGCTTTTTGATAGTTCCACTATTAAACCTGATGGTATAGTAGAATATCTTGTGGTAACTCTAGACTCTTGGGAGTACCCAATAGATTTCATGATTCTTTCTTCTAAAGCTACACTAGACGGGTACCCCATTATTCTAGGGAGGCCATGGTTAGCAACAACAGATTCCTATATTGGATGTTGGATGAGAGACATGACCATTTCTAATGGAAAGAGCACCAAAAATATTGTTCTCTACCCTCTTGCTTAGCCATCCCATGATATGGATAACCCCATATGGCCACATGTTGGTGAAGAAGCCAAGAAAGTCAATTCTATGGCACAACTAATGATGTTAGGCAGAAGTTCTTTCATGTAGCTTCAGGAAGAAGATGAAGTATTTTCTAACATAATTCAGAACCATTGTGAGGTGCAGGAAGCATCATCCTCTCATGCATCTGATTCTGTTGGTCTAGTGAAGACACTTTTTCCCACTCTTGCTACAACATAACTTCTTGCAACAATAGGTATGTATCATACATTGCTGCCACATGAACTCAAGGTACCAAGCATTAGTGAAGCAACTATGATAGAGTTAAATACACAAGTGCAAGTGTCAGAAGGAAAATATCTAAATATTAACAACAAACTGAGTGAAGATCAACAGTTGTCATTGACAAACTTACTAAGGACCCACCAACATGAATTTGCATGGGACTATCATAATATGAAGGGATTGGATCATAAGCTTTGCACTCACAATATATACATCAGAGATGATTGCACACTAGCGAGGCAGCCACAAAGAAGAATTAACCATGCATTGAGAGAAATTGTAAAAGAGGAACTATATAAATTGCTAGATGCAGGATTTATCTACCCCATTTTAGATAGACAATGGGTGTCTCCATTGGTGATTGTGCCCAAAAAAGGAGGGAAGTGGTGAGTTTGTGTTGCTTATAGGGAACTCAATGCTACCACCAAAAAGGACCATTTTTCCCTTCCTTTCATAGATCAAGTGTTGGATTCCCTTGGCAGGAAAACATTATTTCTCTTTTCTAGATGGTTTTCGTGGCTATAACCAGATCCAAATTGCACCTGAGGATCAGGAGAAGACCTCCTTTACTTGTCCATGGGGGACTTATGCCTACTCAATACTTCCATTTGGATTATGCAATGCACTTGCAACTTTTTAGAGGGTAGTCATTAGCATATTTTCAGATATCTCTCATGATTGCATGAAAATTTATATGGATGATTTTACTACCTATGGTGTTGATTTTAATGAAGAATTGGAAAATCTCAAGAGATTCTTACAGAGATGTGAAGACCATATTTTTCTTTAAACAGTGAAAAGTGCTTCATGATGATGCAGGAAGGTGTAGTCCTTGGCCACTACATCTCTCACCAAGGAATTCAAGTGGATCCTACCAAGATTGAGGTGATTACCAATCTGCTTACACCTGGAAAACAAAAAGGTGTTAGGAGTTTCTTGGGACATGCAGGTTACTACAGGCGTTTCATCAAAGATTTTAGCAAAATGGAAACACCATTGTA
Source organism: Sequoia sempervirens (assembly GCA_007258455.2). Taxonomy (NCBI): domain Eukaryota; kingdom Viridiplantae; phylum Streptophyta; class Pinopsida; order Cupressales; family Cupressaceae; genus Sequoia; species Sequoia sempervirens. The sequence continues at coordinate 121,431,049 of VDFB02379711.1, forward strand.
CACTCTCCTAGCTAAAGATGTTGAATTCCAATGGACAGAAGACTGTGACAAGGCATTCTCTGACTTGAAAACAACTTTAACTCATGCTCTTGTACCCAAAGGTCCTAATTGGGAGCTTCCTTTTCACATTCATACAAATGCATCAAACTATGCTATAGGAGCAGTCTTAGGATAGAAAGAAGGAGCAATTGAGAATGCTATGTATTTTGTCAGCAAAAACTTGCAAGGAGTTGAATTCAACTATACAATGACAAAAATAAATGTTGGTAGTGGTCTATTCCCTTAACAAATTTAGGCACTATATAATAGATTATCAGATCTTTGTACACACAGACCATGCAACCATTAGGTACCTCATGAATAAGCCCCTAATTTTAGGTAGGCTAGAAAGATGGTTGTTGTTGATGTAGGAATTTGAAATAACCATTGTTGATAAACCAGGGAAGGCTAATGTTGTTGCAAACTTTCTTTCAAGGCTGACTACATACGAAGACAATCAATTCATTGATGAATCTTTCCCTGATGAACATTTATTTTCCATCAGTGTGCCTACACCCTAGTATGCTGACATAGCTAATTATCTGTTCACAGGGAGAGTTCCTCCTCATTTCTCTCCAAAAGAGAGAAGGGTGCTCATTGAGAAAACTTTTCCTTTCTCATGGAATGCAAGATGTTTCTTCTACACTGGACCAGACCATGTCATGAGGAGATGTGTGAGGGAAGATGAGACATATGATATATTGCATGCATGTCACAATGAACCCTGTAGAGGGAATTTTATAGCCAAGAGAACAACAATAAAGATTTTGAACACAAGATATTATTGTCCCACACTACACAAGGATGCAGGAAAATATACAAGGAAGTGTGATAGATTCCAGAGGATGGGCTGACCAACGAAATACGATGAGATGCCCCTTTACCCCCAGGTAGTAATCACTCCATTTGATAAATGGGGATTGGATTTTGTAGGACCCATTGATCCTCCATCAAATGTTAAATCCTATATCATGGTATGCACTAATTATGTAACCAAGTGGGTAGAAGTTAAAGCCATGAAGCATGCAAGAGATAATAAGGTTGCATAATTTCTTTATGAGGAAATTTTCATATGGTATGGGGTCCCAAGAGAGATAGTGACTGATCAAGGGGCTCAATTCACCTCAACCCTTGTTACAACACTAGTCAATGAATACAACATAAGGCACATGAAGTCTACTCCTTATCACCCTTAGGCCAATGGCCAAGTTGAGGTGATCAACAGGGAAATTAAAGCTATCTTGACCAAAACAATGGTTGTCCATAGGAAGGATTGGGAAAATAGGCTGCCAGAAGTTGTTTGGGCCTATAGGACTACCTGGAAAACAACCACAGGCTTCACTCCTTTTGAGTTGTTGTATGGAAAAACATCTATGCTGCCCATTGAATTTGAGCATAAGACTCTTAGGACTGCACTAAACTTAGGAATGGAATCTCTAAGGCACAAAAGGATAGAATCATGTAGTTGAATAATTTGGATGAGATGAGAAAGACAACCTTGCATCACACAGAGGTAGTGCAAAATCAAAGAATAAAGTGGCATGAAAAATTCATAAAGGACAAGAAATTCCAGCTAGGTGACTGGGCTCTCCTTTATGACTCCAGATATCAGGATAATGCTGGTAAGCTGCAAACAAGGTGGCTAGGACCATATGAGGTTGCTGAAGTCTTTCCCAATGGAGTTGTTCAGCTCACTACCATTGACCCTGTGAGATTTAAGCTGCTTGTCAATGGTCATCGCATTAGGTTGTATCACAAGCCAACTTCCAAGGAGGAATTCATGCAATAATTCACTCAACATGCAACACCTGAACTTCCTGCAGCCAAAGGAAGTGGACCTAGTGTCCCTCCTTTTGGCTAACCAAGGTACGCAAATTGTCATAATAAAGACTTTCACTTTTGTGGGAGTCCACTTCTTCATTCATTCACCCATCCGCCCATCCATCACCACCTTTCTCTCTCTTCCATCATTCTTCCATAAATTCACTTCATTTCGATTCACTCCGTTCCATCTCCACTTTCATTAATTGCTTAAATGACTTCTTAAAAGGTGACCGATACTTCCTCAATATTCTTTGCAACAAATATTCCATGAATTCAGGTACGTGTGCATTAATTTGTTACATCTTAATTATCTTATAGTACATTTAATTAATTAATATACATTAATGTAGATGTTCTCCATAACATGTAATTATCCCCTATCCTATCAAATCATCATTAATATTCTGCATGTGAGGACACATGCTTGAATTTAGGTTGGGAGGGGAAGTGTGTATAACATGTCCACGTGTCAGTCCATGTTGGTCAATGTCATCAAAATTTAAATTGAGCCAATTTGAATCTTGAGTGAGGTGACAACTCGCATGTGTGAGATGACATCAACTGCCACCATTTTTCTTCATTGTATCCTTCATTTATTAATCCTTACTACCTTTATTGCCTTGGTCATAATCCTAAGTTTCAAAAAAAAGGTAAAATTCATACGAAATTGGCGTTGGTAATTCAACAGTGTTGCAAGAAGGAGAAAATTGGCTTCCAAATAAAAATTGTAGGAAGGGAAACCCTGCAAAGTGCTTGCTTCATTATAGACAGCTGAGCAATGGGAGGTGGGTTAATTCAAAATGAACCCATGGTTCATGATGTTGTGCTGCAGGATGCACCTTCCCAGGCTGAGTTCAAAAATTTTGGGTGGTTAGATTATTTCCTGAAGCTGAATAACTATAATGAAGATGTTGCGTTGGAATTTGCACATACATTGTCTGAAGGAAAGGCCATGGTAAAAGGGTTGGAGGTAATAGCTACTGAAGAGAGGATTGCAAAAGTTATAAGGTTGTCTGTCGATGGTGAACATTACCTTGCTACCAGAGACCAAGGTCAGCTAGGGCTGAATTCACAGAACCTGATGATCCTCCATTGGATGTGGACAAGCAAGGAGTGAAGAGAACCTCTCTTCTTGAGCCGTGGAAGCAAGTAGTTGTCCACATTGTGAAATAAATCACGTGTGAAGGCCGCTAGTCGAACCTACATTCTGTGCACTTCAAAATCCTGAATCATATGAGGCATGGGAGAAGAATGAACATGCCAAATGTGTTATATCATCTCCTTTCAATCATAGTGGCTAAAACCAAAAATGGTAGGGATACTTCCAGTTTCCACCATTGTTTGATCAAATTATTAGTAGAGAAGTCTCTGCATGATGTGTCTGATATGACTTGGGAAGAATTCTTAAATATTGATCAATTTAGACCAGAGCATTTGCGACCTAGGGTTTTTCCTCAACCTTGTAGGGCTAGTAGGAGAGTGAGTTTTGTTGAAGACACTCCTGGAACCTCAACTTCTGGCGCAAGCCCTAGTGTAAACCCTCCTATAGTTGAGAAAACTATAGAGATTAGTTCTTTTGAGATAGAACATTCAGACAAAGCTAGTTCTTCTTTAGACTCTGATGATGATGTCCCTCTTCAAACCTTAATTTGAACTAGGGCACAAAAGAAAGAAGAAAAAATGAGGAAGGGAAAAGCTAAAAAGAAAATGACAGAAAAATAAGTACCAAGCTCTAAGAAATGGAAGGTTGACACTGTTCTTCTTGCAGCTGAAGAAAAAAATGAAACCCCTCCTAGAAAATCAAGACCAGCTAGGCTAGCCGCCGGTGTGTCTCCTAAAAGAATCCCTAGCCCTTAAGGAACATCACAAGAGGACATAGAAGTTCCAATGGGGCAGGTGAACATTGAGGAGAAGGAATTTTTTTAGGAGAAGGAAAACATAAGGTTGGCAGAGCTTTCTACCATCGTAGAGCAAGTTGAGAGTCAAGAGTATGAGTAGAATCAAGAGCTCCTACAGCAAGAACAAGAGAAAGAGTTCCTGCAACAAGAGAAAGAACCCCTACAACTAGAATTGGGTGAACAGTCAGAACCCCTGCAGCCAGAATTGGATGAGAAATTAGAATCCCTATAGCTAGGGCCACATGAAGAGCAAGAATCAGTGCCAGGAATTTTTTTGGTAGGAATACGTAAGCCCTCTGATTTTTCAATGCACATGGTAGCCATGAACTTATGGAATGAGATGCAAAGGAGGAAAGAGAAATGGAAAAAGGAGAAACATAGGCTAAAGTAGGAAATTAAAAAGAGAGATGAAGAGATTGAAGAGAAGAATACATAAATTGTTGCTTTAAAGGAAAAGGTGGACAATGTAGTAGCCTTAGTACCTTAGCTGTTAGAATGTAGGACTCCTCCAAGGGTCTATGCTCTGTATTTGAAGGAGAGGAATCTTTCTTCTAAATTAGTAAGGATCATCTCAGGTTTGAATCCTTCCATTGAGACTCCTCTTGAATTTTTCTAGGCTTATCAGATTGCTCCTCCTGAAATGAAAAATTTGTTGTGTGAATTCTATTTGCATAATTATGTTGTGTCCCAAGATCATGATTGGAATCCATTGTTGTATGTTGGGGATCTCCAATTAAGGGAATTCATGTCCTGGATACAGAATGAAATTATTTGGGGATGTTGGATGTTGTGGCTGTGTTGCTAATATTTGGTTGTCATTGATGTCAACACTATTAGCACTATTGTATTGAAGGTTGCATATGTTGAGGATATTGAGAAAATTGTTAAAGGAAGAGTTGTAGGTTGCTAGTGGAATAATAGAGGTCATGAAGGTTTCTTGCTCTATACGTTGAAGATCAGTTGTTGTGGACTAAAGGGTTTAGCAATGAGAGTATCTAATTCATCTACTAGAAGTTTCAGAGGTCTGCATAAAGATTTGATCGTGCTATGATTAGTTGTGTTCTGACAGTATTTATGTGGGTTCTGTCAGTGTTCCTGATTGAATTTTATATGCTTATGGTAATTTCTATTGTTGTAGATGATTCTCTGTTAGTTCTTGTTGTTTGTGGATGCTTCTAGATCATTCTCTATTCTTGTTGTATGTCTGCATTGATCAATGTGCTTGTGGTCGAAGATTTTTCTCGGTATGTTTGGGTTTTCATGCTCTTGGCCAACATGATGGTTGTAACGTGTTGTGGATCCTTGAACATTTAAATTTGAATGTTTGGCACACTTGAAGGTATTGTTTTGGGTCGCATCATGATATTAGCCAACAATGTTTGATCCACATTGAAAATATGTTTTATATTTTTTGGCCGACAAGGTTGTTGATGTAATTTCATGTTGCAAATATATAAGAGTGATTGTTTGAGCTAAGTTAGTGTGTATGAAGTGAAGAAAAGCTAGAGAAGAGAAAGTGTGAAAATATTGATCTATTCATTCGATTGCAGAGCAAAGTGAGAAGAAGTTTTAGCGAAGTGTGAAGAAGGTTTTCTGTGCTTAATTGGAACTATAATTAGGCTTGTGTAGAAGCTATTTTCTCAGTTCATACCCTATGGATCTAATCTGTATTGTTGTGTATTGTTGGGCAGTGAGCCCTCTTGTATTTAAGCAGTGAGCTCTAGGCAGTGTGCCTGAATGCATGTGCATTCCCATTATTTTTCTTATACTTTTAACAAGGTACAATATTGTGGACTAACATCCACTGTGGTTTTTCCCCTAACAGGGTTTCCACGTAAAAATATTGGTGTTCTTTGTGCTTCTGATGTGTTGATTGTTCATGGTTTACCATTCATTCATCAGATTTGAGATTAAGTTAAGTAAATTTTGAAAATTTTAAATATTCTATGACAATTGATTCACCCCACACCTCTCAGTTGTCTGTCCTTATTTTTCCAACAATTGGTATCAAAGCAGGTTCCTCTGAAGAAGTTTAAAAGCTTGAGGTGATCCGAGATGACATCATACAAGAAGGACATACCTAGATTCGATGGAACAAACTACTCATTGTGGAAAACTGGGATGGAGTGTCATTTGAGGTGTATTGGTGAACCCTAATGGAAGATTAAAAAGAGCATATATGTTATTCTTCAGAATTGTCCTTCCACTGTTGATGAGATTAAATAGGCTGAGAATAATGTCAGGGCTATGGAAGCTTTGCTGAGTGCTCTAACAGATTCGAAAATGACAAATGTGATAGGTCTAAAGACAACTCATGAGATGTGGACAAAGCTGGAAACTTTGTATGAAGGAGATGTACATGTGAAGATGGTTAAGCTATAGAGTTTGAAAGGAAAGTATGAAAATTTGAAGATGGGTGAAGATGAAAATATTTCTTCTTTTATGCAAAGAGTAAATGAAATAGTGATGGGTATTAGATGTGTCGGTGGTACCTTGGATGAGGAAGAAATTGTAGCTAAAGTGCTCAGATCATTGCCTCCCTCCTACAAATCAAAGGATCATGCTATTGAACAAACTAGATCATTGACGAATGTGACAAGGGATACACTGATTGGTAAACTTGCTGCCTTTGAGTTGAGCGAATTTGGTGAATTTGTTCCCAAGACTGAAACTGCATTTAAGGCTACTGTATCCAGAAGAAACAAGCAAAGATATGATCTGGGAGAGAGTTCTAGAAAGACATTCATGAGGAATAAATGAAATAGCTTGAAGATGAAGAGAGGTAGAAGAGTTGGAAGCATTGATTGTAAAGAAAGAAGGTAGAGGACAAGGTAAGTATAAAGGGAAGTTTCCTATTAAATGTTTTTCTTGCAGTAAAATAGGTCATTTTGCATCAAGGTGTCCTGAAAGAGTTCCTAGGTCTAAGCCTTACAAACCTATATTTCAAAAGAAATGTTATTTTTCTGAAGGTGTGACTGATGGAGAATTTGATAAAGAAATTGGAAATGAAGATGATTGGGTTTTCATTGCTTTCAAGGAAAATAGTCCAGTGGCTACTGAATTTGCTAAAGTTGAGAAAGCTCTTGTAGCCTAAATTGAAGAAAAGGATGAGTGGGTCATTAATAGTGGATGCTCACATCATATGACTGGTGAAGAAAGCAAATTTGTAAGTCTAGAGAAGTATGACGGTGGGGTTGTAAGATTTGGAGATAAGAATGCTTGTGTGATTCGTGGCAAAGGATCTATTTGTCTTGGTGGTAAGCATAGCACTAATGATGTTCTTTATGTTGAAGGCTTGAAGCACAACTTGTTGAGTGTTGGACAGATGGTGGACAAGGGTTATAATATTCAGTTCAAAGGTGGAAGATGCAAGATACTTGGAAGTTCTGGAAATGTAATTGCTTCAGGTAAACAAACAAAAGGTAATATTTTTCACTTGAATGCTGCTAGTGAAAGTTGTTTAATTGCTCAAGTAGATGAAAGCTGGTTATGGCATAGAAGGTTGTGTCATGAGAATTTTGATAACATTGTCAAAGTAAGTTCCACTCAAGTAGTAAGAGATCTACCTAAGCTAGTGAAGCCTGCTAACACAATTTGCAAGGAGTGTCAAATGGGAAAACATACTAGAGTTTATTTTTAGAGAAAACAACATCATTCAAATGGATTACTAGAGCTGGTACATACTAATCTATGTGGTCCCTCCAGAGTCAGAATTCTTCATGGAGAAAGGTTGTTTCTTATTGATGCTTACTCTAGAATGATATGGGTTGCTTTCTTAAGAGAAAAATGTGAAGCATTATAAAATTTCAAAAGTTTCAAAGCTATGGCAGAGAATGAGAAATGTTTGAAAATTAAATGCTTAAGGTCAGACAGAGGTGGTGAGTTCACCTCTAGGGAGTTTAATTCTTTCTATGAAGATCATGGAATTAGAAGATAGTTATTTTCTCCTCAAACCCTTCAACAGAATGGAGTTGTAGAGAGGAAGAACATAACAATTCTGGATGTTGCTAGAATAATGATGATTGAAGGAAATGTGACTCACATCTATTGGAGTGAAGTTGTAAGAACTGTTGTGTACACTTTGAACCGGGTAAATGTAAATGGTAATTCTGGTAAGACTCCTTTTGAACTATGGTTTGGTTATAAGCCTATTGTGAGATATTTCAAGATCTTTGGAAGCAAGTGTTACATCAAGAGAGATAAGGACATAGGAAATTTTGATGCAAGAAGCGATGAAGGAATCTTTCTAGGTTACTCTACTAAAAGCAAGGCCTACCGGTGCTATAATAGAAGATTAAGAAAAATGGTTGAGAGTGCAAATGTCAGAGTTGATGAGGATTTTGCTAAATCATCTAGATAATGTGGATATTATTCAGATGACTAGGAAGACAACACAAACAAAGGGAAGAATGCTTAGACACATAATCAACTTCAAATTGTGCCATATGTTCCAGTAAATCAAGGTAGTTAGGAAGGAGAGACAAGTGCAAGTGTAGAAGAAAAAACAAAAGAATCAAATTTTTGATAGAATCCTAAAACTCCAAGGTATGTAAAACTAAATCATTTTGAAAATCAAATTATAGGAGACAAGAATAAAGGTGTGCAAACTAGAAGAAAGATTGCAGAAGAGTATTGCTTGATTTTCAAGATTGAGCCTAAAGATGTCAATGAAGCTTGCAATGATGAACATTGGATGGAAGCCATGAAGGAAGAATTGATGCAAATTGAAAATAATGATACATGGATACTTGTTCCCAGACCTAACGATAAAAATGTGATTGGTACTAAATGGGTCTTTCGGAATAAGTTGAATGTACAAGGTGAGTGGTCTGAAAGAAAGCAAGACTAGTATGTAAAGGGTATTCACAAATGGAAGGTATTGATTTTGAAGAAACCTTTGCCCCTGTTGCTAGAATTGAAGTTGTAAGGTTATTTCTTTCTTATGTTTCATATAAGAAGTATAAAGTATATCAAATGGATGTGAAGTCAGCTTTTTTGAATGGTGAGCTAGAAGAAGAAATATATATTGAACAGTTGGATGGATTTGAACTAATTGATAAGGAAGACATGGTTTGCCGACTGAAGAAAGCTCTATATGGACTCAAGCAAGCCCCCAGAGCCTGGTATGCTAGACTAGGTAAATATTTACTAAAGCTTGGATTCAATAAAGGTACTGCTCACAACAACTTGTATTTAAAATTGGATCATGACAAAGAGTTAATTATTGAGGTCTTTTTTGATGACATTATTTTTGGAGGAGATGATAATCTATGTATGAATTTTGTTGATGAAATGAAGAATTAATTTGAGATGAGCATGATTGGAGAGATGAAGTTATTTCTAGGATTGCAAGTTACTCAGTTAGATAAGGGGATCCTCGTATCTCAATCCAAATATGTGAAAGAGCTGTTGAAGAAGTTTGGCATGGAAGACTCAAAACATGTTGGTACTCCCATTGCAACTGGATGCAAGTTAACTCAAAATGATGATTCTCCTAAGGAAAATCAACCAAGATACAAGTCAATGATTGGTGGATTTCTCTACTTAACTCAGACTAGACCAAACATTATGAATGTTGTATGTATGGTTGCTAGATTTCAGGTTTATCCAAAAGAGTCTCATGTGACTATTGTAAAGAGAATCTTCAGGTATCTAAAAGGAACAGTTGACTTTGGGTTTTGGTATACTAAGGATGATGATCTTACTTTGAATTCATATACTGATGCGGATTGGGCAGGAGATGTAGATGACAGGAAGAGTACTAGTGGTGGTGCCTTCTTCCTAGGGAAGAAGCTGGTGTCTTGGTTGAGCAAAAAGCATAATTCCATTTCTCTATCTACTGCTGAGGCAAAGTATATTGTTGCTACAAATAACTGTACTCAAGTGATGTGGATGAAACAGATTCCAAAAGATATTAGAGTAGTATATGATAAACCTATTGCCATATGCTGTGACAACTCAAGTGAAATTAACATATCAAAGAATCTGGTGCTACAGTCTAAGACCAAGCATATATCAATCAAGTTTCACTTCTTGAGGGAAAAAGTGAATGAGAGAGAAGTCAAACTGGAGTATGTGCCTACCAAAGAACAGGTTGTAGACATTTTCACCAAGCCATTGCTAAAGGATACTTTTGAGTATCTTAGAGGGATGCTAGGGGTGATTACCCCTCCTGATATGAACTAAAGATGCATTTGTTTGCATAAATCCATGTGCTTCATAGATAATTCTTGATCTAGATTGATGTTTTTGTGGCTGCTCCTCAGGGGGAGTAGTCAGATGTGTAGATATGTGGTTCAGAGCTTGTATGTGGGAAGATAATGCTTATCTTTTCCATTGATGTCAAAGGGGGAGAAGAGAAATGTGAAAAATAATTTTAGGGGGTGAAGAGAAATTGAGGAAAAGAGTCAAAACCTAAGGGAGAGAAAGTGTAGTTGTGTTGATGGTATTTTTCACATCATGTGTTGCCATCAATGCCAAAGGGGGAGATTGTTGGATGTTGAGGTTGTGTTGTTGATATGTGGTTTTCATTGATGTCAACACTATTAGCACTATTGCATTGAAGGTTGTATATGTCGAGGATATTGAGAAATTTGTTAAAGGAAGAGTTGCAGGTTGCCAATGGAACAGTGGAGGTCATGAAGGTGTCTTGCTCTGTACGTTGAAGATCAATTGTTATGGACTAAAGGGTTTAGTGTTGAGAGTATCTATTTCATCTACTGGAAGTTTTAGAGGTCCACGTGAAGATTTGATTATGCTATGATTAGTTGTGTTCTGATAGTATTTTTGTGGGTTTTGTTAGTGTTCCTGATTGAAGTTTATGTGTTTTTGGTAATTTCTATTGTTGCAGATGATTCTCTATTAGTTCTTATTGTTTGTGGATGATTATAGATCATTCTCTATTCTTTTTGTACATTCGGATTGATCGGTGTGCTCGTGGTCGAAGATTTTTCTCGGTATGTTTAGGTTTTCATGTTCTTGGCCAACATGATGGCTATAATGTGTTGCAGATCTTTGAAGATTTAAATTTGAATTTTTGGCATGCTCAAGGATATTGTTTTGGGTCACATCATGATATTAGACGATAGTGTTTGATTCACATTGAAAATTTATTTGTAAATTTGGGCCGACATTGAAAATATGTTTTATATTTTTTGGCCGACAGGTCGTTGATGTAATTTCATGTTGCAGATATATAAGAGTGATTGTTTGAGCGAATTTAGTGTGTATGAAGTGAAGAAAATCTAGAGAAGAGAAAGTGTGTGAATATTGATCTATTCATTCGATTGCAGAGAAGAGTGAGAAGAAGTTTGAGTGAAGTGTGAAGAAGGTTTTTTGTGCTTAACTGGAACTATAATCAAGCTTGCGTAGAAGCTCTTTTCTCAGTTCATACCCTATGGATCTAATCTGTATTGCTGTGTATTGTTTAGCAATGAGCCCTCTTGTATTTGAGCAGTGAGCTCTAGGTAGTGTTCCTTAATGCATGTGCATTCCCATTATTTTTCTTATACTTTTAACAGGGTATAATATTGTGGACTAACATCCACCATGGTTTTTCCCCTAACAGGGTTTCCATGTAAAAAATTTGGTGTTCTCTTTGCTTTTGATGTGTTGATTGTTCATGGTTTATTGTTCATTCATCAGATCTGAGATTAAGTTAAGTAAAGTTTGAAAAGTTTAAATATTCTATGACAACTAATTCAACCCCCTCTCAGTTGTCTATCCTTGTTTTTCCAACAGGGGACAACAGTTCAAGACTTATAGGAAAATAGAATCCAACACTCCCTTGCTCATCAGGGTTGAATCTAGAAACCCAGGAGACATTTTTAGGGAATGACACAGATTTCTTTAACAACCAAGCTATAGCAGTAGGATCCTGCCTATGAGAGAAGCAGTCTACAAAGAATATGAGAAGGTAGTAGAAACCATAGGGAAATATGTAATGGGATATCTGGAACAAAGGTGGAATAGTCTGACTGATGAGTTAAAACAAGCTGAGCCTCACTCTCTGTAGAACTATTTTGCAACATGCAAAAGAGTTGATAGATATATATAGATTGGAAGGATGAAGGGACAATTTTGGCTTCCATTAACTTTTTAGCCACCTATCCTATTATGGCCCATGCCAAATTTTAGGCACTATTAGTATGATATAGCTACAGAAAGGAAAAGATGGAATAGGTTGGACAACAAGCAAGGGTTCTATTGGGACCCTAATTCGTACACTGCAGGAATTGATGTAGGATAACTGGTAGTTGTAGATTTCAGAGTGCTGACTAAGAAAAAGAACAACCCTTCCTCTGATAGAGGACCAACAAAACCTTAGGTTGGGGGGAGTGATGAGTCCAATTTATGGCTCAATTTTGATAGAGTTTATTATCCATTTACTGTAGTTGTCATAGACCTTGATACTTGGATGTTGACATTTCCATGTTATTTCCTCAAAACTATAGACATTGGGTATAAACTTATTTTTGTAACCTTTAAATGACATTGACATGCTATATGAACTATCTATGTTAATTTTACATGTGGATTAATGAATGTCACTTTAAGATAGTTATAGATATGCAATTGTTGTGCACACTAACGTTGTCATGCAGATATAATTTGAACCTACAAAATTAAGGAAGATTCTGCCACCTGGTCATTTGCTATAAAGGTCAATAAAGGGAAGACTCCCAATGGAGGGAGATTCCTAGTTCAAATTGAAGATTTTAACTGCCTTGTAAATGGTCATAATAGTTTGTTGAGTGAATGTAGGAGCTATTGTTATGCTAGATTTGTGTTAAGGAAAATTTGGCTTGACCAGATTCCACACATGCACAACCTCCTTTCCACTTTTTATGCTTTCCCTAAGGTGGCGTCCTCTTAATCTATTGGAGTTGAATGCCTTGCTAGGTAGTTAGTTAGTATTTTTTCCTTCTATAAGACTCGAATTCTCCTTCTTAGAAGGTTGATTAATATGATGTTGTACTCGCATTTTTAAGTTTTTCAGTAATATAGTTATAATGTTCTATTGTACTCATACTTTCCAATAAATAAAATGAAGCTATAAGTTTGTGCATCCGAGTTTGTATTAAGGGATATTCATCCAAGGGGGCCCACTTGGTGAGATTTCCATCCTTTAGCTTAGTTGTTACTTTCTTGTGCAATTAGTTACAAATTTGGCAACTGTCTGTTCCTACAGCCAAAGCAGACAGAGTAGTTTCCTGTCTGTTTTCCTAGATTTTCATTTTTGTCATGCATTTCAACTTAGTATAGTTGTTGGTTGATGTTCAACACTTATGTTACTTCATTCTAAGAAACTTACTTTCAACATTATGTCTTTCTTAGTTGTAGAATGAATATGGCTACTATGGATTCCTAGTGTACATACTGTGTTGACCCATTTCAAGTCTACGTCCCTGGGTTGACAAGTTAAATGCACCTTCATAATGATTAAGATAGCTATTTAGATTAGATTTCCAATATTTGAATCACAACTTTAAGGAATTAGTTGTTAAATCATTGTAGGAGGCCAACAATAGGGTTAATAAATAATTTCAAGGTTCTCAATTAACATTTATTTTATATTTGAAGTAATTATGGATGTTGTAATTCTTGATATTTGGGGGGTAGTGTTTGATAATCTTTATGTTTTTGAGAGATGGAATTTCTTAAGTAGAGATAACCACTATTTGTTGGTAGAGGAAAATTAATAAATCATTCTCATATGAAGGTAAATAAAAAATTTCTTTGATTATTGATTCTTAAAAAAAGACCTTGAGAAATACTAGTGGAGAGTATTTTTTTTCTTTTGAGAGATACGAAAATAATGAATTTATTGAATACAATAGTTATCTTATGATATTTACTAACAATGAACAAAATATATGACCCAGTTCAAGAGATGAAAATCTTAAGTACTAATTCATGTGAAAATAAATTATACAAATCATCAACTTATTTAAAATTTTAAGAGCCCAATCAAAATTGTAATATTTTACAATTTAGGGATTGTGTGGATGGGTATTTTATAATATTTTCATTTTCTGATTTATTATAAGGGTGTGACTAATGAAGTTCTAATTTGCTGTCTAGAACTCTCTTGATTTTAGCATTGCCTAAACTAGTTTCAATTTGTGACTTTTGCAAAAGAGGATTATGTGGAGTCTTCTCAACATGATTCATATTTTGGGGACACATGTTTTATTTTGATAGTTAAAAGTATTATGGCATAATCATTGAGAAGACTATTATTTTAAATACGAAATACTCTATAAATTAGGAAAATTATTTATGCTTGAGAATTTGAGGATCAAGCTTATGAGAGAAGCTTTAATTTCTAATGGTGTAGATAAATTTGGGGTGAAAAATAATATATGTTCATTGGCCCTATATAAAATTTTATATTTCCAAATTCATAAGTGGGTGTATATTATATAGTACAAGCAACCTTATTAATAGAAATTTTGGTTTGTATAAGACTTAGTTGGTTCCTTATAAACCATGGGAGAGTGTATCCATGGATCTTATAGTAGGATTTCCCATGTTCAAAATTTGGAATGACTATCTATTTTTTTAATTGTGGATTAGTTTAGTAAATGTGATTTTTATTTTTTACAAAAATAAGCTCATGGAAAATTAGTAGTTAAATTATTTTTAATTAATGTTTGACTTAATTTTGGTTTTCAAAGTTTCATTGTTTCAAATAGATACTCTCTTTTATGGAAATATTTTGTAACATCTTATATGGTAAGTTGGAAATGAAATTGAATGATTCTATTTCTTTCCATCCTCAAAATAATGGTAAAACCAAGGTGGTGAATAAAATTGTTTTAGTACTTGGTAGGGTGTAACGAGAAGCATCCCAAGTCTTGAGATAAAAATTTGGTGTCTATCCAACATTCCTACAATAAGGATTATCATTCATATCTATAAAAATATCATTTTGAATCATGTAAATTAATTATTATCACCAAGTACCTATTGATTTTACAATAGGATAGCCACATAGGAAAGGCAATAAAGTAAATTCTATATTCTACAAGGCCAACAGGTTCACTTAGAAATTTTAGTAAAAGAACCTTCAAATTTGAGAGAGGTTGAGACAATATCAAGAAAACTACAATGAAATACATAACCAACACCATCTTACAAATAAGTTCAAATTTGTAAAAAAAGTTTGGTTTTACACAAGCTAGAAAAGACTCAGTAGAATCCAAGAAGATGAATCAATTGTGGTTGTCCCATTTGAGATTTTTTTGAAAAAGGTTATATTTTATTATACTAAATTAATCATCTTACAGGAAGGTGTACTAGCCCTATACTCTATCATGGAACTACATAATAGAAAAGTTGCACAATGGAAGGGGGTCGTATGAAGGAAGAAGACACCTACCCAATGGTAAATTTGAATAAGGATATAATTTATTGATCTATGAGTGCTTCATCCTCCTCTCTTTCACCCATTTCTTGCCCTAATTAGGGAGTGTAATAAAAAAAATGAATCAATTAGGTTAATTAATAGGGATGTCATTTCAATTATTGGATTTAATATTATAAAAATAAACACTTGTGATGGGTTTTATCTATTTTAAAACTTATTGATGAGTTAAATTATTCCCTCTATCAATCCAAGAATTTATTCTTGTGATTATTTCACAAAAAAAAAAATTAACTAGAGTCGCATGTGCTTGGATCAAGTGTAGCTACAATGAATGTAAAATAGATTAGGAAATAAAGTTAAACCATTTTTTTTGAAATTGAATTAAAATAACCTCAAGAAATCAAACACAACATAATCAATAAAAATATAATATTAAATCATATTAATAAAACTAATATTACAAAAAAATCAATAAGCAATAACCATTAATGTAATAAAATATAAATGACAAAACAAATATATCTAAATAAAAGAGGGAAAGACACTCATCACCAATATTCTTGAGTGGATCCTTTCTCAAGAAGGTTGAAGTTTGTGACCCCCCTCTAAACTTTAATATTGTATAACAGCTAGAAGCAAAGTGTAGTAGCTAAAATATAATTTTATTGAATAGATTGTGCAACCATTCCCCTCCCCAAGTGAAATTAAAGAGAATATATAGATAAAACATTATTAATTGATATTTGCAACAATTCTATCCCAAAAATATCTCTTATGATTGTAGCAATCCTAAGAAAAGTGCTACATATTAAAATATTATCATTGTAATATCAATTACTAATATCTCTTAAGTCTATATTTAATATTAACCATACCATAGGAATCTCTACTTATTTGATAATATTATAATATTTTTTTAAAATTAAATAATATTTTGATGGTTATAATATCCATAGAACCATACTATTATTTATAAAAAATATTTACTACTTTTATGTCAAGATGGACCTTTGACAATTGTTGCTACAAATCACCTTAGGTGGTGCTACACGTGTCTCAATTTTTCTTTAGATGCCACATGTTTTCTTAAGAACCTTTTATTACTTGGCTCAATTTGTAAAAAAAATCCCACTAAAATTACACATAGTAGTAAACTATGACACATGTAGTAAATCTTATCATTGTTCCAACAACGAGATATCAATAAACATAAATATGCAATATTATCATTTTGGATATTGGAATATGCTTCGTGACTTTTCTTGCTATAGTAACTAAAATGACACTACACATAACACATTATTTATGAAAATAATTAGTAAGTTACTATCACAACCCTCAAGTTGTACCTCAAAATTACATCTATTTTTTCTTGATAAAATGTTATCCTTTTATTAAGTTATTATCTATTCATTCAATCATATACTTAGGTACTCATCTATGCATCCAATAGGATAGGTATCCATCCATCAAACAAGATATGCATCCATCCATCCATCAAATAGGATGGGTATAATGCTCTGACTAGAGACTTAGACTCATGTGACATCCATTGTCCTAAATCTGTCCTAAATAATTACACTTCCCTAATGAAAGTGCACCAAGGTCATCGTCATTTATGGATATATAAATAAAGGCTTGAATCCCACATCATAATTTGGCCCAAAGCCCTGAATATTAAGGCCTAAAATAGAAAATATGTTTAGAATAATTCAAAATATTCTTTAGAATAAAATTGAGATATAATATAAATTTTAAAATAAAAATAATAATTTTAAATTTAATTTAATTTTATTTTCTAATATTTTTTTTATTCAAAATAAAACTAAAATAAAATAATTTATTTCTCTTCCATTAAAACTCAAAAGAATCTTTATCCTTTATTTTATTTTAATTTAATTTTTAAAATATAATATTTAAATAATTTTAATTTATTTTATTTTATTTTTAGATTATCAAGATAGTGTTCAGATATTTCAATTTATTAATAATTATTTATTTATTTAATTTGATAATTAATCATGTCAAAAACTAATTATTATGTTCATCTTAATATTTTTATAATTATTTAGAGTATTAATATAAGGTTTTATAATTTCAATATGAAAGGGTCATGAGATACTTCCCCCTTTAAAATATGCATCTCCCAATGCATCAAAATAATGTGGTATCTAAATAAGTACAAATTATATAGTGTCACATTTTAACAAGTTTCAAAATTATTGCATCTCATTAGCATTTTTCATGTGGTATTTCTTTATCATATTAATCTCATTGTGATGTAGGAGCATCTAGGGTGAAAAAAATCTTGCATCGATCTAGTTATTTTAATTCTAATAAGCACTTGACAATTTTGAGTGTGATTGACATCGGGTTACAAATTCGAGGTTTTACACCTTTTGATCATTCGACATTCTATGGTTCTTTGGATAGGGTGATTGGTGAGACAAGCATGTTTCGGTGAGACTTGCATTCAAGTCTCCTTGACATTTTGAAAATAGTATTATTGTTTTCATTAGTGAGACAATGCAGTGTCGATGGGAGTTTTGCACATGTCTCTTCGACATCCTGATGGGTGCAATGGAGACATGTCAGCGAGAGTCAAGCTTTTCGGCAGGACTTTTGTGGATGTCTCTTCAACAAGGCAGGTCTCAACAACAAAGTGGTGGTGGCGATGTCGATGTGACATACAGGGTTCGGTGTGACATCTTCTTATGTCTCTTTAACATTCTGGAAATGTTCTAATTGAGCTTATCGAGGTGACATGGGGACGTTGGAGTAAGATCTTCCAGAGTCTTGGATATTTTGATGGAGCGATGGAGTTATATTAGCAGGAGACCTTCATTTTGATGAGACTCAATGATGAGTCCCTTCGATACAATGATAAGGTTTTCCAAGTCAAGAGATCGAGGAGTTAGGAAACTTCACAACCTCGCGACTTGGTTACAAAACTCTTGGAGCTCATGTGACAAGCCGATGGTTGTCTAAACAATGAGTTGGTAGAACAGACAAACATAGTGGTGACACATGGCATGGTAGCATTCTTCGATTCACATCATTGTTGCTAATCGACTAGGTCAACGAGTATTATGGGCATGTAGCGAATGGCTGGAACACGACTTACTAGCAAGAACGAATAAGGATGCAGTCACTGAGAACTATGTAACCACCCACTAGACCTTGATGATCATTGGATGAAAAATGGTACTGCAATAAAGAAATACTTATGAAGCTAGGATGACATAGAGGAAGGGATGCTATAAAAAGATAGCCCGAGACCGGGAAGAGGGAGAAGAGGTGGTGGCAGAGTAGCCTATAGCGATGTCTGAGATAGGTGATTGTAGAGCTTAATCAGAAGGCTCCAATCTATGTCTTGGATTGATTGTAACTGAGGCTTTGTAATAATAAATCCCATGAGATTCTGTAATTTCATTTCTATCAATAAAACATTGTTTTTCTTTTGCATATCTTTGTTGTGCAAACCTATGTGGTGAGTGTGATTTAGTCAATAAGGGGAGTCCCTTCCTACATCAAGTGTTATCAAAGTTGGTTGTCGCGAGTCTATAACAGAGCACCGTTGTAATAGAGCATTGAATGTGAGGTAGTTGCAATAGGACATGTGAGTGATGAGCTAAGAAGAGTTGTGGAAAGTATATTTGTTGCAACCATGAAAGTGGGTCTATAATTGCTATCCTCCAACAAAGATAAAGCTAGGTAGAAGGTGTAGAGTTCCTCCACCAAGAGAGAGTGGGTAGAGGAAGCATCTTCCAGGATCTTTGTTGGGTAGAGGATGGTTGTGTGAGTGAGATATTGTTGCAAGGAGTACTTGTGACTACAGAGGGACTTGTGAGTCTCTGAAGGTATTGAAGATTTGTAAACAAATTGCCAAACTGGAGGCAATCTATATTTGGAAACTTGAGAGGTTGAAGTTTAAGAGTATGTGACCAGTGTTTGATAAAATGACAAGGAAGAAATGCAATAATTTTTTTCATAGTTATGTATGTAGGTGAACATGAGGGAGAGAATATTATAAAAGTATGCTTTGAGGACATTGAGAAGAAGAGTAGAGAAAATGAGTGTTACAGCCCAAGAGAGAAGGGTGATAATACAAAGATTTGTGGAGGTCTTGTATTTGACAAAGAACCTAATGAGGAATATTCATTACTTACAGAGGAGATCATGAAGATAGATGAGATGTTTAGATTGAATGAGAACCTTGAGAAGAATGAAATTTCAGACCCAGTGAAAGAAATTACAACAGATGATGATGAGGTAAAAGTTGCAGTAGTAGAGAAAGAGAATAATGAAGACATGTTGGTGGACATGAAGCATTAGATTGATGAAGAGGTAAATTTCTATTTTTCTACATTGTGTGATGAAGTAGTTGATATGAATTTGCATAAGGAGTTAGTGCAAGAAGATAGAAAGAGAGATTATGTAGTTGCACATTGGTGTGTGGATGTAGCATATTTATATGTAGGAGCTATAAAAGATGCCACAGGTGATATTTGGTGGAGGTGGTCAGAATATGGTGGGTTGAATCCCACAAGACTAGAGGAGGATGTGAATTACACTAGAAGGAGGTGGTTGGTTTGTGGTGGGTTAAATCCCATAGGAGAAGAGAGGAGAATGTATGGTATTAGGAGGATGGTACATGGTGGATACCAGTCCACGAGAGGAGAGACAAATGGTGTGAAAAGTTTTCAAAGAAGGAGATTACTTGTTCCAGCTAAGTGTTGGAAGAGGAGAAAGAAGAAGCAATTGAAGGTACCAGTTTCAGTAATGGGGTTTGCTGAGGACTATTTGTAGTATGAAAGGGTGGTACTACCACTCAACCCTATTTTGTGAATCCATATTCACAAAATTATTCCTACCCCGGGTGTCTGATGCAGGAGCTCATCCAAGGTGAAAAATAATCTTGGATAAATCTAGTTATTTTAACTCTAATAAGGGCTTGATAGTTTTGAGTGTGATCAACATCGGGTTACAGATTCAGGGTTTTACAACTTTTAATCATTCAGTATTCTATGGTTCTTTGGACAGGGTAATCGGCGAGAAAAGCAAGTTTCAGTGAGACTTTCTTTGAAGTATCCTTGAGATTCTAAAAATAGTATTATTGTTCTCATCAGCCAGACATGGCAGTGTCGGTGGGAGTTCTACACATGTCTCTTTGACATCCCGACGGGTGTGGTGGAGACATGTCGACGAGAGTCAGGCTTGTCGACAAGAATTTCATGGATGTCTCTTCGACAAGGTGGGTCTTAGCAACAAAGTGGTGGTGGCAATGTCGATGTGACATATGGGGTTTGATGTGACATCTTCTTATGTCTCTTAGATATTCTAGAAATATTCTAATTGAGCTTATAAAGGTGACATGAGGATTTCAGAGTAAGAACTTCCAGAGTCTTGCTGATATTATGATGGAGTGATGGAGTTATATTGGTGGGAGACCTTCATTTCAGTGAGACTCAATAATGAGTCCCTTTGATACAATGATAAGGTGTGCCAAGTCAGGAGATTGGGGAGTTAGGAAACTTCACAACCCGCAACTTGGTTACAAAACTCTTGGAGCCCGTGACAAGACGATGGAGGTAGGGATCTGAATGGTGTGATGGTTGACTGAATAGTGAGTTGGTAGAACAAATGAACCCAGTGGTGACACATGGCACGATAACATTTGTCAATTTGCATCGTTGTTTCTAATCAACTAGGTCAACGAGTATTATGGGCATGCAGCAAATGGCTGGAACATGACTTATTGTCAAGAAAAAATAAGGATGCAGTCACTGAGAATGATGTAACCGCCCACTAGACCTTGATGATCATTGGATGAAAAATAGTACTACGATAAAGAAATACTTATGAAGCTAGGCTGACATAAAGGAAGTGATGCTATAAAAAGATAGCCCAAGACTGAGAAGAGGGAGAAGAGGTGGTGGCGAAGTAGCCTATAGTGGTGGATGAGATAGGTGATCATAGAGCATAATTAGAAGGCTCCAATCTACATCTTATATTGATTGTAACTAAGGCTTTGTAATAAAAAATCCCATAAGATTCTACAATTTGATTTCTATCAACAAAACATCACTATTCTCTTTCATATCTCTGTTGTGCAAACTTGTGTGGTGAGTGTGATTTAGTCAGTAAGGGGAGTCCCCTCCTGTGTCACACTGAACTTTATAATGGTCTACTATTATGTTGAAAGATTATATTTTTATCATTCCTGATTCTTAAAACTATAAGGTATTCTATTTCAAAATATATTTACTATCTGGTACACATTTCTTAGGAAGAGGCACATGGAATTCATCATGGATTTGAGTTAGACTTGGAAGTAAAGCTAGTCAATAAACCACTATATTTATTATCTCTAAAATTTTGAAGGGTTGACATAATGGAGTATTGACCTTCTTCCAAATGAGATAGAAATTTTGTAGGTTTTAACTCTTATAAACACCTTTTCAATTGAAAACTTCTTTGATTTTTGTTTTTATTGGCATAAATATTTTTCCCATTAGCTTTTTTTAATCTTTTGTCTTATATTTTTAGTCTTTCTTATCATTTAAAATATAAGGACCAATTATCCTTTATATTATCCCAAATCAAAGGTATTTGATAATTTCTTCCATATAATGATTCAAATGAGGTCATTCAAAGAGTTATTATCAACAAAATCTAAAATAGAAGATATTCTTCTCTCTTTGATTGTTGATTCATATGTAAAAGATCATCTATTTTATTAGTTCTTTCTATTTTAGGATGATATGTTATATTGAAGTTTAATTATGCTTCCAAAGCTACATACAAAGTTGTACAAAATATTGATGTGAACCTAATTTCTCTATTTAATATGATATTTTCAATAACTTATTTTAACTTGAATAAAATTGGGTATCATCTATCAGATTCCCTAGTAAAAAAAATGAGCTGCCTTGATAAGTTTTTCCACTACCACTAATATTGTGTTATGTCTATACGGTTTCATTGGTAACCCTTGCATAAAATTCATATTAATAACTTTGTTAATTAAGATGTGGTATATCATGAGGATATAGTAATCTAGCTAGGTGACTATGTTCTACTTTAACTCTTTGACACTATAAATTTTTTGATACAAATAGTATTATTTATTTCTTCATTCTTGAAAAAAAAAGTTTTAAAGCTATGAATATGTTTTATTCACTCATAAATAAATTGAAAAAGGAGTATCGTGAACTTCAATTATAATTAAAGTTTTAAGTTCTCCATCTAATCTATTACATTAAATTGAAGAAACTCCTTATCAAAAGTGTATCCTTTAGATATTAGATCCATTGGATCAACTTCTAAAATTGTTTGTATTTCATCATACTAATAATATTGATTTTGTTCGACTATTACTTAATCTTTGAAAGTATTTTTTGATGCAGAAGCATCCAGGGTGAAGAGAAATCCTACATCATCATTCTGAGATTCTTTGACCAAATAAGGGCTGGCATGTTCTATCGGTGGAACCTTGACCTATTGGCATGACTGCACCTAGTGTTCCAATGACATACTGATGGTATTAGGACAACGTGGTTGAGCATGTGAAGTTTGTAGGTGTAAGGGTTCCCTATCAGCGGGGTAGTTTCCCCTATCTGGCTGATGGTCTGATCAAATGTGAGTTTGGCGTTATGTTCATCGGCGAGGGTGAGCATCTTTAGTGGGACTCTAACCTGAGTCTCCCCAATGGCCCAATCGAGGTGACTCATCGGTGTTAGTGAAACCTCCTATGTTGTTCCCTTGATGGTCCAATGGTTTCCTCAGTGAGCAAGTCTTCATCGTCAGGACTTCCTTGTATCAATGAAAGGTGACTTGTGGTCTCCCCAATGGAGCGCCAACATGGTTTTGGTGGGACATGATGATATCGGTGGGAGATGAACGAAGTATGGGTGATAACCTGATGGGAATAGTTACACGGTGGTCAGTGGTGGTTGATGTTCAAGTGAACCTGAGGCCAACATGTGGTGAAGCAATATTAAATATTTAAAATTGTAGTTGTGAAATATAATTCTATTGGCTAGTGTTGACTACAATGTAATGACTTGGAGATTCCAAAGGTTGATTGGGTGCAAAAAGATACTACAACATGAGACCAAGGCTAACCTAGAGATCTTGTGAGAAATAAAAGGCCACGGGTGAACATGTGCAAAGAGGGGGAGAACAGAGTGAGAGGTGAACTAAGAAGGAAATCATAAGATATTCTACTGTAGTGTAAGTTCAGATCTTCTAATCAGTAGATGCCTGTGAGAAGCCAAATAGGTGGCATGTTCTTTGTAACCTATAGTGATCAGTAATAAAGATCATTTCTTTTTCTATGCAAACCTAGTTGTGCATTGTTGTTCTGGTTGTAAGGAGAGTACCCTTCATCAAGTGGTATCAAAACAAGAGTTCTTGAGTCTATAGTAGAGCATCGGACGTGAGGCAGTTGCAGCAGGACCTGTGAGTGTGGGTGAAGAACAAATGCCTCCAAGAATGGCCCAACATGGT
Source organism: Sequoia sempervirens (assembly GCA_007258455.2). NCBI lineage: Eukaryota > Viridiplantae > Streptophyta > Pinopsida > Cupressales > Cupressaceae > Sequoia > Sequoia sempervirens. The sequence goes on from VDFB02379711.1 coordinate 121,454,692, forward strand.
AGAGGCAAGGGTAGAGGTGGAGATCCACTGAGAGATGAGATCAAAGTCCTCAGAAGACAAATGAAAGCCTTGCAAGAAGATGTTCGAAGAGGAAGAGGAGCACACTAGGAAAGAGATGACAATGATGATGAAACAAAAGAAGAATTAGAAGAGGAAGAATAGGATCAAGTAGATCTTGGAGAGCTGAGATTGTTGCGAGCAATATCTAGTCTGGGAAAGAAACCAAAGATGGAAGTCTCAACCTTCAGTGGAAGCCTAAACCTTAAAGAGTTGATCAATTGGATCAACGATATGGAAGAATTCTTTGAATTCAAGGAGATTGAAGATCCTCACCGAGTGAAGTTTGCAAAGACCAAATTGAAGGGCCCTGCTAGTATTTGGTGGAAGGAGGTCCAGCTTGAAAGAGGTAGACAAGGAAAAGATAAAATATCCAAATGGGAGAGAATGGTGGAAAAATTGAAGAAAAAATTCATTCCATTGGATTACAAATTGGAGATGTTGAAGAGAGTGTAGATTCTGAGACAAGGAATGAGGATGGTGAAAGAATACATTGAGGAATTTCACAAGAATATGATTCGAAGAGGACACTTAGAGGAGAATTAAGAGAAGGTTTCCTAGTATATCAACGGGTTGAAGCCAAGTATACAAGAAGAATTAGCACTGGTGAGAATGAATACCATTGAGGATGCCTATCAGTTCTCTCTGAAGGTCGAAGAGCGATTGAACAAGAGGTTTGAAAGTAAGCAAAGAGGATGAGGTTGAGGTGGTCAAAGAGATGACTCATATCAGCCTCATGATCAGAATAGTGGAGATCAAAGAGGTAGAGGAAGGCTTGGGCATGGACTAGGAAGAGGAGGTTTTAGAGGAACATGTTTCCAATGTGGTGAAGAGGGGCACAAGGCATATGAATGCCTACAACACCAAGAGAAGGTGAACAAGAGGCCTGAAGGCAAGGCATGAGTAGCCCATGTGGATGAAGACACTCGGTCTTCACATTATAAAGATGTAGAAAAGGGTAAGTCCCTTGTTGTCAGAAGGACCTTGGTGAATGAAGAGAAGGATCCTGACCAGTGAAAGAATTTTTTTCACACCCATTGTAAATTTGAAGGCAAGTTCTGCAATATCATCATTGACAGAGGTAGCACTGAAAAATCTAGTGTCAGAAGAAATGGTCACCAAATTGTAGTTGGAGAGGAGAAGGCACTCGAGTCCGTATCAAATTGTGTGGTTGTAGAAGGATCAAAGGGTCCTAGTCAATGAACAGTGCCTGATAAAATTCAAAATTTGTAACTACAGGGATGAGGTTTTGTGTGATGTGATTCCCATCGATGCTTGTCATATGTTGTTGGGTTGACCATGGCAGTTTGATTGATGAGAAATACACGATGGACATGCGAATATTTATTCATTAACGAAGGATGGAGTTTGACATAAGTTGAAGCCTTTAAAGGAAGCAAAGGAGAAGGTATGAAACAATGCATGAATTTGTTTGGTCGATGGAAGGAAATTACTGGAAGGTATGAAACATGAGCCCATGTGTTTAGCATTAATTCCAAGAGTTGAAAGGGAAGCTAGTAGTGAGGTACCTACAGAAGTGTGGTTTGTTGGATGAATTCCAAAGTATTATTTTTGATAATTTCCTGAAGGATTACTGCTAGTAAGAAATATTAGTCATCAGATGGATCTGATTCATGGAGCTAGTTTTCCAAACAAGGCAACCCATCAAATGACTCCAACGGAGAGTGAAGAGTTGAAAAAGAAAGTGCAAGATTTGCTACAAAAGGGATTGATTAGAGAGATTTTGAGTCCATGTGTAGTACCTACAGAATTAGCACCTAAGAAGGATGGATAATGGCGAATGTGTACTAATTCAAGAGCCATCAACAAGATCATAATCAAGTATTGATTTCCCTTGCCAAGAATGGAGGACATAATAGATTTCTTGAGTGGAGCTAAGTATTTCACAAAGATTGACCTGAAGAGTGGTTACCATTAGATTCAAATCAGAGAAGGAGATGAGTGGAAGACAACTTTCAAGACCAAAGAAGGCTTGTATGAGTGGTTAGTCATGCCTTTTGGGCTGACCAATGCACCCAACACATTCATGAGACTCATGAACGAGGTATTAAAATATTTTATGGGTAAGTTTGTTATTGTTTACTTGGATGACATTTTGATTTTTAGTAAGACATTGGAGGAGCACTTGATGCATATCCGAGAGGTTTTTGAGAAGTTGAGAGAGGAGAAGTTGTTGATCAACTTGAAGAAGTGCAATTTTATGAAACGTGAACTAGTGTATTTGGGATTTGTTATCTCAGCAGAGGGTCTGAAGATGGATCTAGAAAAGGTGAAAGCCATTGTGGAGTGGCCAATGCCAAGAAGCACTACTGAGGTAATATATTTTCATGGTTTAGGAATTTTTTACCGAAAGTTCATTAAAGGATTCAATAGTATTTGTGCACCCCTAACTGAATCAATGAGAGGGGATAGAAAATAATTCAAATGGAGTACAGGAACAAAAAAGAGTTTTAATTTGCTAAAAAAGGTCACGAAGCAGCTTGTTTTGGGACTCCCATATTGCAATAAAATATTTCAGGTAGACTATGATGCCATGGATAGTGCCATTGGAGCAATTTTGAGTCAGGAAGGTAAACCCATTGCTTACTTTAGTGAGAAATTGAATGATGCAAAGAAGAGATATTTTGTGTATGATCAGGAATTCTACACCATAGTCTAGGCTTTGAAAAGGTGGAGATATTATTTGTTGCCAAAAGAGTTTTTTTATTCACTGATCATCAAGCTTTACAATACTTGAACAATCAAGGAAAATTAAACCAAAGACATCTAAAATGGGTTGAATTTCTGCAAAGTTACACCTTTGTTTTGAAACAAAGAAGTGGGTGATCAAATAGAGTTGCAGACACCTTAAACATGAGGCAAAACTTGTCAACAAAAATGCAGTTCAAAGTTGTCGGGTTCAAGGAACTCACAAGTTTGTATCCAGAAGATCCAGATTTCATAGAAGCTTGGAAAGCTTGCAAGGAGCCTGTCACACTGGATAGGACTAGGTGGTTGAATTATACCATATAAGATGGTATGCTATTTAGGAGGAATCAATTGTGCATTCACAGGAGTTCGATGAGAGAAAACTTGATCAAAGAGAAGCATAGTGGTGGAATGGTAGGTCACTTCGGATGGGATACAACAATCGATGTGGTTAGTGAACATTACTATTGGCCCCAGTTGCAGCAAGACATAAAGAAGTTTGTACAGGGTTGCAGGGTGTGTCAAATGGCGAAGGGAACTTGTCAGAATACTGGACTATATTAACCGTTACCTGTACCTAAGAAGCCATGGGAGGATATCAACATGGATTTTGTTCTTGGTTTTCTGAGGACACAGCATGGTCATGACTCCATATTTATGATGGTGGATGTATTTTCAAAGATGAAACACTTCATTCCATGTCATAAGACCAATGATGATGTTCATGTTGTAGAATTATTTTTCAAGGAGGTGGTAAGACTACATGGTTTACCAAAGAGCATAGTTTCAAACCAAGATACCAAGTTCATTGGGTATTTCTAGAGGACGTTGTGAAAGAAGTTGAAAAATGGCCTGAAGTTTAGCTCAACACACCATCCACAAATAGATGGAAAAATAGAGGTGGTGAATAGGAGTTTGGGTAACTTGTTGTGATGCTTGGTAGGTGACAGACCCAAGGGTTGGGATTTGGTTTTTCCACAAGCAAAGTTTGCTTATAAAAATTCAGTTAATAGAAGCACTGGTAGATCACCATTCCAGATCGTGTATGGAAGTAGCCGAGAACTGCTACTGAACTGAGGAAGATGGATAAGGAAGGGAAACATAGTGTAGAAGCAGAGGATTTTGTTGAACATATCAAGGATGTGCATGAAGAAGTTAAGAAGCATATTCATAAGATGAATACATAGTACAAGACTAAGGCAGATTGGAAAAGAAGACATGAGGAGTTTGCAGTTGGAGATGAATTCATGGTTCATTTAAGGAAGGAAAGATTCCCAGTGGGTACATATAATAAGATGAAGATGAAGAAATTTGGACCATGTAAGATCTTAAAGAAGCATGATTCAAGAAATGTATATGAGATGGAACTACCAAGTGGGATTCATGTTTCACCTATATTTAATGTTTCTAACTTGATAGAGTATCATGAAGGAGATATGGAGCACGAATTGGCAGAGGCATAGTGGAATGTTCCAACACTTGTAGCAGAAAATGAAGAGATTGAGGAGATCCTAGATAGTCATGTGGGAAGAAGTACTAGGAATAGGCAGTAAAATGAGTATCTAGCAAAGTGGAAAGGAAGGCCAGTAGAAGATTCAACTTGGATGTCTGAGTCATAGGTTAGCCATCTTGGTTTTCCTCTAACTCTTGAGAAGTGACAGAGTCACTTTTCAAATCTACCTCAGGTGTCTGATGTAGGAGCATCCAAGGCGAAGAGAAATCCTACATTATCATTCTGAGATTGTTTGACCAAATAAGGACTGGCATGTTCTATCGATGGAACCTTGACCTATTGGCATGAATGCACCTAGTGTTCCAATGATAGACTGATGGTATTAGAAAAACATGGTTGAGCATGTGAAGTTCATCGACGTAAGGGTTCCCTATCGGTGGGGTAGTTTCCCATGTCTAGCTGATGGTTTGATTGAATGTGAGTTCAACATTATGTTCATCGGTGGGGGCGAGTGTCTTCGGTGGAACTCTGACTTGAGTCTCCCTGATGGCCCGATTGGGGTGACTTGGTGGCGTCAGTAGAACCTCCTATGTCATTCCCCTGATGGTCTGATGGTTTCCTCGGTGAGCAAGTTTTCATTATCATGACTCCCTTGTATTGGAAGAAGGTGACTCGTGGTCTCCCCCATGGAGAGACAATGTGGTGTTGGTGGGACATGATGATATCGGTGGTAGATGGACCAAAGTCTGGGCGATAACTCGATGGGAATAATTACGCGATGGTCAGTGGTAGTTGATGTTCAAGAAAACCTGAGGCCAATATGTAGTGAAGTGAAATTGAATATTTCACATCGTAGTTGTGAAATATAATTCTATTGGCTAGTGTTGACTGCAATGTAATGACTTGGATATTCCAAAAGTTGATTGGGTGAGGAACGATACTATGACATGAGATCAAGGCTGACCTAGAGATCTTGTGAGAAATAGAAGTCCACAAGTGAACATGTGTAGAGAGGGGGAGAATAGAGTGAGAGGTGAACTGAGAAGGAAATCATAAGATAGCATACTATAGTGTAAGTTCAAATTTTCCAATCGGTAGATGCCTGTAAGAAGCCAAATAGGTGGCATGTTCTCTGTAACCTGTAGTGATTAGTAATAAAGATCATTTCTTTTGTTGTACAAACCTGGTTGTGCATTGTTGTTCTTGTTGTAAGGGGATTACCCTTCATCATTTTTAATAGTTGCTCTAGCCTTCAAATTTCTTCTTCTACTTAGAGCATCTGCTATCTTTTTTTCTTTACACTTAATGTACTCAATCTCAAAATAATATTCACTTAAGAATTCCAACCATCTTACTTTCCTTGGATTCAAGTTTGGTTGAGTGAAATTTATTTCAACCCTTCATGATCTATTTTTTAAATTCAAATGGTTTTCCTAATATGAACCATCTCAATTTGTAAAGTGTATACACTATTGATGCCAATTCTAAATCATGAGGTGCATAGTTTAGTTCATGTATCTTTAATTTTGTATAACATATATATAATAAATCAAACTTTAATTTTGCATATGAACACCCGAAAACCTTTTGTAGAAGTATTGGTGATAACCAAAAAGTAACTATTACAATTAGACACTTTCAAAATAGAGTTTGTAGTAAATTTATTTATAATTTGAAATGTTTTATCACACTATTCTATCCATATGGATCTTTTATTGAGTTTTCAACAAGAATTTTTTTTTTGTGAAAATTCTATAATATCTAGATAAACCCATGAACTTCATAGTTCAACTACATTCTTAGGATTTGGTCATTCCATTATAGCCTTTATCTCATCAATATGTATTTTTATTCCTTCTGTTGATATGACATGCCCTAATTTTCTTCTCAAAGAATATACATTTTGATAGCTTTCCATGCAACTTATGTTCTCTTAGCCTTTGAAAGACTATTTGGAGATGTACTATGTGCTCTTCATTTTTGGAGTAGATTAGGATGCCATCTAAAAACATAGTACAATTTTATCTAGGTATTTATTGGGTTCATGAAAGCAATATGAACATTAGTTACACTAAAAGGAACAACTATGAATTCATAATGCTCATACCTAGTTAGAATTTTTATTTAAGAATATCTTCATCTTTGTTTCTTATTTCAATTGGATCCTTTTATTATTTTTGAACATGGGATGCTCTATTCTTTGTCATTTATTATTTCTTGAAACCATAGGTTTCTCATTAATACTTGATAATCCTTAATTATAGTTTATCCAAATTTCTCACAAATTCTTGTTGTTATTCTTGAATTCATCCCTTGTTATCGATCTTTCAACAACACTTTGTAGTCTCCTTGCAAATTCTAGTTGGTTTTCTCTTTCTATTTCTCCTCTATTTATAATATTTCCTAATGTTTTCTTTTATTATTTTATGATTAATTTTTATTTTATAGAAAATAAAAAATATTAATTAAATATTATTTTATTCTCTTTCTTTTCAATATTTAATTTGTAAAATATGTTTAGGATAATTCAATAGAAAAATTAAGATAAAATATAAAATTTAAAGAAAAATAATAACTTTAAACTTAGTTTAAGATAGTTTCAACATTATATAGATAATTATCTCATTTTATTTTTCTAATATTTTTTCTATGAAGATAAATATAACATAAAATAATTTAAAATTCTCCCATTAAAATCTAAAAGAATCTTTATCCTTTTTCTAGATATAATATTTAAATATTTTTAGTTTATTTTGTTTTATTTTTAAATTATCAAGATAATGGTTATAAATTTAAATTTATTTTAATAATTATTTATTTAATTAAAACAATGTGATATCCAAATAAGTAAAACTTTTACAATGGCATGTTTTAATAAGTTTCAAAACTATTGCATCTCATTAGCATTTTTGCATGTAGCATTTATTTATCATATTAATCTCATTGACCAATGTGAGGATTTAAAAGTCATATTGCACACAAAAATAATTATAATTTTAGACATAGGAGTTAGTTCACTATTAGAATAAATCAAACACATAGCAACATTATGGACCAAGAAATTGAGCCTCAATGATTGGTGTTCTCTATGATTTAAAGCTTCAAGAAAAAAATCTATTACAACATATTTAATCTATACTTTATTGTGTCGAATTTAAGAGGAAGGACACAATAAAACTAGCTTCCCAAGGAAAAAAATGTATAGGATTTGATAGTTGCCATTAAAATTTGATGATATAAACTTAAAATAAATAATTTCTAATTACTTTAGAATGTGAAGAAAATTAAGGCTTCAAATAAATGAAAATACATGACAATTGGATGCATGATATAATAGATTGTCAGACTATTAAAGAATTGTGTAAAGGACATCACTAGTTCACCCAGGAAAACATCTATAAGATAGTCAATTATGCATGTAGGGTCACCACTAGTATACAAAAATATTGTTGGTATTGTCGTTGATATCAATAGTTGGTCATTGATGTCAACAGTATCAAGATTGTTGGAGATTACTAGTGTTGAAGTTGATTGGTAGTGTTGTTATTAGTTTTTTCAGTACTAGTGCTAATATGGATGTGTTGTAGTGTTGTCATTGATTTCAATAGTTGGTCATTGATGTCAACCTCCAATATAGTCAAGAAGATTGTTGCAGTGTTGTCATTGATGTCAGTAGTAAGTTTTTTGCACTATGTTGTCTTTAGTGTTGTCATTGATTTCAAACTCTAGTGTGGTGTTGAGCAGATATTATAGATGTGGAGATTTTTGGTATTACAAATACTATAGTCATAATGAGAATGTGTTGTAGTGTTGTGTTGGTGTTGCTGGTGTAGCTGGTTCACTTGGTTTCCAAGTGCTTTTGAGAAAATTTGAATAAAAGAGTGTGCAGGGTGACAAAGGTGTGTTCAATGTTGTGCTCCACATTTCTTCATGGTTGAAGATATGATGCAATTTGGATATGATGATCAGAGGTGTTCAGAGGTTCTATATCCAAAGTTTCAATTTTTGGATTGTTCTTCTGTGGAAGTTGTGTTTGACAGTGTGTTTGTCTCTATAGAAGGTTTCCTGGGAGAAATGAAATTGATCCACATTTCTCCATAGTGAGGTTTCTTGTCTTGTGGATTTGAGAACATGCTTAGATTGTCTATGTTTATCTTCCATCAAATTTTATGGTGTTGAGTTTATCTACAAGTTCAATTCTTGTGTTGGAGTTCAATGGTAGTGCATCCTGATTTGTAGGATGCAAGTATTTTTTGTTTCAAATGGTTGTGGTAGTGGTGTTGAATATTTTGACGATGCTGGAATATTCTAGGATGTTGTGTGGATGTTGTGAAGTTTTTTTGTGTGGTCTATATGTTGTTTTTGGACTTGGAGAAGTGTGTATGTGGTTGCTTGTAGTGTTAGTTCAAGTTTGGCCAACCTAACATGCTAGTGCTATTTGTGGAGATATCTCATGGATTGTGAATGTGTTGAGTAGTGTGGTGATGTAAATTTGGGTCCTAGTTAACCCTTGGCATGGTCTACCTTCACTTCTTTCCATCGTGGAAGTGTTTGGTGTTGACCTATTTTGGTGTTGCATGTTTGAGGTGCATATGTTTCATTAAGGCCAACCTAATTAAGATTTTTTAGGTCTAGTATGGTATAAATGCAAGGTGAGTTGTTGGAGATGTTGTGTGGCGTGGCAAGTCTAAGATGTGAATGTGATCAAGTTTGGTGATATGAGTGTGAGCTTTAATTCCTATGACTCCAAATGTAGTGAGTAGAAGGTGTCTACATTTTCAATGTGCTTGAAGTTTTTTGAGGCAATGAGCTGAAGGTTGCGGATGGTATAGAGTTGCAGTGGTGGATTTTCCTATTGCTCTAAGACAATGAATCTCTCTATAACAATTTCTTCTCTTTTCTTTCTTTTTGGTAGTGATCCACCCGATAGTGATACTTTCTTCTTTTTTGGGAAGTAATCCCTTAGTAGTGAGACTAATTGTATTTGATGTTGTTATTCATATATATGTGAGCTAATCCTCACCATGGTTTTTCCCTTCTTGGGTTTTCCACATAAATCTAGTGTTCCTATGTGTTTGAATGTGTTTGCATTGTTGTTTCATATGTTTACATTTTTCCAATGCTTAATGAGGGTTTAAAGTTTGATAAGGGTTTGTAATTTAATGAGGGATTGAATGTTTTAATGTACAACCAATTCACCCCCCTCTCAATTTTCCTGTGCATATAACAATTGGTATCAAATTTGTGGTTCCTTGGAGAAAGCTTAACTTCTTAAGGTAGATCCACATGGTGCACAAGAAGGGTATCAAAGCTCCTATGTTCGATGGAAAAAAATATGCTTACTAGAAAGCCAAGATGGAGTCCTTTCTAGTATCTCTTGGATTCAGAGTATGAAAATCAATTGAAAAAGGATATACTATGCATGTTGATTTTTGAAAAAGTGATGATGAGATCAAGGAATATGAGAACAATGGAAAATCAAGAAATGTTATATTGAGTGGACTTTTTGATTCAGAACTTGGAAAGGTGATAAGTTTGAAAAATGTAAAAGAGATATGGAAAAAGTTGGAGAGCATCTATGAAGGAGATGATAAAGTCAAGCAAGTGAAGATGCAAAACTACAAATCCAAATTTGAAACCCTAAGGATGTCTGAAGATGAAGATATTACTACCTACATGCTTAGAGTAGATGAAGTTGTCAATTCCATCAATGGTCTTGGTGGTAAGTTGGAAGAAAGTGAAGTTGTGAAAAAGGTATTAAGAACTCTTCCTAAATCTTATAGTTCTAAATTTGGATAATTATTCTAGAGATAAAATGTTTGGTGCTATAATTTCTTATGATTTGAGAGAGTTTGGTCAAGATGCTACAAAGAAAGAAACTACTTTTGAAGTTTGCAAGGCAGATAATGTTGATGAATCAAATCTGGATGATCTTGATGATCAGGTGGAAGAAAATTTTGTAAGGAGATTAAAAAATGGAATTGGAATATAAAAAGGTAAGTTACCCTTTAAGTGTTTCAATTGTGGAAAGACAGATCATTATGCTTTTAAATGTCCTATAAAAGTTTCAAATGACAAACCTAAAGATCATAAATGAAAATTTGTCAAGAAGAGTTATTATGTTGAAAAAGACAATGGTGTATATGATGATGAGGAATTAGACTATCCTAATGATGACAATGATGAATGCTTGTTCATGTTTCTAAATGTTAGAATTAAGTCTACTAATTCTCAAATATGTGTGAAGGAAAGTGCTCCAATAATAGGTCACAACATTGAAGGAACTATAGTGACTGCTTTTCATGCAGGAGAAGAGAGGAATTACTGGATAATTGATAGTGGATACTCAAATCATATGAAAGGTGATAATATTAAGTTTGTTAAACTTTAAAAGTATGATGGTGTTCTTGTTAAGTTTGGTGATGATACATCTACGAAGATCTGTAGAAAAGGTTCGATTAGTTTTGATGGTAAGAATAAAACATATGATGTTATTTATGTCAAGGTTCTCCATCATAATATTCTTAGTGTAGGATAGATGTGTAGCAAAGGATACAATTTGGTGTTTCAAGATGATGGTTGTGAAATCAAAAAAGGAAGATCCATAACTTTGGTTACTACAGGTGCAAGGACATGTAGCAAGGACATAAGGTAATTTTTATTAGCTCAAAGGTAGTGGTGTTAAATTCTTTATGTCTCAAATTAATGAAAGTTGGCTATGACATATGAGAATGGGTCACATCAATTTTGATAACCTATCAAAGATCAATTCTATTGATGCTATGAGAGATCTGCCAAAGATTACAAAGCCTATCAATGCAATGTGCAAGGAATGCCAATTTGGAAAGAAAATAAAGAAGAGGTTCAAGAATAAGGAATATTCTACCATAGGTCCTTTGGAGTTGGTGCATACAGACCTATGTGGACCTACCATAATAAGAAGCTCTCAAGGTGACATGTATTTTATGTTGTTGATTGATTATTACTCTAGAATGACTTGGGTGACATTTCTTAAAGAAAAATAAAAATATCTAGATAAGTTTAAAGCATTTAAGTCTATGATTGAGAATGAAATGGATGTGAAAATCAAGTGCTTGAGGTCTGATAGAGGTGGAGAGTTCACCTCCATTGAATTTAAAAATTTTTGTGAAGACCTATCAAAGCATAGGTTCGTACACTGGGCACTATGAGCCCAATTACGTCAACCTAGTTGCTCGAACTTTGGAGGGTATGTCCTTCTTTTGTGTCATCCTCATTTAGCAAACTGAGTTTGTTCCGTAGGGGTGTCAGTCCAGTGGTGCAGGAAACTAGTGGAAAGAATAGGACCCTCGGTGTAGTGCGCAATGCACCGATATTCTTCCTACTGGGGATGCATTATGGACCTTTGTTTTTTTTTCTTGAGATGTGATTTTTGGTGATGTAAGTTTGTGTGTGTATGTGGAAAAATGAGTGTTCCAACCTAGAAATTTGTGTTTATGATGTGTTAAATTGTGCTTTTGTTATGAAAGGCTGTAAAATTTGTCATATAATTTGACTTTTGAGCTTGTGTTGTCTTCTGTCACCCTCACTTGATCGTTGTGACCCTTTTTGGTGATTGTCCCACCATTTTGACTTGGGTTGGATGACATGTTATCTAATTTGAGGTCCTTGACACTCATTAACAATGCATATGTTATATTGTTGCGTGGAGATTGAAGTTGTGAGTGGATTAAATTAGTTATGTTTATCACATAAACTTGTCTATGCTTGTGATGACTTTATGATGTTGCTTATAATGTGATTACTATGTGAAGTGTTGGATTCTGGGTAAAACTTTAGGATGCAATTTAGACAAGTTTTAGTTAGTCTTTTCAATAACCAAAATCCTTAGATTATTGTGGTAAATTTATTAATTTGTTATTGTGACATGGGTTATCATAATAGGATTTCCTAGATCATCATTATGGAAAAATTATTAGCATTGTGAAATAATTGGTCTTAAATTCATGCACTAATATCATGTTAAGTCGTATTGGTTAATATTTTTATCAACTAGTTTGTTTTTGAATTACTCGTAGCTTTATTGATCAACATATAATCTTGATAACTTTTAAAGTATTGCTTTGATCATATTTTTATACTTCAGTTGTTAAATAATTAAAGAAACATATCCAAAATAAGTACATTTGTAGAATCCTTCATATGTAGTTAGTAATTCTTAACTGTAATGTTAATTATAGATCACCATCTTTTCCTTTAAGATCATGATTAGAAGATAGTGTAGATGATAATTAGAACCTGTGTATGAATGTAACATCGCTCGTTTGTTGTCACTATTCTGATACTATTCATCTTATGTTGTGAACTTTAAGAATATGATTGTTCCACCAATTTGACTAGTTTGGCTGACAGTTTAGTGTGCTTGGATGACTATGTTACTCTATTAGGAGGTTTTTTATATGATGATACATGGTGTTTGAATTTTACTGGCTATGTTTTTCATCTAGATGTAATACTATGTTGTTATTCAATTGATTCATAATTGCTTTATGATGTTGATTATGATGTGTCTGGTGTTACTTGAAGATGTTATTATTGTACTCAATGTTGTCGTTACCGTTTGAGGTCTTGGTGAGGGGAACGGTGTAGCATCACTCGTTCACGAGTGCACTGCTACGCTGTCATTTCCTCTCACGGTGTGCCGGTTATTTGATATATATGTGCTCGACATCTTGTTTGGATGCAGGTTGCAGGTACCGGGCATCGACTCCACCTGCCTTGTCAGGTTTGAGCGTGTCCTACAATCCCAATGGGTATGATGTGGAAACCAGAGTTGACAAAAAAGTTCCTCGTCATTGTGTTTAACAATGTCGTCTGTTTGTGACCCTGTTTTCGTTTTCGTAATGTTTCATTTTGAGTTGTTTAATTTTAATTGTCTAATTGACGTTGTTTAATTGTTTGGTTTAGTCATTAGTTCATTGTCTTGATGTGCTCATGGCTGGATATGTTTTATTTCACCTTGCGACTTCCAGGAGTAAGTCGATGCTAAGGGGGGGAGGATGTAATACCCCTCCGCTTTTGGCCTTTGTGACAATTAAGTAAGTCGTTTGGCTGAATTATGTGTTGGTTGTTCATGTTCATCATATGTATTGTTCTACTTTAAAAAAAAAAAATTGTGTGGTAAATTGTTGTTTCTGTTGTCCTTTGGGGTTTGCATGGCGGGGCGTTACAAGACCGTGGGATTAAGAGGCATTTTTCAACCTCTAGAACTCCTTAGTAGGATGGATTTGTTGAGAGAAAGAATAGAATAGTTCAAGAAGCATCAAGGACTATGATGAAGGAAGAAAATGTATCAGATGTCTATTGGAGAGAAGCAATTCATACTATAGTCTACATTCTTAATATAGGTCAAGTAGGAGTGAGTAGTTGAAATACTCCTTATGAGTTATGGTGTGGAAAAGCTCCTACTATGGAATATTTTAGAGTGTTTGGAAGTAAATGCTATTAGAAGAGACGAAGAAAAAATAGGAAATTTTGATGCAAGATCTGATGAAGGAATCTTCGTTGGATACTCTACAAGAAGCAACTCTTACCAATTCTATAATAAAATGTTTGAAGAAGACTGTTGAAAGTGCAAGTGTCAAAGTGGATGAAGAACCACATCAGAGTTCTATATTGATAGAAGGATATGAATCTAATGAATCCTCTTGCAGTGAAGAAGAAAAAGAAGAGAAAGAAAAAGAGATGATAGTTGACAAGGAAGAAGCTCCAAAAAATATCCTAAGACTCCTAAGTATGCAGAAGAATTGTTCTAAAGATAAAATCATTAGAGATAAGACCAAAGGTGTGTTGACAAGAAGAAAAGCTAATATGAAAGAGGAACGTATGAACTTTGTTTAATTTCAAAGGTGGAACCTAAAACAATGAATGAGGCATGCAAAGATGAGAATTAGATCAAAGCTATGAAAGAAGAGTTGGAACAAATTGGGAAGAATTAGACTTGGGAACTAGTCCCAAGACCTGCAAACAAGAATGTGCTATGAACTAAATGGGTTTTCAGGAACAAGTTGAATGAGGATGGAAAAGTTGTCAGAAATAAGGCTAGAATTGTGTGTAAGGGCTAATCACAAGTGGAAGGAATATATTTTGAAGAGAATTTTGCTCTAGTGGCAAGGATGGAAGGCATTAGATTTTTTTTGGCTTTTGCAACACAAAGACTTCAAGGTATATTAGATGGATGTCAAGTATACATTCTTGAATGGTGAGATAGACGAAGAGGTATACATTGAACAACCAGAAGGTTTTCAATTATCAGAAGATTTTGATATGATATGCATATTGAAGAAGGAATTTTATGGACTCAAATAGGATCTTATAGCTTGGTATGCAAGGTTAGATAGGTACTTGTAGCAATGATTCAGAAAAGGTATAGCAGATAACAACCTTTACTTCAAGGTTAAGGGCAACAAAATCCTAATTGTGGTAGTGTATGTTGATGATATTATATTTGGAGGAAATAAAGGTATGTTCAAGAGGTTTTCAAAGGAGATGCATAAATATTTTGAGATGTCAATGTGTAGGGAGATGAATTTCTTCCTTGGGCTACAAATCAGTCAATCAAAAAAAGGTATTTTTATTTCACAATCAAAGTATGTCAAGGAAATGTTGAAGAAGTTTGGAATGGAGAATTCTAAACCAGTGTGTACCCCTATGGTTACTAGTTGTAAGTTGAGAAAAAATGATGAATATCATAAGGCTGATCAAAGCAAGTATAGATCAATGATTGGTGGATTGCTATACCTAACTGCTATTAGTTTGGATATTAGCCTAACTGGTTAAGACCCTTTGTCATCACAATATCTTATGGATCAGGAGCATATTAGGTCACCACATATGAAGGATAATTGTTAGATGAGCCTATCAATAGCTAGTGTAGGAGCACGCAGGCAGACAAGCGATCAACACCACCCAAAAATATTGTTGATTTGATTTTGGTTTTATTTTGGTTTTCCTCCTTTGTTGTACCTAAACCTCTCAAATTTGATGCTTTAATGAAATTTAGAGCTTCAGTGGAATTTTATCAAATGTTGTATTTACAACTGCCTTGTATACACATATGCAAATGTGAAAGCATAGACCAAGAGGCATATGGAAGTTGAAAGGTCACAATGATAGAAAACTCCAAGCGGCAGAGAGAAATGCCCACACAATGAAAGGATGTAAGGGAGAAAGCCCATGTGAGAGAGAATAGAGGGTGTGGGAAGAAGGTTTATTTTTATTTAAATGAAAATTTAAAACTAGGAATGTGAAGGGGAAGCTAAAAGAATCTTTGTATTTTCTTCTAAAAAGAGGAAGATTTAAAAATGCAAATGAAAAATCAGAGGAACATGCGATGCTAAGATTTGTGATTTAAATCAATTTGAATGCAAAAAGAACAAAGAAAGGGGAGTTTGATAGAAGTTAGCAAATGAAGATTAAATGAAAGGGAAAACGATGCCTTGAGAAAGAAGCCTGATGGGAATGGGAAAGGACAAATTTTTCTTTCTAAAAGATGCAAAATTAAAACCAATAAAGGGGGCACCAAATGAATAAGAACAGAGCGGCCCAATTGAATTGAAAGGGAGTTGCTTATGAGAACAAGAAGGGGGAGGGGTTGCGAAAAGAGATCAAAGAGGGGGGACGACTAAGAGATAGTCGTTTCAGGTGAAAGGACAAAAAATGTAAGCAATTTGGAGTTAATTTCTAATAAGGAAAAAGGTGCAGAATGAGTGCAACATCAAACCAATCTGCCTTAGTGGAGAAGGAGTGGCTAATGGTGAATGGACCATGTATTTAGATGTAATAATAGAGGCATTGAAAAGAGCTTAATACACAACAAAGAAGAGATAGGTGAGAGTTTAGAAGTGGATAGAGATAAAGGGAGAATCCTTTAAAAGCTGATTGTAAGCATTGAATTTGCATTTGAATGTAGATATATGCTTATTTAAATAGAAGGGGGATTTTGTTATTTGATGCGATATTTTTTTTATGGAGTGTTGAGTTTGGGTAGAGTTTCATGTGAGAAGTTTTGGTGTTTGAGTTGTTGGGAAAGAGGGGAGGACCCCCCTTGCATCAATCAGGGAATCCTAAGTGTGGAGAGTATCCACTAGGAGTTTTGGGAAGTGTGAAGTGATAGAGTTGTTTGAGGAGTTCGAGAGGATTGTTGTGGGGGAGTATGGAGTCCCAAACAATTGAGAACTGAGAGGGACAAACTGTGGAGATACAAAGAATGTGAGTTGTGGAAGATTACAACAGACAAAGATGGGTTGGGTCTTGAAGAGACTCGTACAAATACTATTTTGGGAGAAATATTGGGATGATGTGGAGGAAGAAATGTGTGAAGCGTTGGAAAAGATAGTTGGTGAACAAGTAGGAAAGATCAAGATGAGGCTCGATAAATTGGAAAAGAATTTTTAGAAAGGTGAAAAGAAAGTGGCAAAGAGAAGCAAGAAGAAGAACAAGGATAACAACCTAAGATGGAAAGAGGAAGAAGTAAGAGTAGTCCCTACTGATGAAGAAGTTGTAGCAATGAGGTGCCATGAGGAAGGCATGGCAATAGAAGAAGAAAGGATAGAGGTGAACAATGAAGAGGTCGCAGTTGAAGGCAAAGGTGAATCAAATTTGTTCGCTCAACAGTTGGCAATTGAGGAAGAATGGATGATGAAGCTTGTTGATGTAGTGAAGAGAGATGAATGAAAGATTGTAGCTGATGAGAATATGGAAGGCGTTGTAGTAAAATTTGATATTGCAGCCACGAGCGAAGATGAGGTAAATTGGTTGTGTGATGTTATTTCATTTTTGGATATAGTAGTAGAAGATGAGATGAATAGAGCACAAGAGAATGTAGTAGATGTTGTGTGGTTGTGTGTAGAGTTGGTTGATGATGTTGTAGAGTATTGGTGGAGGTGGACGGTTAGAGGTAAGTTTGAACCCATGAAAGAGGAGGAAAGTGATGGAACTTCAAATTTTTGTTTCTTGTGTTCCATTCTTGCCCTGCCTTATGTCACTGGTCTTTCCTAGTGTCAAAATTTTTCCTTGGGTTGGGGTTTTAGCTTTGCCTACATGTAAAACCCTAATGTTTACTTTATGCCTAGGATGGGATCTATTTTGCTATTACTTTTGGAAGGATTTTAAAACAACTTATGCCCCATCGTTTCGTCTAGGTTGGGTCCTTTTTCTCTTAATTTTTTATTTCCTTTGTGGGATTTTATTTTCCCTAAGTTTTGGATGACCCCGTGCTTCATCATTTAAAAAAAAACTTATGTCGTTGTTTAACATCCACCTAGTGATGCCCCCCTCGTCCTTTTAATAAATGTTTTATTTTGCAGAGGGATCAAATTCGCACTACCATTGATCAATTTCCTTCAGATATCAATGGTTGCCAACCATCGCGTGATTGGGAATTGCAGGATTTTTATTGATCGTGATATCACGGGCGGGCGTGACGTGCCCTTTATGAAGGATGAAATATACGCGATCATTGATGTCCTATCATTTGATCTCAGCCGCTCCCCGCCATCCCGCGATGACCCCACCAAACTGCTTTGGTCAATTGCGATATCGCGAGCGGGCGCCACGTGTCCTGTCTGGAGAGGTCGACGGGGATAAAGTTTGAGTGACCATCGATCAAATATTGTCAAGATCAATGGTCGCCTGCCATCACATGATCCGAAGTTGCAGGATCTTTACCGATTGTGATATCACAGGCGACCGCCACGTGTCTCATCTCATGGAGCCAAAGGAACAATGAAATACTTTAACCCAGTTTTAATATGTTATGTTGCGGGTTACTAAAGTGCTTGTGTGATGCACATGCTTCAAATTGACAGAGATGTTATGATCTCAGTGGAAAATTTTCTTGACGGTTAATGGTAAGGTTGCTGACTGTGTTGAAGGAACAAGATCACCGCTGCTCAAGATCTACGGTTGCTCGCCATCGCGTGATCCGAAGTTGCAAGATCTTTACCGATTGTGATATCACAGACGACCACCACGTGGAATTGCTTGGAAGCATATGGTATGGTGGGCCCCTTATTTTCCATGTTAGCGATT
The DNA here is from genome assembly GCA_007258455.2 of Sequoia sempervirens. Taxonomy (NCBI): domain Eukaryota; kingdom Viridiplantae; phylum Streptophyta; class Pinopsida; order Cupressales; family Cupressaceae; genus Sequoia; species Sequoia sempervirens. The sequence goes on from VDFB02379711.1 coordinate 121,472,981, forward strand.
GTGTTAGCTTATTTTGAAGATGGTCATTCGATCATTTGATCTAACTGAAGGATCGACTGCTTGAATTTAAATCTGCATCAAATATGGTTGGAGTCGTTCGTGTAGCGCACGAGTGAGCTTTAATGGCAGATGAGACACTTGCTTGCGTGATTCTATCGAAATGAAATCAATTTTCTTGATTTGTTTGTATCACAAAGAATTCAAGTTTTTTGCGGAGCAGTTTTAGAGCCGAAGGAAAAATTGTGAGTCTCTACAGCCATAATTGGGGATTTCTGTGAACAAAGCCGTGAGTTTATTTTTTGTGCCTCCTGGTCATTCTGCACTTGAATTTGGGAAAATATTTGTTGTGTTTATCACTGAGCTTGTTGATAAACGTGTTAGGGCTATAGTTTAATTATAGATTGTGAGAAATTGCAGTATTTTGTTCTGTAATTTTCTATCTCTAGTTAGTCCTAGCTATTTGAAGTGTAACATTGTAAAGAGGCCCTAGTTTGTCTGAGATGGCACCACCCAAGCAGCATTTTGGCCAAATTCACTATTCAAAAAGAAACATGTACGATGATTTCCTGGATCAACTCCCCTTGTCAACAAATGATAGAAGGAAGGGATTGGTTCTGATGCAAGGGAAAATCCTGGGGGAAGGGTTAGTGTATAATTGCTCCAACATTGTCGATGCTAGGGTTCCCCTCACAGGTTTGGCAATGTTCAGATTCTGGTATGGACATAAGAATTTTCCTCACCATTTTTCAAATGGATGGATGTATGATATCGAGAAGCTGGTGGTACCAAATTTTTTCCCTGATGTAGACCTGCTTAAGGAAGTGGCTGCAAGATATGACCCTGTCACACGGGTAATCATAGATAATGATGGAGGTGTTTTGCTGAGTATTAACAGAGAAGAAGTTCAACAAATTTTTGACTTAAGTGAACCGAGTGAAGACTTGGTTCCTATCAATCTTGAGGAAATGAAGCAGGAATATGCACAAATTGAAGTCTCTTCTAGAGCTAAGTTGCTTCCACCTCATCTAGCCAGGGCAGGGGGTTCAAAATTTCATATCAGCCTTGGTGACCAAGAACCTTTCAGATTAAATTATTTTGCAAATCATTTCTTGGCCACTTTCTATTAATTGTGTTAGATTTTGGGCTTCAGTCCTGGTGCGGTGATGCCCATTGCATAAATGTTCATGGGGTTGCAAATACAACACCCTAACTTCTCTGTGACCTATGACTTTTCCCCTTTCAGGGCTGAGAGGATACATGAAGGGCTGTCAAAGTTGCAAAAAAATGACACTGACACTCAATTCTTTTGGTATTCTATACTGATGCATATGTTCTTGTTCAAGAATGCTGATTTCTTCTCTGAAAGGATGAAGTTAAGGCAATCGGTTGATGGAGAAAGATTGTTAGTACATATATGGGCTGCAGATTTATCTTGTAATAAGGAAAGCACCAGTTATGTGCAATTTGATAATTGCTTTGCTTCTAAATTGAGGGCTATATTGATGGTGAATGTACCTAGGATCCTTGAGGAATTGCATGATTTCCTCAGGCCAAAGGGGAGGAAGCCACAATTGAAAGATTTCCATAACTGGGGTGACATTATCCCATACCTAGTCAGCACTGTTTTGAGAGTATACAGTTTTCAGGGAGTCCCTCATATACTGCCATACAATGTGCCACCAAGAGTGGGGTTTGCAGAAGTTATGTGGCAAATAGGTTGTGTCCATGAGGACAACCTCACTAGGAGGGGTAAGGGAACATTTTTCCCTTATTATACAGTGGTGTCTGATTTTTCTTTTTCAAAAGGAGGCTGGGTACATTTTGATAAATTATTTGATGATTACCATTTGAGGTGTGGTCCAAACCGGCAACATGATCCTGAGGGTTTCTTTGCTCTTTTCAGATAGAGAATAAAGGCTGGAAAATTTATGCATGAGTTCAATTTTCCGGAGGACCTGATTAGAAATGAGTTCGACCTAAATAAGCAGGAGTTGAACAAGGAGAAATGGATAGCTTATGATAAGCTATTAGATATTGTGCAAAAAATGGATCCCAAGTATGATCCATTATTGGAGTTCAGTCCATACCATAAGAAAATTGATTTTCTGATGGAGAACTTCAAAAATATTATGGGCACTTTGAGAACCAAAAAGGTAAAATTAGAACTGAGTCTGGGTGTACAAGAACAAGGTGCCAGACCAATTGAAACAATGCCAGCATATCAGCCTACAGAAATGTGGCCCATTTACAGGAGGAAAAAGGATAGCAGTAGTGATGAAGAAGAAATGGACAGAAAAGGAAAGCAAATAATGAAGGTGCCTCCACAACCAAGTCCAAAATTCAAAGTGCCTGGGGAAATTGAAATCATTGATTTAGAATCATCACCAGAAGACAATCCCCCATCACCACCATCTAAGCCAAGCCCTAAGAGACAAAGAATTGATCAACCACAGAAGAATTTGATGGATGAAATTATTGTTACTAATCAAGACATGCAAGTTGGTATGCCTTCCCCTCCTAGGCTAGCTGAATTGGTTTTATCTGATTTAGATATGAAAGGAAAAAGTGTACAAGATGCAAGAATGGAAGCATGCAAGGAGTTTCTAGATGACAATACATTTGTAAAAAATCTTGTGTTCTTGCAATTGGTATGGAGGATGAAATTTGAAGAATATCAAGATAAATGTAGGCAGAGAAGAGAACTAAGGCCTGACAAGTCAGACTAGGAGAATGATGAGGAAGTAAAAGTTGAATTAATGGAAGAATTCAAGAACATCACTCCTGAGGAAGGAAGGAAGCTGGTGAGTCAGGCTGGTGTATCGATTCTTCCTGAGTGGGACATTGTAGATGTTATAGCATTTAATTATATTCTAAAGTCCAAACATCCCTTGCAAGACTCTAAAGGATAAGTCAAGGCAACACTTGAAGACTCTGGCTTCAATGAGGAATATGAAACCTTGGCAATTTGGGCATTGGCCCCTCAAGGGAGAAAACCAGATGTTTCTGATATTAATCCAAATTTTAGAGGAGGATTAATAATAAAGAGAGTTTTAGATATCTCAACCACTAAGGCCACTAATTTGACTGTGAATGTGGCCAAATTGGCCCAAAAGACTGCTGAAAGGGAAGAGGTTGAAAATAAGAGCCTAATGGAGAAGTACAACCTTTTGATTGAGGAATACAACAAGATGCAACAAAAGAATGTTGAGTTGCAGACTGAAGTGGAAAGGTTTAGGTATAAATAAATTGGGGAGACATCAAGTGCTGCAGGAACTAGTACATTACCTTCAACAGTAGGGTCAGTGCCTCCTGCTTCTCCAATTGTTTCCACACCAGGATCTCCCAATCAGAATCCTACCCTCACCCCTTCTTTAGAGGAAATTGAAGAAGAAACAGAGTGCTCTATTGATCCTACAAGGAAGCAAATCTTGCAAAAAATTGATGAATTGTAGGCATCATTAAAGGTAAGTGAGGAGGGATCTCTTTTAAAGCAAAAGGAGATTGTTACTACTTTCTTGAGGCATTTAAATGAAAAGTTTGATAGTAAATTACTATCTATACATTCTTTATATTCTTTGCTGTTAGGTGCAATAAAGAATATTGATAGGGATCAGGAGGTAGTGATACCATTGATTGAAAATTGGATCCTTAGGGCCAGTGATTTGGATGTCATGTATAAGGCCTCAAGTTTTGACAAAATAATAGGACCCAATCATTAAAGCCTAATCAAGTATTAGTTAAGTCATTGTAGGGTTTTCAGACCCTACCAGATGATTTGAGTAGGAAGATTAGGGAGTTCGTGAAGAATTTCAATGATTGGGGTAACACATTGTTACTTGATATAATTGATGAGCAAGGGAAAATAAGGTCACTCCAGCAGTGGCAAGATCAAGCAAGTGAGGTCATCAATGATCAAATTATTTCAATTTGTGATTACTTAGAATATGATTTTTTGGTGAGCTGTATGGATAAGATTATTAGCACCAGCTCATTTTTGGAATCTTTTGAAAGGGATGAAAATTAGATAGCGGTAAAATACACACCTTATAATGCCAAGGTGAATGAGGTAATTAATTTTGACTGGTCGACTGATGAAGAATACCATAAATGGGTAGCTAAATATTTGACTGAGGAAGAGTAAAATGAATGAGCCACTGACAGGTGGTAAATCAGATGTTGCGGTTACAACGGTTTCCAGTTTTGCTGTGATGGCAGTCTCAGTGCGGGTTTATTGTGGTTTTTGTTGTTGCATCAACTTTCCTCAGCTGACATGATGAACGAGAGTATTCTCCAGGGTGATGGTTGTTGTAAAAAATTTTGGAATATCACCAGGTGCTTCAATTGGTTGGTGACATGTGTACTTTCTGGCCCGATGCTTGTTTGCTCCTTCATTTTCTATAAGAAGGATTTCAAGGCTAGAAGTACGGGTTAGCAAGTTAGATAATTTTTGTCGAGTCTAGGTGAAGTTGCAGAGAAAATTGTAAAGTCTGATGGTTTTAGAGAGAAATGCAATTTAGGTTTTGAGTCATTCTGTAACAGGTTTTGAGTTCATGGGGATTTAATGTTGTATAACAGTACTATCATTTGAGTTGAAATGATAAATTCAAGCTCATGTCTCTCCATTGTACATGCATATATGAACTTTGAATAAAATAACTAAGGGTTGTTTTATCCATCTCACTGTTGTGGTGTGTATGATTCGATTTTAGCTTTAATTCAAGGAATTAATTAAAATGCTTGAATGGGATTGTAGGCAGATGTGTTATGTATAAGGATTTGATGTGTAGTATTGAGTTAGAATACATATTGATGAGATTACAATGCAATGTCATCAAGGATTTCATATGTTATGTGTTAAATCTGTCATATACCCTTAGATGCTTATGAATTTGACTCCTCCAATGGATAAATGGCATTGATCTAAGTTGTAATTATCCATATGATTCAATATTTGTTTTTATTTACCTAGAGCTTGGTACAAATTGCAAATCAAATGACTATCTTATACTATGGATTATGTTGTAGTTATCTCATGCTCTAGACAGTTGATATTGTCGAGAAATAGCCAATTCTATTCGATATTATCCTATCATGTTGAGATATTAAGTGATATTATCTACTATTGTTAATGTCATTTATAATAATGGTGCAGAGGTTGTAAAAACATTAAGGGTTCACCCTCCCGGGTCTTCAGAGCCCGAAGTGTAGGAGGCTTTTCTAAAGTCCTCGTTAGTTGGTCTAGGTCCTTCGAGCTACCCTTGATTGGAATTGGCAATTCCATAGGTAGATTAGAAGACCAACCTGGTTACATTGTAAAATGCAACCAACAAAATGGCAACTCTACTGGGGAGCTAATTTTAATATTTCTTGTCAGTGTGTCGGTTGTGCATTTTGCATAGAGTTTTCATAGTGTTTCTGTGATTTGAAGGTTGAGCCTATAATTTTGTGTTAAGTTTGTCCACTTCTTCTATTTTCATAAGTGTTAAGAGTTATGTTGTTACTTTTGTGTTGTTTATGTTCCAAAGGTTTTATATTCCACCTGTCTTTAGGTATTTGGTATTCCCAATAATTGGGTGGTGTTAAGTCTCTACACCAGCATTTTATTTTGAAAGGTTTATTATAAGTGGAAAGAACTTTTGGACAAGTACAAAGAATGAAGAACACCAGTTCATTCATGAAGAATCATTCATAATAGAAATTGGAAGGTGAACTTCCCAAAGTGAAGAAGAAGGACTGGATAAAGAAAAGACCAAAATCTAGTAATGTTGCTCCCGTGTGACAGGAATCTGTACACCAAGGTATAAGTAAGCTTTTACACCCTATCCCTGAGAATCTTGAAGAGGTTCTAGAAATTCTGAGTCAGACAGTGGTGGATTTTTTGATTCGTTATTTGATACACCGGTTCAAGAAGATGTGACATGTAGAATAAAGGGCTTGTTAGTGTCAAATATGCTGAAAAGAGAAGAGGTAGGAGTAGAAGTCAAAGCCATCATAGAGAATGCACCAGTGATGTGCCTCCTCCTGCTAAAAATGATGTAAACCCTTTATTGTCTGAACATGTACTGGAAGAGGTCAATCTAATAGACCTAGATGATACATCAAGTTCTGATGTGAATTTTCCTGACCCTGCCGATGTTTTTGGAGACATTAATTCTTTGAGGCGGGAAATCCAAAAGCAAGCTGAGCTCAGGAAGAAGAGAGAAAAAGAAAGAGAAGCAGAGTTGAGGAATGTTGTTATTGAAAGGGATAGGTTGATGAGACAGTTGGCAACAATGAAGCTCCTAAACCAAGATGAACCTAAACCAAGTGTTGAGGGTCTGGTTGTATAGAAGATTGCTAATAAGGAAGCAAAACCTATGTCTAAAGAAAACCCTGGAGCTCCCAGCGAGGATAAGGGAAAACCCAAACCTGTCGACCCAAAACCCTCAAATCATGTTAAGTCTCAACCCAGTAATAAAAACCCTAAGCCTTTCTTGGATAAGGGAAAACAAAAGGTTGAGGGGATTAAAATAAAAGAGAAGGTGACTCCCCATTCCACTCAACAAGATCTCCAGCCACATGTGTCATTTCAAACAGAATCTGCCTTAGAAAAGACTAGGAAGGAGAGTGAGGCTCTAGTAGAAGAGTTGGAGAGAACATAAATTGAGGCTGTGAATGCAAAAATGAAGAGGAAAATGAGTTTCCTAAAGATGTCAAGCACAGATGAGGTTGCACAAGCTACAACCTCATCAAATAACCAGGATGCCTTAAATAATAATCCTAAGATTACTCCAAATCCTGCTACAGATAATTCTGGCCCAAAGATTCATGCAATTGGGTTTTTAAATCCAAATTAGGATGGTTCAAGAGTACAAGATTTAGGGTCTGGTGTTGATCCTCAGATGAATGAAGGATTATCTCAACAACGACCTATACAATTGGAAAGGTATAGGCCATTATTCTTTGATGGTATCCCTAGTTATCCAAATCCCATCCCTACTGACTTGAGAGAAAAGATGAATAAGTTTGTTGGAAATAATGTTGTAACAACAGAGGAACACTTGAAAGCTTTTATGGATATGCTAAATGATTATGAGGTAGAACATGAAGATGTTGTAATGAAATTGTTTGTACAATCTCTGGTAGAAGATGCAAGGGATTGGTATAGAGGTCTACCTAATGCTAGTATTGGTTCATGGGATGAGTTTGAGAAGTGTTTCAAGGAGCAGTATGGTGATAAAACTAATGCTAGTTTTATGTTAAATGAATTTAATAACATCAAGAATTCATTAAATGAGCCTGTGATAGAGTTTAATTTAAGATTTTAGAAAGCACTGTATAAATTGTTTCAGGTTTTGAGGCTCGATGAAAATGTTTGTTTAACTACATATTTCAATGCTTTTGATGCTAAAATGGCTTATCTCCTCAGAGATAAGGACCCTCAGACTATGAGGGATGCATTTAGGGTGGCTATAAATATTGAGAGTAATAGAAGAGCTTCTGGGAAGTATGGTAGGAGAGAAGAACCTACACTTTTGAAAAATCCTAGGAATAAGACTGAGAAAGTCCCTGTTGCAAAGCCTAAGGATGATGAAAATTGGGAAAAGGTTTAAAATACTCTGAAAGACATAAAGAAAATTGTTGCTAAGTAAGAGAAGGGTATAGGAAATGAAAATCAATCTTATAATAAAAATGATAGGTAGCCTAGATTGCAAAATTATCCTTACAATACAAATTGGAAAGATGGAAAACCAATCTTGCCTAGCTAGAAACCTAAAAATGATCAACATATGTCAGACCCCTTGTAGAAACATTCAGTGAATCTAGTATCAGATAGACCATGGTGTGAAGTGTGTGAACATCCACATGATCAAAATTATTGTGGTGTTGCTCAGTTTCTTGTTGCTGAGGAAGTGGAAGAGGATGTTCATGATCAAACATCAGATTATGAGCAGGATGATGTAGATGTTTGTATGGCCAGATCATACATTGATGAGGCAGAATGTTCTTCTGATGATGAAATACAAGAAGTTGATGTGGATAATCAGAGGCAAAGAAGTGAGATGTATCATCAACAGGTCTTTTCTGATGAGGAAGATGATTTTGATCATAATGCTTGCAATATAGAGCAAGCTAAAGATTCAGTATCCTTAAGGAGACTGTCAGAAGAAGAGATTGCAAGATTGACTGAAGAAATGGCTGCTCAAATGAGAAGTTCACTTCAATTGAGAAATAGAATTGTGGGTGGTGAGTAGGGTAAACCTGTTGGCTTATTTATTAAAGAGAAAAAGGATAAAAACAAAGGTGTTAAGGTTGACAACAAAAAGGATGTTGTAAAAGTCAAAGAAGTTAAGACTGATAAGGTTTGGGAAAAAAAGAACGAAGCCCCAAAGCTTCAAGAATATGTAACTACATCATTGGTGAAGACAAAGGTGATTACAAAGGTAGTTGAACCTGTTGCAGAGGATAAGAAGAAAAAGAAGCTAGGAGGAAGTAATCATCCAGAGAAAAAAGAAAATGATGAAGGTATGATGTCTAATTTTCCTAAATATACGCCTGTGGATATGTTTCATGTTCTTTCTCAGGTTAAAGTAACTATACCTTTGCTAGAAATGATGAGAATAAATGAACACAAAGAAAAGACAATAGCCCTAATCACAGATGTTGGTAATAAGACTAAAAAAGGAAGTGGTAAAGAAGTGAAGGATAAAGAGAAAGAAAAGGAAGTGGAGGGAATTGTGTCACAAATTCCCCCTATGTATTTAGGAAATTATATTAACATGTGCCTTGAAAATATAATCCCCTTTTTCTTAAGTGTGGATATAAATGGGAAAACTTTAAGGAACTATATGATAGATTCAGGGGCATAAAATAATGTTATGCTAGTCAAAATAATGGAGGCAATGGGCTTCATAGTAGATACTGCTCAAGGTAAATGTTATGCTATGGATTCAAGAGAAGTGAAAGTTATTGGAACTATCAGAGCATTGCTTTATAAATTGAGTCAGTACCCTGACAAGGATTTAGTCATGACCGTATTAGTTGCAGACATCCCACCTCATTCTGGAATGCTCTTGTCAAGAAAATGGAGTGCATCAATGGGGGATAACATGCAATGTGATTTGTCATTTTCTACTTTCTCTATTGATGGTAAGGACGTCAAAATTGAAAGAGAATCAAAAGTACCTCATATGATAGAGCATGGCCCGATTGAGAACATGACATGTTTTATTGACAATGGTATAGATGAATTTTAGGTTGAGGAATTCCCTAGCAATTGTGATAAGCCTACTGCATTGATTGATACAGAAATAAAACAATTTTCAGAATCTGATGACTTGTGGACTATGTATTTTGATGGTGCAAGTTCAAAAGAAGGTTCTGGTGCAGGTGTTTTGTTACGATCACCAAGTGGAAAGACATTTAGGTTCTCTTTCACTCTGTTATTTGAATGCACAAATAATGTGGCAGAGTATGAAGCCTTGTTATTAGGATTGAGATTGGCTGAAAAACATGGGATCAAGAAGCTCAAGGCAATTGGGGATTCTGAGCTTGTGGTCTCCCAAGTTAGATCCAAGTTTGTATCAAAGAACAAGAGGTTGAAACAGTATAGGAATGTTGTTTGGGATGAATTGGAGAGCTTTGATGCGTTTGGCATAGGATGGATGGAGAGAGGTCAAAATAAGGTGGCAGATTTATTAGCTAATATTGCAATAAAACCAGATGATATGTCCTATGTTGGAATTTCAAAGGTTGAGGTGCAAACTAGGCCATCTATCCCGGATAACATAAAAAATTGGCAGGTTTTTTATAATGATGATGATATATTAAGGTTTTTGAATTGTGTGGGAGAGTATGAAAATCAGGAAATTGACTTTGGAGCTTTTGTTGAAAATGTTGATGGTAAGGATACTATATTTGGAAATGAGGTCATTCAATTAAAGACAAACATAATTCCCAAGGGTCTAGTTGTACTAGAAAGAGTGTTTGATAATCAAGATAAGACAAAGTCTAATCACACTGCTTCCCATCTTGATGACTTGGAAGAGATAAATCTTGGAACAAAAGCATCCCCAAAGAAGGTGTATATTGGAAAGAAAATGTCACCAAAGGTGAGAAGGATGCTAATTGACTTATTAAGGAAGTTTAGGCATGTGTTTGCATGGTCCTATGATGATCTTAAGGAATACAGGGAGGATCTTTTCCAACATGAGATCCCTTTGCGTGATGATGCCAAGCCATTCAGACAAAAGTAAAGGCCTATTAATCCCACCTTGGCCTCCAAAATGCAAGAAGAATTAATGAAATTAAGGGATGCAGGAATCATCAAGCCAATCAGACATTCATCCTGGGTATCAAACTTGGTACCAGTAAGGAAGAAAAATGGAGGCATCAGGTTATGTGTAGATTTCAGAAATTTGAATGTGTCTTCATTAAAAGACAATTATCCATTACCCAATATGGAAGCCATGTTGCAATGAGTGGCAGGCTATGAATTAATGTCTATGATGGATGGTTTTTTTGGTTACAACCAACTTATGGTCAAATATTTTGAGCAGTTTAAGATAACTTTCACTACACCATGGGGAACATATGTTTATGTAAGAATGCCATTTGGTCTAACAAATGCAGGGGCTAATTTTCAAAGAGCCATGGATGTGGCGTTCTCAGATTTCATTAACTTTTTTTTGGTGATCTACCAAGATGACTTGACAACATATTCTAAAAAGGAAGAGGATCATTGTGAGCATCTAGAGAAGGTATTCATTAGAGCCTTGGAGTATGGTATTTCTTTGAATCCAAAGAAATGTGTGTTTGGAGTACTAGAAGGAAAATTATTGGGACATATAGTTTCCAAGGATGGAGTAAAAATTGATCCAGAGAGGGTAATTGCAATTGATAAAGTTCTACAACCCCGAAATGTCAAAGGAATACAATCTTTCTTGGGACAAATAAACTTCTTAAGGAGGTTTGTGACAAATTTTGTTGAGATAGTTTTCCCTATTTCCAAAATGCTCAAGAAAGGAGCCAAAGTTGAATGGGATAAAGAGTCTGTGTAGGCTTTCCAAGCCATTAAGCAATCAATAAAGGAGGCTCCTGTGTTAAGAACCCCTAATTTTTCCAAACCTTTACAGATTTTCTCATTTGCTTCTTTCCACACAATTGCAGCTGTGTTGTTGCAAAAGAATGCAAAAGCTTTTGAATAGCCTATAGCCTTTTTAAACAAATCTCTACAAGCTGCAGAACTTAAGTATGATATAAATGAAAAATAGCCATATGCACTGGTAAAAGCAGTAAAGGCATTTAGGCCTTATTTGATGGGAGCTACTGTAATTTCCTATATTCCTAGTGTTGATGTTAAGGACATCTTCACACAATAGGAGGTGTCAGGAAGAAGGTGTAGGTGGATAAATCGGATCCAGGGATTCAATATTGAGGTCCAAATTACCAAACTGGGGAGAGGACAAGGATTGGCCAAGCTTATGGCCCAAAGTAATCTGGAAGCAAATCAGATAAATTTGCTAGAAGAGGAGAATAGATCACATATATGTGATATGGAGCATTCAAAATGGTATAGAGATGTGATATATTATTTGCAAAAAATGAAATGTCCTGACAACTTGAGTGAAAATGAGAAAAGGACATTGAAGTTACATGCTATCAAGTATGTTATTGTAGATGGAAAGCTCTGGTGGAGAAATGGAGAAGGTGTCATGCTGAAGTGTGTTGGCCAAGATCAAGCAAAAGAAATTATGAGTGAGATGCATGGTGGAGTTTGTGGAGGAAATTATATGGCTAGAACAACTGCACATAAGATAATGAGGGTTGGATTTTGGTGGCCAACATTTTTTAAGGATGCACACCAACTAGTGAAGACATGTGATGCTTGTCAACATTTCTTCGGTAAGTTAAAGTTTTATGGTAACTTGCCTCTAAAACTAGTTATAGTACAAGCTCCATTCTAGCTGTGGGGTATTGATTTTGTAGGAAAGATAGCATGTAAATCTAGTGGAGGCCACTCATGGATATTGGTGGCTACTGATTATTTCACTAAGTGGGTGGAATAAATTCCAACAAACAAAGCCACAAGTAAAGTGGTAATTGACTTCCTGATGAACAACATATTGACTAGATTTGGATGTCCAGAAAGGATTGTGTCAGGCAACACAATGTGTTTTAGATCTGAAGAATACATAGAATTTTGTGAGAAGCATGACATCCAAATTTATTATTCATCACCATACCACCCACAGGGAAAGGACAAGCAGAATCAAGCAATAAAAGCTTGATGAAGATCATTAAAAGAATCCTAGATCAGAATAAAAGGGCTTGGGATTCTAAGCTAAGATTAGCAGTTTGGGCAGATAGGGTAACTGTGAAGAAGGCAATAGGTTGTGCCCCATTTGACTTGGTTTATGGGATAAATGTTAGGTTGCCCCAAAACAACTTAATGGAAATTTATAAGTTTGTCCAGATGTATGATAATGAAATTGATGATGAGATGCAATTGAGAGTGGAAGCTCTTATAGAATTAGATGAAACCAGGAGGGAAGCACAAAAGAGAAATGCAAAGTTGCAGTTGCAAGTAAAGAATTTGTATGACAAGAGGGAAACTGCTAGGAGTTTCAAAGATGGAGATTTGGTTTTAATGTGGAATGCTAAAATGGAAGATAAAGGGAAACATGGAAAATTTGATGCAATCTGGTTGGGTCCATTTTTGATAAATGGTAAGTGGGGTGAAGATTCGTACTTCCTCCAAGATATGACAGGGGATATTCTTGAACTGCCAGTTCATGGATAGTTCTTGAAGTTATACTTCACTTGAAGTATTCTTTTCCATGAACAGTAGTTTAGGGTTGTATATTTTGTATATATTTTGTACATAGTTGGGTTGTTTTGTCCGAACAATCCCTTTTTGGTCATCTTTGCATCTTGGTCTGCTCTACCTGAGATTCTAAATTCTCGCTTCATTCCAGTGGAATGAACGTCCCCAACTGGAGCCACTGATGGAACTTCAAATTTTTGCTTCTTGTGTTCCATTCCTACCCTACCTTATGTCACTGGTCTTTCATGGTGTCAAAATTTTTCCTTGGGTTGGGGTTTTAGATTTTCTTACATGTAAAAACCTAATGTTTACTTTACGCCTGGGATGGGATCTATTTTGCTGTTACTTTTGGAAGGCTTTTGAAAAAACTTATGCCCCATCGTTTCATCTAGGTTGGGTCCTTTTTCTCTTAATGTTATATTTCCTTTGTGGGATTTTATTTTCCCTAAGTCTTGGATGACCCCGTGCTTCATCATTTTAAAACAACTTATGTCATTATTTACCATCTGCCTAGTGATGCCCCCCTTGTCCTTTTAATAAATGTTTTATTTTGTAGAGGGATCAAATTCACGCTACCATTGATCAATTGTCTTCAGATATCAATGGTTTCCCACCATCACGTGATTGAGAATTGTAGGATTTTCATTGATTGCGATATCATGGGCGGGTGCCACATGCCTTTTCTGAAGGATGAAATTTACGCGACCATTGATGTCCTGCCGTTTGATCTCAGCCGTTCCCCACGATGACCCTGCCACACTGCTTTGGTCGATTGTGATATCGTGGGAGGGTGCCACGTGTACTGTCTGGAGAGGCCGACGGGGATAAAGTTTGAGTGACCGTTGATCAAATATTGTCAAGATCAACGGTCGCCCGCCATCACATGATCTGAAGTTGTAGGATCTTTACCGATTGCGATATCACAGGCAACTGCCACGTGTCACATCTAGTGGAGCCGAAGGAACAATGCAATACTTTAACCCCATTTTAATATGTTATGTTGCGGGTTACTAAACTGCTTGTGCGATGCACGTGCTTCAAATCAACGGAGATGTTATGATCTCAGTGGAAAATTTGCTTGACGGTTAATGGTAAGGATGTCGACTGTGTTGAAGGAACGAGATCACCGCTACTCAAGATCTACGATTGCCCGCCATCGCGTGATCCGAAGTTGTAGGATCTTTATTGATTGTGATATCATGGGCGACTACCACGTGGACTTCCTTGGCAGCGTATGGTATGGTGGGCCCCTTATTTTCCATGTTGGTGATTGTGTCACCTTATTTTGAAGATGGTTGTTCGATCATTTGATCTAACTGAAGGATCGGCGACTTGAATTTAAATCTGCATCAAATATGGTTGGAGCCATTCATGCAGCGCGCGAGTGAGATTTAATGGTGGATGAGACACTTGTTGGCATGGTTCGATTGAAATAAAATCAAATTTCCTACTTTTTTTGTATCACAAAGCATTCAAGTATTTTGCGGAGCAGTTTTAGAGCCGAAGGCGAAATTGCGAGTCTCTGCAACCAGAATTTGGGATTTCTATGAACAAAGCTGTGAGTTTATTTTCTGTGCCTCTCAGTCATTCCGCACTTGAATTTAGGAAAAGATTTGTTGTGTTTATCATTGAGCTTGTTGATAAACATGTTAGGGCTATAGTTTAATTATAGATTGTGAGAAATTATAATATTTTGTTCTATAATTTTCTATCTTAGGTTAGTCCTAGCTGTTTGAAGTGTAATGCTGTAAAGAGGCCCTAGTTTGTCTGAGATGACACCACCCAAGCAACATTCTAGCCAAATTGACTATTTAAAAAGAAACCTGTACGATGATTTCCTAGATCAACTGCCCTTGTCAACAAATGATAGAAGGAAGGGATTGGTTCTGATGCGAGGGAAAATCTTGGGGGAAGGGATAGTGTATAATTGCTCCAACATTGCTGATGTTAGGGTTCCCCTCACAAGTTTGGAAATGTTCAGATTATGGTATGGACAGAGGAATTTGCCTCACCATTTTTCAAATGGATGGATGTATGATATGGGGAAGCTAGTGGTACCAAATGTTTTCCCTGATGTAGACCTACTTAGGACAGTGGCTGCAAGATATGACCTTGTCACACAAGTAATCAAAGATAATGATGGAGGTGTTCTACTGAGTATTAACAAAGAATAAGTTCAACATATTTTTGACTTAAGTGAACCGAGTGAAGACTTGGTTCCTATCAATCTTGAGGAAATGAAGCAGGAATATGCAAAATTGAAGTCTTTTTTTAGAGCTAAGTTGCTTCCACCTCATCTGGCCAGGGTAGGGGGTTCAAGATTTCATATCAGCCCTAGTGACAAAGAACCTTTCAGATTAAATTATTTTGCAAATCATTTCTTGGCCACTTTCTATTAATTGTGTTAGATTTTGGGCTTCAGTCCTGGTGTGGTGATTCCCATTGCATACATGTTCATGGGGGTGCAAATACAACACCCTAACTTCTCTGGGACCTATGACTTTGCCCCTTTCTTGGCTGAGAGGATACATGAAGGGCTATCAAAGTTGTAGAAAAATGACACCGGAACTCAATTCTTTTGGTATTCTATACTGATGCATATGTTCTTGTTCAAGAATTCTGATTTCTTCTCTGAAAGGATGAAATTAAGGCAATCGGTTGATGGAGAAAGATTGCCAGTACAAATATGGGCTACAAATTTATCTTGTAATAAGGAAAGCACCAGTTATGTGCAATTTGATAATTGCTTTGCTTCCATATTGAGGGATAGATTGATGGTGAATGTACCTAGGATCCCTGAGGAATTGCATGATTTCCTCAGGCCAAAGGGGAGGAAGCCACAATTGAAAGATTTCCATAACTGGGGTGACATTATCCCATACCCAATCAACACTGTTTTGAGAGTATACGGTTTTCAAGGAGCCCCTCATATACTGCCATACAATGTGCCACCAAGAGTGGGGTTTGCAGAAGTTATGATGCAAATAGGTTGTGTCCATGAGGACAACATCACTAGGAGGGGTAAAGGAACATTTTTCCCTGATTATACAGTGGTGTCTGATTTTGATTTTTCAAAAGGAAGCTGGGTACATTTTGATAAATTATTTGATGATTACCATTTGAGGTGTGGTCTAAAGCGGCAGCATGATCCCGAGGGTTTCTTTTCTCTTTTCAGACAGAGAATAAAGGATGGAAAATTTGTGCATGAGTTCAATTTTCCTGAGGACCTGATTAGAAATGAGTTCGACCTAAATAAGCAGGAGTTGAACAAGGAGAAATGGATAGCTTGTGATAAACTATTAGATATTGTGCACAAAATGAATCCCAAGTATGATCCATTATTGGAGTTCAGTCCATACCATAAGAAAATTGATTTTCTGATGGAGAACTTCAAAGAGATTATGGGAACTTTGAGAACCAAAAAGGTAAACTTAGAACTGAGTCTAGGTGTACAAGAACAAGGTGTCAGACCAATTGAAACAAGGCCAGCATATCAGCCTACAAAAAGGTGACCCATTTACAGGAGGAAAAAGGATAGCAGCAATGATGAAGAAGAAATGGACAGAAAAGAAAAGCAAATAATGAAGGTGCCTCCAACCAGGTCCAGAATTCAAAGTGCCCGTGGCAATCAAAATCATTGATTTAGAATCATCACCAAAAGATAATCCCCCATCACCACCATCTGAGCCAAGCCCTAAGAGGCAAATAATTGATCAACCACAGGAGAATTTGATGGATGAAATTATTGTTACTAATCAAGACATGCAAGTTGGTATGCCTTCCCCTCCTAGGTCAGCTGAATTGGTTTTATCTGATTTAGATATGAAAGGAAAAAGTGTACAAGATGCAAGAATGGAAGCATGCAAGGAGTTTCTAGATGACAATACATTTGTAAGAACTCCTCTATTCTTGCAATTGGTATGGAGGATGAAATTTGAAGAATATCAAGATAAATGTAGGCAGAGAAGAGAACTAAGGCCTGACAGGTCAGACTAGGAGAATGATGAGGAAGAAAAAGCTGAATTAATGGAAGAATTCAAGTACATCACTCCTGAGGAAGGAAGGAAACTGGTGAGTCAGGCTGGTGTATCGATTCTTCTTGAATGTGACATTGCAGATGTTGTAGCATTTAATGTTATTCTAAAGTCCAAGCATCCCTTGCAAGACTCTAAAGAAGATGTCAAGGCATCACTTCAAGACTCTGCCTTTAGTGAGGAATATGAAACCTTGGCATTAACAATAAAGAGAGATTTAGAGACCTCAACCACTGAGGCCACTAATTTGACTGTGAATGTGGCCAAATTGGCCCAAAAGACTATTGAAAGGGAGGAGGCTGAAAAGAAGATCCTAATGGAGAAGTACAACCTTTTGATTGAGGAATACAACAAGGTGGAATAGAAGAATGTTGAGTTGCAGATTGAGGTGGAAAGGTTTAGGTATAAAAAAAGTGGGGAGACATCCTTCCACAATAGGGTCAGTGCCTCCTGCTTCTCCAATTGTTTCCACACAAGAATCTCCCAGTCAGAATCCTGCCCTCACCCCTTCTTTAGTGGAAATTGAAGAAGAAATAGAGTGCTCTGTTGATCCTACAAGGAAGTAGCTCTATCAAAAATTTGATGAATTGTAGGCATCATTAAAGGTAAGTGAGGAGGGATCTCTTTTAAAGAAAAAGGAGATTGTTACTACTGTCTTGAGGCATTTAAATGAAAAGGTTGATAGTAAATTACTATCTATACATTCTTTATATTCTTTATTGTTAGATGCAATAAAGAATATTGATAGGGATCAAGAGGTAGTGATACCATTGATTGAAAATTGGATCCCTAGGGCCAGTGATTTGGATGTCATGTATAAGGCCTCAAGGTTTGACACAAATAATAGGCCCCAATCATTAAATCCTACTCAAGCATTAGTTAAGTCATTGCAGGGTTTTCAGACCCTACCAGATGATTTGAGCAGGAAGATTAGTGAATTGGTGAAGAATTTCAATGATTGGGGTAACACATTGTTGCCTAATATAATTGATGAGCAAGGTAAAATCAGGTCACTCCAGAAGTGGCAAGATCAAGCAAGTGAGGTCATCAATGATCAAATTATTTCAATTTGTGATGACTCTGAATATGATTTGTTGGTGAGCTGTATGGATAAGATTATTAGCACCAGCTCATTTTTGGAATCTTTTGAAAGGGATGCAAATTAGGTAGTGGTAAAATACACACCTTATAATGCCAAGGTGAATGAGGTAATTAATTTTGATTGGCCGACTGATGAAGAATACCAGAAATGGGTAACTAAATATTTGACTGAGGAAGAGTAAAATGAATGAGCCACTGACAGGTGGTACATCAGATGTTGGGGTTACAATGATTTCTAGTTTTTCTTTGATGGCAGTCTCAACGCAGGTTTCTTGTGGTTTTTGTTGTTGCATCCATCAACTTTCCTCATCTGACATGATGAACGATAATATTCTCTAGGGTGATGGCTATTATAACAAATTTTGGAATATCACCAGGTGCTCTAATTGGCTGGTGACATGTGTACTTTCTGGCCCGATGCTTGTTTGCTCCTTCATTTTCTATAAGAAGGATTTCAAGGCCAGAAGTACGGGTTAGCAAGTTAGATAATTTTTGTCGAGTCTAGGTGAAGTTGCAAAGCAAATTGCAAAGTCTAATGGTTTTAGAGAGAAATGCAATTTAGGTTTTGAGTCATTCTATAACAGGTTTTGAGTTCATTGGAATTTAATGTTGTATAACAATACTAGCATTTGAGTTGAAATGATAAATTCAAGCTCATGTCTCTCCATTGTACATGCATATCTGAACTTTGAATAAATTAACTAAGGGTTGTTTTATCCATCTCACTGTTGTGGTGTGTATGATTTGATTTTAGCTTTAACTCAAGGAATTAATTAAAATGCTTGAATGGGATTGTAGGCAGATGTGTTCTGTATAAGGATTTGATGAGTAGTATTGAGTTAGAATACATATTGATGATATTACAATGCAATTTCGTCAAGGATTTCATATGTTATGTGTTAAATCTATCATATACCCTTAGATGCTTATGAATTTGACTCCTCCAATGGATAAATGGCACTGGTCTAAGTTGTAATTATCCATATGATTCAGTATTTGTTTGTCTTTGCCTAGAGCTTGGTACAAATTGCAAATCAAATGACTATCTTATACTATGGATTATGTTGTAGTTATCTCATGCTCCAGATAGTTGATATTGTCGAGAAATAGCCAATTCTATTCGATATTATCCTATCATGTTGAGCTATTAAGTGAGACTATCTGCTATTGTTCATGTCATTTATAATAATGGTGCAGAGGTTGTAAAAATACTAAGGGTTCACCCTCCCAGGTCTTGCAGAGCCTGAAGTGTAGGAGGCTTTTTTAAAGTCCTCGTTAGTTGGTCCAGGTCCTTCAAGCTGCCCTTGATTGGAATTGGCAATTCCATAGGTAGATTAGAAGACCAACCTAGTTACATTGTAAAACACAACCAACATAAAGTGTGGAAAGTATTTGGGGGAGGAGGTTGGGCTTTGGTGGACATGAGTCCACAAGGGAGAAAAAAAGGAAGATGCGGTGTTTTTGGAGGGAAGTGGTGTGTGTTTTGGCATGATGCTGGAAAAGGCAGAAGAAAGATTAATTTTTAGCACTTGGACAACGAAGGAGTTCATTGTAGGTTGATGGAAACCTAAAAGACTAGTGCAACTAATCAACTCCTCTGTTGTGAGCCTATGCTCACAATATTTCTACCTGGCATGTCTAGTGTAGGAGAATGCAAGCAGAAAAGTGATCAACACCACCCAAAAATATTGCTGATTTGATGTTGGTTTTGTTTTTCTTTCCTCCTTTGTTGTACCTAAAACTCTCAAATTTGATGCTTTAATAAAATTTAGAGCTTCGGTGGAATTTTATCAAATGTTGTATTTACAACTGCCTTGTAAACATATATGCAAATGTGAAAGCATAGATTGAGAGGCTTATGGAAGTTGAAAGGTCACAATGATAGAAAAATCCAGGTGAGAGAGAGAAAATCCCACACAATGAAAGGTTGTATGGGAGAGAGCCTATGTGAGAGAGAATATAGGGCGTAGGCATAAGGTTTATTTTTATTTAAATGCAGATTTAAAACTAGGAATGTGAAGGGGCAGCTAAAAGACTCTTTGTATTTTCTTCTAAAAAGAGGCTAATTTAAAAATGCAAAGGAAAAATCAAAGGAACATGCCATACTAAGATTTGTGATTTAAATCATTTTGAATGCAAAAAGAACAAAGATGGGGGAGGTCGATAGAAGTCAAAAAATGAAGACTAAATGAAAGGGAAAATGATGCCTTGAGAAAGAAGCTTAATGGGAATGGGAAAGGACAAAGTTTTCTTTCTAAAAGATGTAGAATTAAAGCCAATAAACGGGGTGCCAAATGAATAAGATCAAAGTAGGCCGATTGAATTGAAAGGGAGTAGCTCGTGAGAACAAGAAGGGGGAGGGGTTGCAAAAAGAAAGAAAAGAGGGGGGATGACTGAGATAGTTATGCCAAGTGAAAGGAAAGAAAATGTAAGCAATTTGGAGTTAATTTTTGATAAAGAAAAAGGTGCAAAATGAGTGCAACATCAAACCAATCTGCGTTAGTAGAGAAGGAGTGGGTGATGGTGAACGAACCATGTATTTAGATGTAATAATAGAGGCATTGAAAAGATCTTAGTACACAACAGAGAAGAGATAGGTGAGAGTTTAGAAGTGGGTAGAGATAAAGGGATAATCCATTAAAATTTGATTGTAAGCATTGAATTTTCATTTGAATGTAGATATATGGTTATTTAATTAGAAGGGTTATTTTGGGGTGATCCCACAATACTAGTTTACACTTTTTGGGAGATCTTGATTTTAGATGAAATCACATATTTTTAGAAAACATAATGATTTAAGCCTTGAAAAGTTCCATTTAAAGGATTCCAATTAAA
Organism: Sequoia sempervirens; assembly: GCA_007258455.2. NCBI lineage: Eukaryota > Viridiplantae > Streptophyta > Pinopsida > Cupressales > Cupressaceae > Sequoia > Sequoia sempervirens. Next base: position 121,493,756 of record VDFB02379711.1, read on the forward strand.
GAGGTTTTGATCAAGCCACCTTAGATCAAACCCCCTTGGATAGAACCCCACTAGTTTTAAACCATACCTATGACAGTCTCCTTTACACCCATCAAAATGCTAATAAAAAACCACTTTTGATTTACCTTTTGGGGGATCAAATGAATTCATTTAAAATTTATTTTTTGTGGGTATCTATTCCTTATTATAATCTTCTCAAAAAGTATAATTTTAAATAAACTTAATTTGATTATTATATTTATTTTTTATTTCTTGTGAATGTAGGTTTTTCACTGAAAATCAAGCTCTTTGTTCTGCACGTGGAAAAAGAGAAAATTATCAAAAAAAAATCTACAAAATATCTATGCACAAGATATTGATGTCATTGAACCAACAAAAAAAAATTTGAATTTCGATACATACAAAAAAAAGCTATGTTTTAGCTAGTAAATCATGTCTAAATTGTAACTAGCTTGACTTTGAAACTTAATTATGAAAAAAATATTCAATGAAATGTTATGAAACCAATCCCATGCACTATATATCATAGTTATGAATCTAAATTTAAAAAAATTAGAATTTTATCCTTCATAGAAAAAAATTATGTGTTAGCGAGTAACGTCACTCTTTAAATATGGTGTTTACTATTAAAAACTAGTTTTTGAAGGAGATGGAAAAAGAAGTGCAATCTAATTCCAATTTTTTTGAAAAATATATATTTATAATCTACAGACAAAATGTCACAAATCACTAGTTTGCATCATCTTCAAATTCCTCACGGTTTAACCGCTATAGGTACCCGAAAGTGAAGATTTAGTTAAAAAAATCAGTTCAATGTCCAGTTTGGCCAAAAATTGTAAACCAGTATTGTGGGATCACCCTTTGTTATTTGTTGCAATCTCTCTTTTATGGAGTGTTGAGTTCGAGTAGAGTTACCTGTGAGAATTTTTTCGTGTTTGAGTTGTTGGGCAAGAGGGGAGGACCCCCCTTGCATCAATAGCGGTCACCTAAAGAAATTTTATGCTTGATCCTCAAAGTATCTTAAGTGAATAATCCAAAAATATGGAAAAATGGAAAAACCAAAAAGAGTAAAGAGAAATAATCTTCCCTATGGTGAAAACCACTTTGGTGGCCCCTTGGGTAAGTACCATGGTGAAAACATGTTTACAGACACTGTGTAGAAATGAAATTCCACCATCTATCAGCGCTTTATCTATTCCATTCATAATAAAAATATTTTTCATGTACCTATCATCCCTATCATGGCTTGATATTGGTCCATTATAAGATCATTAATCCTATTTTAGGGAACCAACTCATAATATGTCCAAATTGTCCATTATGTTAATAACAAATCCTATTCCTAACTAGGGGAATTTCCTTGACCTATTGTTTGGATTGGATCCTTAAAGATCGTATTAGAGGAAGAATATTTCACACATCCCATAACATCACTCCATACAATCCATAATAAATACACCATTTCATAATATTTAGTAATATATCCACATCACACTTACTCACCATAACACCATTAAATTGTTCATGTCCTAGGAAAAAGATTGACACAAACACAAACTATGCAACATCCCAACACATTGAGCATTCATGAAACAATCAGAAACAAGAGACTCTTTCTAAACTATCTACAACCTACTGATCAATTAATAAATCTGCTTTAAACACATTATTCAACAAATCATGTACTAACAGATACCATTTTCCTACAACAGACATTATTCACTATTGAGAAAATACTTTTTGGCAAGAAAATGTGATATTTGTTGATATGTTAGGTCCTTGAGTCTTTTTATTACTTGATTTATCTTATTATCCTATTCTTATGTTCCTCAAGGATATACCTCAAAATTATTAGAGGAGAAAGAATAGGGCAAGGTCATTACTTTTATTTGTTGTGTTTGTGGAATGTTTTCAAGCATTGCTATGATAGGTATGAACCTTGTGTGTATTGGGCTGGACTTGAGAATTAAAATTTCCCTATATATAAAGTCAATAACCTTTATATATTATGGTTATCATGATGTAAATTATTTTCCCTTGCATATTCTGAGAAGGTTCCATCATGCCTAGTATATTTAAGAACAATCCTTGTTTGTTGTGTCTCTGTCCTAACAATGGATACTAAAGTCACCAAGGTTTTCCTCAACTTGGTGTACATATATCCACTTGTCACACATCAAAAAAATTAGGCAAAAGGATATAGACACCACCATGGATTATCATGCTTTGGTGTGCATACATATGCTTTCCACATAATAAAACACTCTATGATGATAAAAAAATAGCACAAAATATAAAGTATAATATTTATCATTTTTTCATATTAAATCTACATAAATATATTTTTATCTATATCAAATATATTTTTATTGACTTTATCTCATTTCTATCTACTTCATTTCATTCATCATATATAGTATTAAGTGACATCGATCAACAATCATCATTTCCTCATTGATCTTCTAATATACTAACTTTCATCCATGCATGTATCATGAAACAACCAAAAACAAAGAATAGTACATCCATATAATCCATAGATCCTACATACACACATGTGAGGAACCATACAATACATATCATAGAAATATCTATCATCACATATATAATAATCATCACAAATATATATCATGCATGCATTAAATCTAGTCTATCCATCACATCATCACATATCAAAATCAAATAAAAGTTATAACAACATCACATAAATAAAATAGGATCATATCATCATATCTCATTGCATTATATATATATATATATATATCAAAAAAAATGTGTCATGATGTATCACTATACAAATCTTACCCAAGGGCCTCTTGAATACAATATATAATACATCATGCCCTCAGGTCGAAATAATGTGTATGAAATTAGAGAAAAATCTAAATTCCTAAATCTATAGAGAGCTCCCTACTTAGAATGGGTAGGAGCAAGATCCTACAACCCTCTCTCCCCTTGTTGTCCACTCTTTCTTGGTAGGGATCTAGGAGGTGGTGGCCCCATCACTCCCTTGTTCATTGATTTCCATGATCTAGATCTATTTGATCTATTGTGTGTATAACTGGGAGCTCGTTGATTTGGTGGTACTACTCCCTCATAAAAACCTTGTAGTACATAGCCTCCTATACATACTATCCAATCTTTGTGACCATCATTGTAGCAAGACCCTGTATAATCTCTTAGATCCTTACGAATGATCCCTTTGCTCACTGAGACTGAATCACTATTACATCCCTCTCTATCATCAATCCTCACACCTATCCCTATGCACTTGCTAACTATGCTTGTGCACTCGCCAAATATATTTGCAAAATATGTACCTAAGCCTATAGGGCTAGAACCTAACCCACTATCTCCTCCCCTACTAGTGGGGACTGCACTGCCTTAACTCCTACTGGTGGAGATTGTATTGCCTTCTCTCCAACTGAATGTGATGATGCTATTGTGGCATCATAAATTTTCACTCTTGAAAATTTCACACTAGATTTTTCTCCCTCCTATGTGCATGGACCTAATTGTGCATCTACTATCCTAAATTATGCATTATGTGGCCCATTTGGACATTTATCAAGAAATCCCATGTATAAATCTGAGGTAAACATTTAATATTTTACTCCCAAAACTTTACACCTTGTGAAATATATTTGGGACAATGGCGCCCTCGGCGACTTGGTCCCCCTATTTGGCTCCAAATCTTAGTATATTGAATTTGGCACTTTATTACTTGAATTTCAAATGTCAAATATTGGCTATCAAGATTTAAACTTTAGGAAATTAGATTAATTGCATATAAATACTAGTCATTGCATCATTTGAAAGGTAACTAGAAAAAAATGGTGATCAAGAACTTTTAGAAGCAATTATTATCAAGTCAAGAGCAGTCAAGAGTAGAACTATTGCAGCATTTCATTTTCAAAGAATTATATCAATTTTTTGTGAGTTTGTTCATGTTTATGCATACATTTTATTTGTGAGGACTAACATTTGTAGGTCTTCAAAGCAGTCCAAGCCAATTTATAATCAAGCCTTGAGGGGATGTGTATGAATTCGTTCCTTCAAGGAAATGGATTTGATTGGTGAGTTGTAGTCCACTGTTGATTCATCACTCATTTGTCATTTAGCCTCTCTCCCTCAAAAGGATAAGCTCTCTATCATCAATTTTTCCATTGTGGAGGTGGAAACACCAACACAATGTTTGATTGAGGCAAGCCCCTCTATGGCATAACCCTTACACTCTCTTTGAATGTTCAGTTTATAGATCTAAAGAAGATTGAATGAATATTGAAGATCATTTGTTCATTGTTGCATTCAAACCCTACAACTTGACAAGATACATACACTCAATTATCTCAGCATCCAACGAAGATTCGACAATGAGATCCAAAGGGCAGAAGCCTTTGACCAGAAACCCAAGGGATATGAAGATAGATTGTAAATTCATCTAATCAAACATAGGTTCCCTAGGCGACTTAGTCCTACAAATTTAACCAAAAATTTACATGGAAAGTACACATAATTCTTTTAGTCTATTTTAAAATACCAAAATTTTCTATGACTTTCTAGATTTACTAATTTTACATAAAAATAGTGCAATTTCATTATTGGTTAGTTGCATCCTTGCATTTTATAAAAAATCCATTCCAAACCATCCAATTTCAGATTCTTAGGGTTAATTGACTCACCTTCCAGGTTGTAAGTCAATCTCATGTCCTTGGCCAATCTAAACCCCCCCAATTCTAAATGATAAGTCTCATGGAAAAGCACATGAAATCCTAAAGTGAAATCTTAGGATTTCACTCTTCCAACTTATCATTTTGGTGAAGTCATTGCATTAACAGTATAGAACTTCTAAAATTTAAAGCATATCATCCTAGATCTAAGATCAACAGTGCATTATTTTGCATTGTTCATTTAGGCATTCATTTTTGTATCATAAAAAGTATAAAAGATCAAAAATTTGCATATCATTTTGCATTAAGGCTAATTTCAGTCATCATAGGTAAGATTTACATTCTAATTGCATCTACAATTTTGCATTAGGTCATTTTCGATCTGAAAGTGTTTGTTGCATCCATTTAGGTATTTTGCATATAGTAAAAAATGGTGAAAAATTATATTGTTTTATGTCAAAAAGATGAAAATCGTCATTTTCAAATTTCACATTAAGGACAATCAATTTCTGCATTTTAGATCTGGAAATTATATTTTATTTGTTGAAATGATGGAGTCATAATGTCCCTAATGAAGCTGTAGTCTTCAATGGAGGACCTTTGCCAAGAAAATATTCACCCACACAGAAAGTTTTGCAACAATTCCATTCAAATAGCGATTATCTAATTAATCTAGAATAGTTACAAGTGTACATATGCCCTAATTATATAGGCATGAGAGAAATCTAGAATGCACTATGATGTTTCCAAGTGTCTTGATCACACAACATGTGACAACATGTAAACCCTAACAACCTACCTAGGGAAAGATGAAGTGATAGAGATAAGTTCTAGATGATTTTTAGAAGGAATCTTATCTCCTACAAACATGGAAAGGGTAATTACCCCATTATTAATGCTTTTCTAATGATGCAACCTAGGACTTAATTAATTAAATAAAATACCTAAGTAAACTTATGCTAGTGTAATAAATAATTAATTACACTAACACCCCCCATAAGTGCAACTTAGGGAGGAAATTATTGTGCAATGATTATGCAATGGATGATGGGTCCCGACAACATGATGGCCATTTTAGGTACCTATTTACAAATGTTATGAAAATGTGACTAATTTCCTACAAAAAGAGAAAAGGGGAAAACCCAGTGGGAAGAAAACCCCTCTCCAAAAAGGAGATGAAATGTAGAAAAGTGAGGAAGGATGGAGGACTCCATAATACCCCCCAAGTACACCATCTGTCACATGGATATAATACAATCAATAGCCCCCCCATAGGAGGGAAATAGAGAGACTATATAGCCTCCCTAGAACATGTGATCACCTACAAAAATGGTAAGTACATGTAGAAAAAACAAGATCCAATGTCAACAAACAACTTGTTTCCCTTTTAGAAGAAACAAAACCAAGTGCAAGTGCAGGAATGCCTCCCATTCTGGATAGGAATTGAAAGAAGGAAGAATGAATATGAATGATGAAGATGTCTCTGAAAACTTCTCATGTTTCTCTATGCTTGATGAAGATGAAGATGCCACAATCAAGTCAGCTACATGCCCAATCAATGAAGAAGGTGAAAAACTAGGACTATGCAGAAATTGATGTTGAACAAGATACAAATAATGCAATACAATGATCCTTCCATTGAAGGAGTAGATGGAGACTAGATTTCCCCCCGCAATGAAGTTTCCTCAAACCACCAAAAGAAGTTTGAAGCAACAAAGGTGTCCAAACCACATGTCTCCCCCTAGGAAGAAGAAAATCTAATGGTAGATGTTGAAGAAACTACAACTCCTAAATAGAATGGGAGGGAAGAAGTCTGATATATGAAGACTCTAAATAGAAAACAAGTGTCTCCAAGATGGGCTCACCAAGATTAGGATCCCTAATCAAGGTCCAACCAAAGGAATGTGGAGACTCAAGAAAACTCTCCAAAGCAGAATCTGAATAGAGGAGAGATATCCCCTCAAGAATGTCCTCCAAACGTGTTGAAATAGCCAAGTCTGCAATCCCTGAAACAAAGCCATCTTGTGATGTAAAGTTTGGAAAAATGAAGGTTTCTTGATGAATAGTGATGATGGAAGCCTCAATCAATGAATCTGGACAAGGAATCATTAAATGTGAAGGGATACCAATAGTCTCTAATGGAGAAGAAGGAACATCTGAAGAAGCCTTGTCAACCTCTTCAGAAGATTCAAGGAGATCCAAACAAACAACCTCATGCAGAACAATATCATCATGGGGTACTTGATCTGAAGAATGAAGAGGAAAATGACACTCTGAAATAGGATCATCGTCGAATGGTGGAGTATCAAAATCTACATATATCTCCCAAATCTTAATCCAAAGAATGTGAGGATAGTTATGATGATCAATAGCTTTCAAAACATCATCACCAACATGCATGGAAATAATCCTTAGAACATCATACCTTCAAAAATTCTAATCAAATTTTTCGATACAATCATTAGGAGGGGGAACCCAACCATACAAATGTGGCAATAAAAGAAGGGATTGAAGATGATTGATGATGCAATCTCTCCATTGCTGACATTTTCCCTTTCCCAACATGAACAATGAAGGATGAAATGAAAACCCCATAACAAATTATTACAATTCTCCAATAATACAAAGATATTAACCTTCAATAGTAAATAGAAACTTCCAAAGATGATATGCAACTGAAATGGAGCCCCTTGATGCAAAATAAATTCCTCCAAAAAATAGGATATCCAAGTGATGATAAATGTTGCTCAAAGTGACAAACAACCAAAGAAAATCAACCGGTGCTATATCTGAAAGAAATGAAATGACTGATGAAAATATAATGGAATACCTCCTGATGCTGCTGGAATGACAGATTTTAAAAAAATGAAGAGGATATATCGCCTTCTAAGTAAAAACTAGGGTTTTCACTTCAACTAAATGGAAATTTTGATGGTACTAGATTCCTAAAAACTAGATAGTACCAATGGAAATTAGACTTCAACACCTTTCCAACGGTATCTCGTTTGCTAGATTTTGAGATTGTATGCAAAAGTTATGGCCCTCAGAAGATCACTACTAATATGAGAGTGCACAGGCTAACCAAGGGAAAAAAATTAGCCCCGGGGGATAAAAGAAATAAGCCCTTGGTCTATGATATGACCACATGAAATATAGTAGCAAAACAAATTCCTAGCCATATTGGGCAGCGTCAGAGGAGTGGAATAGCGGACCTCTGCTGGCATGACTGGTGATAAGGTGGCATCACTAGGTATGGCGGAGCCCACAATCTAGCGATGTGACCTTTTCCTTCAATGAGAGGGATAGAACCAATGGTGGGAGTTCTCAGTGATACCGGTGAAGAAGAATTGGCGGATGTTGGTGGCAAGGCGGGTAGTCAGATGGTGAACGAGTCGACGGGAAGAGAACCATCGACGACGAGACAAGAACTGGAAGTCAGTGGATAGTTGGAAATAGTGGTCGATGATGTGACTAGTGAGCCTCCCCCTTGTACAAAGCTTTAATGCAACCGGTGGAAAAATGAAGATTCTACAGACTGTGGAAAAAATAATCAACAAAACAATTTTTTTTTTGAATATTGTTGATTGGCAATTCAAAAAAATAGATTTAAATGCCGATAAAAATAAATATAATCTACAAAGAAAATATAATGTTGACCGATGGAGAAATAAAAGTCCAATGATTATAGTCGATGGAGATTATTTAACCCGCAAAAAATGGGTAAGTGCACAAAGATGGCTCCCAAAAAGGGGGCTTAAGTGGCCACTTTTTTTTCCACAAATTAGGAAATACTAACCTTGGACGTGAAATTGAGGATAGTTACACTCAAAATTTTGAGATGGAACAAAAAAAAGGATCAAAGTGCTCTGAGTCTACTTTCTAAACTACTAATTTATTTTGAAAATGGTTGAGATTAAGGGGTTCAAAAGAGGGACGTACACAAATCAGTGTTGTTTTTGTTAGAAAAACATAACATAGAAACTCTTGTATGACCCTAGCACGATGAACTTTTTTTTAGTATTTTTAAAATCACTACGGTCAGAAGTTAGCTAATAGTATGTAGTTGATGAACAATTTTTCTGATAATTTTTTAATGAATATTTGATTTTTTACTAATTTCTAAGTGGACACTTCCTAAAAAAAAGAATTTTGGCCGTGCTACCCCTACAAATTTTGGAAACTAATTGATTTTTTTTTTAAAAATAATTGTAGAATGGAGTCTAGTTTCTAAAAATGTAATTATTTGAAATTTTGATGAACGGCTAACTTATAACGAAAAAAACACCAAACATAGCTTTTTTCCAAAAAAGAGACACACATACAAAATAAATTATGGATGAAAGGCTTAACATTGTTAGAAAGTGAAAAAAATTACACTGTTGGATAGCTAAGAGAGAACCTAACATTACCTAGATGTTTTATTTGTTCGATATTGAACCATGTGCAATCCTGATGGTGAGCACAAACCCAATTATGTGAAATATTGTAGAATTTGCAAAAACACGTCTCTGGTCATTGGGAATTCCCTCCAAGCCTTTGGGTTGGTATTCCAAGGTAAATACCAATCCCAAGGCTTGGGGATTCCCAAAGCAAGATATAACGTGCTCGCATTATAACGTGCTTGCTTTATATCTTATTTTTGACATGGCTTTTGTGTTTTGTGAATGCATTGACAAAACGCGAGCGCATTATAACGTGCTCGCATTTTGATCTACATTAAATTTATTTTTCTTCTCTTTTTTTTTCCTTTCTTCTCATTATCTTTGAGGGAAACTACATACATGAAATAAAAATTTAAGTATAAGTTGACATTTACATATGGATGTTTACTTTCTTATACTTTAAGTTATATTTCATGTATATAGTTTTAGGATGTTTGAGAGTGGTTTTGGATCTCTAGGAGTTATAATGCAAATTCTAGTTTTTGGAAGATCTCACAAATTTTAGACTTAGTCAAATTTCAGTAATCAGGAGGTCAAATTTCAGTAATCAACAAGTATTATTTCTCTCTCTATCTCTCATTTTTTATCCCTTACACTCTAGACCTATCTCTCACTATCTCCATCCCTTTGTCTGACTCTCTCTCCCTTGATCTCAAGAA
>VDFB02379711.1:121503626-121760428 GCA_007258455.2 Sequoia sempervirens
CCATTTTTGGACCCATTTTCAAACAAGCCACTACATTGCCAATTTCACTGAATTGGCAAGGCAGTGGGCCCACTAGCTTGCCAATTTGGTGAAATTGGAAAAATAACTTGGCCTGTTTGAAAAAATGGGTCCAAGAAATGGCGTCTCTTGATGATTTACATCACTGAGAGACCCCATTTCTTGGACCCACTTTTTCAAATAGGCCACTATATTGCCAATTTTACCAAATTGGCAAGCCAGTGTGCCCACTAGTTTGCCAATTTGGTGAAATTGGCAACCTAACTTGGCCTATTTGAAAAAATGGGGTCTCCCAATTATTTAAATCACCAAGAGACCCCATTTCTTGGATCCATTTTTTCAAACATGCCACTACATTTACCAATTTCACCAAATTGGCAAGCTAGTGGGTGAAATTGGCATCCTAACTTGCCCTGTTTAAAAAAATGGGTCCAAGAAATCAGGTCTCTCGGTGATGTAAATCACTGGGAGACCCCATTTTTTGGACCTACTTTTTCAAACAGGCCACCACATTTCCAATTTCATTGAATTGGCAAGCTAGTGGGACCACTAGCTTGGCAATTCGATGAAATCGGCAACCTAACTTTCCCATTTGAAAAAATGGGCCCAAGAAATGGGGTATCCCAGTGATGTAATTGGCATCCTAACTTTCCTGTTTGAAAAAATGGGTCCAAGAAATAGGGTCCAACTTGCCTTCCATCCAGTTATATTATTCTCCTTCCGACACTATACTTTCTATTCGGTTACCTTCCTCCTGAAAGTAGGAACCCAACTCCCAGGCTAAACAATCCTTCCTCGCTATAAGGGAAATCCAATGAGGGGGTGTGGGTAGGAAAGGCCTATGGTGAATGAAGCCCCTAATTTTCTCTCCAATCAAGCTGGGAGAGTCGAGAAACTCCTCTATCTAGTTTACCCCATTTCTTGGACCCATTTTTTCAAATAGGCAAGTTAGGATGCCAATTTCACCCATTAGCTTGCCAATTCGGTGAAATTGGAAATGTAGTGGCCTATTTGAAAAAAATGGGTTCAAGAAATGGGGTCTCCCAGTGATGTAAATCACCGAGAGACTCCATTTCTTGGACCCATTTTTTCAAACAGGCCAATTTAGGTTGCCAATTTCACCGAATTGGCAAGCTACTGGGTGAAATTGGCATCCTAACTTGGCCCGTTTGAAAAAATGGGTCCAAGAAATGGGGTTTCCTAGTGATGATATCCCATTTCTTGGACCCATTTTTTCAAACAGGCCACTACATTTCCAATTTCACCAAATTGGCAAGCTAGTGGTGAAATTGACATCCTAACTTGGCTTGTTTGAAAAAATGGGTCCAAGAAATGGGGTCTCCCAGTGATTTAAACTCTCTACCCAAGTAAACTCTCTACCCTAATCCCTCAACCCTCAATCCTTAATCCCTCAACCTTTAAACCCTCTTCCCTCTACCCTCAACCCTCAACCCTCAACCCTAAACCCTCAACCCTTAAACCCTAATCCCTCAACCCTATACCCTCAATCCTCTACCTTCAACCTTAAACCCTCAACTCTCAACCCTTAAACCCTCTACACTCTAACCTATACATTAAACCCTCAATACTCAATTCTCAACCCTCAACCCTATACAATGGACCCTCAACCCTAATCCCTCAACCCTATACTCTCAACCCTCTACCCTCAACCCTCAACCCTTAAACCCTCTACCCTATACATTAAACTCTCAACCCTCAATTCTCAACCCTCATCCCTTAATCCCTCAACCGTAAAACCTTAAACCCTTAACCCTCAACCCCTATACCCTACCCTATACATTGGACCCTCAAACCTAATCCTTCAACCATATACCCTCAAACCTATGCCCTAAACCCTAAACCCTCTACCCTCAACCCTAAACCCTTAATCCCTCAGTCATCTACCCTCTATCCCCAATCATCAACCCTTACACCCTCATCCCTCAACCCCTATACCCTCTACCATATACATTGGGCCCTCAATCCTAATCACTCAACCATATACCCTCAATCCTCTACCCTCAACCTTAAACCCTCAACCCACAACCCTTAACCCTAATCCCTCTACCCTCTACCCTCTACATTAAACCATCAACCCTCAATTCTCAACCCTCAACCCTTAAACCCTTAACCCTCAACCCCTATACCCTCTACCCTATACATTGGACCCTCAACCTAATCCTTCAACCATATACCCTCAAACCTATACCCTAAACCCTAAACCCTTAAACCTTCTACCCTCTACCCTCTACCCTCAACCCTAATCCCTCAACCCTATACCCTCAACCCCTATCCTTTTCTCTCTATCTATACATTTCACCTCTCTCTCCCTCCCTCTCTCCTACCCTCTCTAATTGTCTCTATTTACCCTCTCCCTCTTTCTACGTACCTCTTGCTCAATCAATCCCTACCACTCCCTCTCACTCCCTCTATCTATCTCTCTCTATCTACCTCCCATTTCCTCTCCATCACTCCCTCTCTCTCCCACTCCCTCTTAGGGTAGAAATTTTTCTTGGGTTTAAGGGTTGAGAGATTAGGGTTAAAGGTAGACCCCATTTCTCAGACCCACATTTTCAAACAGGCCACTACATTCCCAATTTCACCGAATTGGTAAGCTAGGGTAGAGGGTAGAGGGGAGAGAGATAGGAGTGAGTGAGTGAGAGAGAGAGAGATAATTGAGAGAGGGAGAGGGGGTAGGAGGGAGATACTTGAGAGAAAGAGTGAGAGGGAGGGAGTGGGAGAGAGATAGAGGGTAGAGGGTTTAAGGGTTTTGAGTTTAAGGGTTTAGTGTTTAAGGGTTAAGGTTTAGGGTTAACCATCCATCCATCTTCCTTCCTTCCTTCCTTCCTTCCTCCTTCCTTCCGGCGTCCGCTTTTGCGTCATCCATCCGTTTCACGCTCAAATGTCGCTCATCCGTCGTCAAATCAGCTCAAGCATCGCTTTCCATCTCGATCCTGCCATCCCGTCGATCCGTCCGCTCGTCCGCTCCGTAAAATCAGGCAGATCGACTCCGTCGTTCCTCCTCCTCCTCACTCAAAATCGAGATCGAAGGTCAAAATCGCGTCCGTCCATCAAAATCATCCCGTCGATCAGGCATTATCAAAATCGAAGTCGACAAAATCCGTCCTCGGATCGATCCGCGTCGGTCGATCGGCACTCAATAAAGTCGATCCGGGCGATCCGTCGAAAAAGCGTCAGGTCGATCGATCCAGAAATCAAAAGATCAGCTCCGGGATCACTCGTCAGATCGAAAGGTCCGTGGTCAGGTGTCAGGTCAGTGGATCTCCGTCAGTCAGATCGTCAGGTTAATTCACTATTTTGGGATGAAAAAGTAAATTGGTCACAAATTGGCTACCCATCTTTATTCACCTTCCCAAATATAAAACCTTATGTCGACCTTTGAATTTAATTGTAGGTTAATTTTTGATATTTTAATTTTATGCCAAACTATAGAGAATGTAGCCCAAATGATGGAATAAAAAAAGCCTGATGATTTAAAAAAAATTCCAAGGAGGATGACTAAAAGGGGAGATTTTTTACTGCAGATTTGTACGGATAGTACAAAAAAATTGCAAACCCTAGATAATATCTCAAATGGTTCCTAGTGAAATATCTTCAATTTTGGTGAATGGGTAGGTGATCTATAGGTTTTGAGGCCTTCTAAGCACAATGATGAGGTCAGAGAGAGCCTGATCTGCACCAGAAATCAGCTTGGTCCTTAGGTAGAACCAACTAGCCTTCAAGAAAAAACCTTAAGCCTACAAAGAATCTCACAAGCCAACTTCCTTGATCCTGGGATGAACTTTCACTGGAAAAAATTTGATACCATGTTGAAATGATGGAGTCACAATGTCCCTAATGAAGCTACATTCTTCAATGGAGGACCTTTTCCAAGAAAATATTCACCCACATAGAAAGTGTTGCAACAATGGCATTCAAATAGAGATTATCTGATTGATCTAGAATAGTTATAAGTGTACATATGCCCTAATTAATTATGCATGAGAGAAATATAGAATGAACTATGATGTTTCCAAGTGTCTTGATCACACATGTGACAACATGTAAACCCTAACAACCTACCTAGGGAATGATGAAGTGATAGAGGTAAGTTCTAGATTATTTCTAGAAGGAATCTTATCTCCTACAAACATGGAAAGGGTAATTACCCCATTATTAATGATTTTCTAATGATGCAACCTAGGAGTTAATTAATTAAATAAAAGACCTAAGTAAACTTATGCTAGTGTAATAAATAATTAATTACACTAACATTATTGTTTGAACATTTTGGAACTTGTTTGCACACCTAAAATTTGTATTGCATAATCATAAATTGGACAAATTCTGGAAAAAATTCACTGTCATATTTACACAATCACATAATAGAAACCTTAGAAAATATTATAGCCATTCAACCTTTGAAATTAGCATAAACCTTTTCCAAAAAAAGGTACCTTGGGCACCCTTGTCCAATTAATTTTGGCTTAAATTTTTATTATACCTTTGTCTTTTTATTTTTTGTGTGTTTTTTCTTTCTGATTTTTGATCCTTTGTGTTTTATTGTGACTATTTTACAATTTAGTGTTCATAGTGGGAACACCCTAGTGTTTTGAAACTTATATGAGCTTTACAACCTGGTGTCTTATTGGCAATACTCTAGTGATATGTAGTTGTAGACTTATGGCATCTTGCATTGTTGCTATGCCATTGTAGATCTTGAGTCCTCCAACTCTTTCACACAAGGTATTGTCAATACCAAGCCTATTTTGAACTCCATTCCCAATACCAAAATACACATAATAACTTCACAATTAATAACTTTCATGGACATTGAGACTGTTGTTTCCCATGTGCCCGATGAAAAACTAAAACAATTGGACAAAGACTTTGAGGGATTAAAAGAATACTTAAGCATTTAATCCTTAGTAGGACAAATGGTGCCTATAGTAGATAACCTTAGGAAGTTGATCAATGATGCCCAAGGAATAGAGGTTTTACATAGTCTATCTCACATAGTAGATGCTAACATCCCTATGATAGCTACGCTTAGGCTTTACGATACACTCAAAACCAAGGAGGAATTTTTTTTCCCTCCCCACAACTATACCTTCTATTCATACATTTACATTGTGAATTGTAGCTTCAACAATACAACACACTAATGGCATAACTCCAAACCTAGGGATTCATTGTGGGAATCTATATAATTTTGTGACATCACAAGTAACACCTCAATATTTGTCACCTCTCATAAAGGTGAAACATAGTAGTCCACCAAACATTTACACAATCTCACCATATTCACCAAACTCTCAAAACATGTCAAACAATGATTCAGTTATAAGCCAACTTTTGCAAAGTGTGACATCACTTCAACAACAAATTTCCACATTTAATCAAAATCAAAATGGAAAACCACCACAATATCTTAAGAGGAGTGATGGGCAAGGTCATTGATGTCACAACTTGCATCATTTAGTCATTTGATTATTGAACCGGGTGTGTCTCGAAGCTATATGCAATAAGGATGGTTGTCATGGATTTTTGGGGGGTCTTGCACTGTAAACAATGACTTTTGGTTTCGGTTTGGCTCCTTCAAGAGCTTTCAAGAGCTCTCAGGAGCTGAACTTTAGTGACTAATTCCTAAGGATTAATTCTATCTCATTTCCTAATTTAAATTTTTGTTGACTTATTTTTTACTTCACTTGACTTGATTAAGACTAATTCATGGAAAAAGACTAAAATTAATCTAATTCTTAATCTAGAGTTCGAAATATAAATTCAATTCTAATGTACTTCAAAACAAATCTATTTTAAGAGTTGTTGAAAAATAAATGCTAATTTAAAGAACATAAATAAATTGCAAGGAAATAATTATTAATCTAGAAAACATAAACACTAATTTCCATGAGTAAATTCCAAACAAGTTTCAGTTTCATCTTTCCATATGTTTCCATCATTGCTTCTACTAAACTCAACAGATAATTATCAAACTTAATTTCTACAAAAAACATCTAAATCTGGATTAACTCAATAAAATTTATCAAAAATATAATAAACCATTCTAACCATGATGAACTTATGCTAAAAAGTGATTAAACACAGTTGCTGAAAATGATTCAAACAGAATTAACATTCCAGATTCAATATTCAATTGAACAAAAATAAAATAAACTCAGAGAAATACCACACAAGGTCAATTCCTTTGGTTGAGCGGGCCTTGCTCTTCCTCCGGTGAGAGCTCTAACACAGTGATTTGAGTTAACTTCTTATTTTCATTTTAATTGACCTAAATAGGGACACAAAAGAAAGTAGTGCAACAATTACAAATTCTAATTGAAAAATTATCTAACTCCTTTCTAAAACCTAAAGATGGATATTTATAATCATATCCTTATTGAATTCAAAACATGGTGTTAAATGCTAAGATACAAGGCGTCTAAACTAAAGAATAAAATAGAAATAAAAATAGACAGAGGGAAAATGCCAGATCAATGCTGGGATGAGAAATTCTTAAACTGACTAAGAGGAGTTGATTTGAAACTTTAGTGATTCATCATCCAGCTGGAGCAATTAGTGGTGTGATTGTCTCAATGTGGTTAAACAAGAAGTTTAACTTAATCTTTGAACTAAGTCATCAATCATCAGTCTTAAATACCCTGAATAAGATCCTTAAGAATAGGATACCAATTATGACAGTAAAATATTAAAACTACATAATTAACTCATCATTATCACCACAAAAGCAACACATTTGATACAAAGCATTACCTCTAATATATTTACTAAATTAGCCAAGCATAAAGTAAAACAAGTAAATATATCAGCATATAGTCTATTGCCAGTCATGTTAGTTAATAATATAACAAGTCTTTTAAACCATAAAATGACTATTTAAAAGTATTTTTGAGGCACTCATCAAGGAACCCATTATCAATTAAAATTTTAAAAACACCCATGCCTCAAAACACAAAAATACCTCAATTTGAGAAGTACAATGGTAAGTTGGACCCTAATAGACATGTATTGGCTTATACGACATTATGTAGTGACTTTATTTTTGAAGATAAGATCTTGTAGAAGAGGGGGATCCATCACCCTCAGGACTTTGAGTCACGGAAGAGTCCTAAGGAACGAACTTCCCTAAACTACCCTGGGTTGACTAGACAGATCTGTAAAGACAAAAGACTGAGGCTAAAAAGGAAGGGAAAGCAACACACCACTTTTCTTCTACTAACTAGGTATTTACAAAATTAGAAGAGCCAACTAAAAAAGTTTTGATTTGTTTCCCAAATAGCTCACTGTCTAAGGACAAAAGCATAGATCTCAGACTCCAGGGTGGCACATTGGCATCTCAAGGACATGCTGGAATCTTGTATAGATAGGGGTCCGAAAGAAAACATAAAACAATGTGTGCCTACTAACTATCTGATTGGTTATGTTTTTCTACTTGACCAAAAGTATGGAAAATGTAGAAAACCAAAGTACTTGAAAGGAAACTACTCTAAATGAACTATTCTAGAAATGACAAAGAGAGGATAGAAAAGAGGTATTGTACTTCCCATGACTTGATTCTTCAACTAACTCCACTTGAACATGCCTACACACATAGAAATGAGAAAAATGTTGGGTTGTGTTTTTGGTCTACCTTAGTCAGACCCCCATTTTGGTGTTCCCACCTCTATACACAACCAAGATGCCACAAGATATGGAAATCAATAAAGAAAGTAGAAAGGAAATAGTACAACTAGAGAGAAAGGAAAGGAAACTGAAATATTATCCAATAAGCACGATGATACAAAATAGAAAGACACAAAGATACCTTCCCAACTATGATCTCTTAATGCCAATAGTGGAAGGAATGAAATGACACTACCCTGTTGAGAAAATGAAGATTGATGATCGTGCAATGAGAGTGGTTTTGCAATGAATGTATGTTGTTGGAGCCAAAATGAGGAGCTTGTAGCAAGAAGAATAATGGTGTAGAGTGAAGCAAGAGTGTCAGAGAATGAAGTGTTAGAATGAAGCTAGAATGAAGAAGTTGGGATGAAGTGATTTTGAATGAACAAAATGGAGGTAAGAGGTCAAATTTCATTGATGAAGGGAGCAAGGAATGTTACTCTTCGCAACCAATGGAAAAAATAATGTCTTTGCATATCCCAAGGGTGGGAATCTTGTCAGGATGGTAGCACAATGTGTAGATGTCCACGTAGCACGTGTGCATCCCTAATAAAAATTCCTCCATCGATGAAAAATGATGTGGCCAAGTGAAAGGACAAGGTGGCAGCAGTGAATTTTACATCATCGAGTTTATATTTCTAAGGTAGGGGAAATTAAATGGGGAATTTTCCTAGGGTGAAAATTTGCACCATTAAATTTTCCCCCCACTTTAGTGATCATACGTGTTAGTGTAGATGCGAGGTAAAGTAGAAAGAGGTCAAAGAGAATATACCTTAATTGTCAAGTAAGAATATCTTTGATCCAGTGCACCTAGACATAAAGGAGGCAGCTCCATAGGTTCTCGATCCCATAGGGAAACCTTGACATGAAAGAGAAAGAGATGGATCCATAAGTACTCGGTCCTCCAGAGTTTGACATAAGCTTTACAAGTTCTCAATCTTTTAAAGGAATAACTATAGGTTATCAATCCTATAGGGCTTAACGTAAAAGGATTCTATAAGTTCTCAGTCTTGCAAAATTTGATATGAAATACCCTTACAAGTTCTCAGTCCTCTAAGGAAAGCTTGATGAGGTGCTCTGTCTTGCTAGGAAAGCTTGATTGTAGAGGGGATTTATAGGTTCTCGATCTTGCAAAGCAACATGTTAAGTTGTAGACAAAACATGTTAGGCAAAAAATCCAAGGCAGACAGACACATCACATAACATACAATTGAAGAAGAAGTTTTCAAAGGGGGTACCCTCGGGAACCCTTCAATACAATAAGGGTCCCACTCAAAGGGACACTCCGATTTGAAAGACATGATTTTTTTTACAAATTATTCTTTCATAAAGGAATCCTTTTGAAATATCTCTTTCATCAAGGAATCTAGTAAAAATAATACTCCTTCTCAAAGGAAAATTTTCAGACTTCTTCATAAAAAAGTACTTTTTCGAAGGAAAGTTCTCAAATTCTTTCGTTACGAATTCGTTTCTTAAAGGGAAATTTCACTAAGGGGTCCTTATTGAAGAATTTGTTTTTAGAAAATAAAATATTTTCAATAAGCGATTCATTAGCCACCAAATTCACCTTATTGAAAATTAGAAAAGCATGGTAGCCCCCATTAGGATGGTGTGTGCTACACAAAGGAGTGTGTAGCATCCTAAGGAGAGAAAGAAGAGGCAAATATGTTGTGGCCCATGAGACATGGAGAGATGTAAATTTGGATTGTTTTCATGCATGTGAGACACAACACATGAGTACCACATCACTAAGAAGATAGAGAGATACAAGAAAAGACAAAGAAAATGAGAGAGAAGCAAAGATGAAGAAATCAAGAGAAAAGGGGATCTGGGAGTTCAGGGTCAGATCTATTCATATATGTAAATAGGTAACACATGATGTATTAACAAAAGATCATCAATCCAAAAAGTTCCAAGATCATGAAGAAGAACACATGAATACAAAATAAAAATAAAAATTGGGTCAACATGGAAGAGGGCCTAAATGCTCCCTATGCTTTGCATCATCCCCAATTGTCAAAAAGAAAATTTACAACATATAAAAGAATGATGATACACATAGAGGAAGTTTATGAAAAAATTTCTAGGCTTGTATCCAAGCACCTACAAGGGTAGAAAGGGTCCTCCAAGTAGGATAACAAACACATAAAAATAAGCATGGGGGAACATCAATGCACATGCACAAATATAATCTATAGATAGAGAAGAGGTACCAACCTACTCCTCATCGACCAATAGGTCGTCCTACTCCCAATCTAGATCATTATAGGGGGAGGGAGGATGGGCTTGCAAGGATAGGATAGTGAGGGAACTACCCTCTAACTCTCCTACAACAAGGGCCAAGGAAGAAGGCCCCTCAAGGTCCTCTTCACTAAGCTCTTGTGAGGAAAAGGTCATCAATCTCACAAAGATCATGGAAAGATTTGAGACATCATCCATCAAGTTAAAAATGGACTTCATTGGAGTTTCATGTGTTAGCCAGGTGGGAGAAGAAGGAGGCACCTGAGATCCACTTCCAACCTCATCGAGAGGGTCAGTGACAAACCCAAGGGATGCAAGGGTCACCGCCATCACAAGGACAATGCAGGCCAAAGTAGGACTAGCTCCCAAAGAAGGTAAACCCTTCTTCTGACCACCACTTGAAGTGAGGTCATCCTCCAACTTGCACTTCAACAAAGGATGTTAGATCCCCATGGACGAATTAGAGGTAGAGGATGGATAAGATAGAGCCACAACAGACACCACCATTGTGTTTGACATGCCTATGGGATTTGAAAAGGGAGGGATGTATGAGAGGGACATCAAAAGAGGAGGTTCTATCGAAGCAATGATGAAGACTTGCACCCTTTTGGGGTGAGGATCATCATCACCCATCGGGGGATCCAAAAGAAACATGGAGGCGATTGGAATTGAGGTAGAAGGAGAAAGAGGAAGAGACATAGTAGAAGATAGTCTAGGAATAAGAGCTATTATATCCCCATCTATTTTTTGCAAGGTGGCTTGTTCTACGGTTAGAGCTTTTCTCCTATACTGCTTGTGCTCATGTGTAAGCCAGTTATGTCAGCTCCGAGCACTAGAAGTTGGAGCCTAAGAAGAGATGGAAGGTTCTTGTTCTTCCATAGGAGGTTCCTCCACAACCATGGTTGGTTGAAGGATAGCTTCTTGGATAGGAGTAGGATCAATGAGCATAGGATCAGAGACAACAACAGGTGGAGAAGAAAAAACAAGTGCCTCGATAGTGGGCCTCTTCCCACTAACCATCGGAGGGGAAAGAGGGAGAACGGTAGGAGACTAAGACATAGGAGTAGGCTCATGAGGACCTTTTCCCTTATTGTAGACAATGGACCTAGGAACTATGGGCAAGACAAGAAATTCAAAAACCTAACTCTTAGCTTTTCACCAAGCAGGCACCATTGAGCTTCCCAAGTGAGGCATGTGAGTAGGAGCCGAAGACATTATAGTAGGGCAGGAAGCAGAAATAGATGGATAAAAGGACATAAAAGAGGAAGGCCTTTAGGTGTGAGCAAGCTTCCCCTTACCCTTTTTTTGGGAGGAGGAAGTATCTTGCTACTTTTCAATCATGGAACCTTTCACGGAAATAGTGTAGGGAGACACTAGATAACTCATTTTCGACTCTTTTCCCCCATTCTTATAATTAACATAGGTATGATACAACAAATATCCCCTAGGAAGGAGAGGTTTGACTCGAGTGGGCCAAAAATTATCCAATAAAAATCCCCCAGGTAACACCAATGGTTTATAACTAGTGTTGTGCACTACATGCATAGAGCCCTCATGCAAGAATTTGACACTTATGAACCACTGAAGCAACACCATTCATGGAGACTAGCTAGGGGATGCCTAGCCTCACTTTCAATAGGTCTAACTCTAGGATTATGACAAAGGAAGTATCAATAGCCTTGGGTCCTACCAAGACTAAGAGAGAAATAGAACAAAGAGAAGGGACCAAGAGTCCATCATGTGTATGGATAGTTTCCTTTGATTCTTTGTATTACTCCTTGTGTAGAGTGTTTATAAATAGAGATTCCTCAGTTATAACATTCACTTGGCTGATAGGGTCAACTAGGACACCAGTCACAATGTTTCCATTATACAAGTGGGAATGTACAAGGGAGAACGCTCCTTATATAGAGGAAAGTTTTCCAAGGTAAATGTTATGTCAGGTGATGCACTTGTAGATAGGGTAGGAGGAATATGTGAGAATGAGACCATATTCACATAACCTAATGGGATGAACTTAGAGGAAGTAGAATGCTCAATGATTAAGTTTGCATAATGAGACTGAAATGGATCAATATAGATTTGCAACTCATTGTTAGCCTTTGCCATAGACTTGTTAAAATTCTACTTTTTCTCATTGAGACGAATGGTATTGTCATTGATATAGTCATGGATCTCATGAAATAGGAGCACACATATTTCAGTATCATGTTTGTGTATCAGTGGTACTAGCATAATTGATGCTCATCATACCAATTAGGATAGGGCTCAATAAGATGTCAAGTGTCTAGTAATGTTAGAAATTTTTCTTTTAATAACCTTTTCAACATAGAAGTGTAAGAATTGCATAGCTTTGTAAAATGTCAATCATTCTTCAGGCCCTTGTTGTTGGACATAGAGGCCACGTTTTCAATAGCATTATTTTTACCAGACACCGATACTATGGATCGACACTCAAAATGGGAGCACAAGGAAGATCCCTTGAACTATGCAATTGTTTGTTGGTATTCTAGTAGCGTAGCACATAGATATGCAAAAGAGGGATACTTTATTAAAGAAATTTTTTCTTGCCAAGGCCTCTGTAGGTTTCCTAGGAAGAACTTTTGAACATCTGAATCAAGAAAAGGATAAGATATTTTTGAGAAAATCACTTGATAACGAGTGATAAAATCAGTTATCTTCTCATTTTCCCCTTGCTTGCATTTAACGAGATCCATAAAGGTCATCTTCGGTTTGATATTAGTTTGGAACTATTAGAGAAATTGATTTACTAACTGATCAAACAAAAAGATAGAATTATCTAGTAAGGAACAGTACCACTCAAGCGCAGTATCCTTAAGAGACCTTGGAAACAACTTAGCCATTAGAGAATCGTTGTGGAATAAATAAGTGCACATGGCATTAAACGTCAAAACGTGCATCTGAGGATCTCCTTTACCACCATATTTTTCAAATTTTGGAATTTCCATCCCTTGAGGGATAGGAGTGTTTAAAATAGATATCAGCAAAGGATTGTGACAAAAGAAGGATTGGAAGATAGGATATGAAGTAGCAATGGACAAGTTTGCTAGTTGGTTTTGCATCTGACCCATGTTCTATAACAAGGTATTCTAAACAGGGTTAGAAGATGAGATAGGACTAGTGGAACTACCACTAGAGCCACTGGAGCCACCAACCCCCATTCTAGTAGAGACCTCACCACTAGGACCAACATGGGCTCCATAATTGCCACCAAGAACATTACAATTGGCAGAGTTGAAACCTAAGGGTACTTTGTTTACTTTAACGGTGGGGGGCAACTGAGGAACAATGGTAGTGTTGACAGACAGGCTGATATTAGCCATGTACATTGGCACCTTGGGCATCGAGACTTCTATTTGTCTTTTAGCAGTCTCAGACATAAGATCTTGGGAAATGCCAAACTTAGGGTTATATGATGGGACATGAGTGTACACTATGTTAGAAATACCCTAGAGAAATTCAAGACCTACCCGGTCCTTGTACAAAATAACTCTCAAATCATTAACAACCTTAGCGACCTTAGTCATAATTCTTTCTTTCCCTCAGTACTCCCCAAACTTTGAAAGCCTTCTATTTAGGGCTAGAAGTTGCTATGTGAGAATATCAAGAGCCTCATCTTCTTCCATAGATTAAGTGGAGGGAGAAGCAAGAGTAGGAATAAAAGGGTCTTCCCCAAAGGGACTAGAAAAACTTGTATTTGTTCCAGAGGTTAACTCTTCAAAAGAGGGACCTGTAGTGACCTTAGGATCCATCTTTATATGTCACATGCTTCTTCTAAGAATGTGCCCAGAGGTTGTAGATTGATTTGTAAAGTTCATAAAGCTTTACAAAACACAAATCTTCAACACACCTGAGATGTGAGAGAAGAGTTCTTGACACAAAGAAATAGACATGAAGGTGTTCATGTCAGGTTCACAAAAAATGTAGAAGAGGGGGATCCATCACCCTTGGGACTGTAGGTCACGAAAGAGTCCAAAGGAACATTCTTCCCTAAACTATCTCAGGTTGACTAGATAGATTTTAAAAAGTGAAAGACTAAGGTTGAAAAGGAAGGGTAAGAAGCACACCACTTTCCTTCTGCTATAGCAGGGGTTTCCAAAATTAGAAGAGCTAGCTACAAAAGTTTCAGTTTGCTTCCCACATAGCTCACTATTTGAGGATGATAGTGCAAATCTTAGAATCCAGTGCAACATGTTGGCATCTCAGGCATGCATTGGCATCTTGTACAGATAGGGGTTTGGAAAACCAAAATAAAATAATGCGAGCCTACTAACTATCTAATTGGTTATGTTTTGCTACTTGACAAAAAGTACGAAAAATGTAGAAAAGAAAACTACTCAAAATGAACTATTTTAGAAATGAAAAAGAGAGGATAGAAAGGAGGTATTGTACTTCCCACAACTTGATTCTTCAACTAGGTCCACTTGAATGTTCCTACACACATAGAAATGAGAAAAAATTGGGCTATGTTTGAGATCTACCTCATTCAAACCCCCATTTTGGTGTTCCCATGTCCATGGATATCCAAGATACCACAAGATATGGAAATTGATAAAAAAAAATAGAAAGAAAATAGTACAACTAGAAAGAAAGCAAAGACAACTGAAATACTATCCAATAAGCACAATGATGCAAAATAGAAAGACACAAAGATACCTTCCCAAACATGAGCTCTCAAGGCCAATAGTGGAAGGAATGGAAAGACACCACCCTGTCAAGAAGATGAAGCTTGATGATCCTACAATGAGAGTGGTGTTACAATGAGTATACATTATTGGAGCCAAAATGAGGAGCTTATAGCAAGAAGAGAAATGGTGTAGAGTGAAGCTAGAGAGTGAGAGAATACAAGAATGAGAGAATGAAGTGTTAAAATGAAGCCAAAATGAAGAAGTTAGAATGAAGTGAGTTTGGATGAAAAAAATGGAGGTAAAAGGTCAAATTTTGTCAGTCAAAGGAGGTAGGGAACATTACTCTTTTCATCCAATACAAAATGTAACATCTCTACATATCCTAGAGGCATGAATCTTGTTAGGATGGTAGTGCAGTGCATAGACATTTGTGTGGTGTGCATGCATCCCTAACAAAAATTCCTCTATCGATGCAAAATGATGTGGCCAGGCGGAAGGGACAAGGTGGTGGAGGTGAATTTTACATCATTGAGTTTATATTTTTTAAGGTAAGGGAAATTAAATGGGGAATTTTCCTAGGGTGCAAATTTGTGAAATTATAGCTCCTAGATAAACTCTTTCCAAGATCATTGAAATACATGGCCTTGGAATGGTTTTGCTCATTGCTGAATAATTCCATAAACTCATCCAATGAACTTATTGATGTGTTTCTCCAAAATTTTAAAGTAAACATTGGTCCTCAAATTATATTAACTAATTTAGTGCATTACAAACAAGAAAAAAATAAAGGTAATAGACTTTATTGGGTGATATCGGTTACTTTACTCACAAATCAAATACACTCTTCCTAATGCTGATGTTCAAAGGGTGTTCATCAGAAATTTTCAACCTTGAATTAGGGATAAGATATTGTTAATGAAGTATCCATCCTTTACACACATGTGTATGGCTCTTCATGATTATCAGGTATCAATTATTCAATATGAAGTTACACCTTCATCAACTCCTATTGATCAATCCAAATTCTTACCTAAAAATGATAGTCAACCATTCAAGAAGAAAAATAAGAACTTTATCAAGATAAAAAAATCTCAAATAGTTAATAAAATTGAACCATAAGTTTTAGCTATAAGCTCAACTCCTTATCAATTTAGGCCAAGAGATAAACAATTTACCCAATTGCAAAACTATCTACATTCGATCATATTATAGTTGTTAAGTAAGAACCTAATCAATTACCTTTGATTAGACTCGTGGACACGACCAAAACTTTGCATTCAAACTTTAACTCAAATGAATTTTGTCAATATCATCATACACCTGGACATGATACAAAGTGATGTATGAATCTTAAACATCAATTTCAAGACCTCATCAATTCTAATCACATCTAGTTGGTTGATGTTAATGATAAAGGAAACAAGTCTGTAGCTCCACTAAATCAAAATTTTCAAATTTTTGTAATCCAATGCCAAATCATACATCCAAATTTGTGAAAGAATGATGATGAGGATGGTCTAGATAATATGGTTACTCTAATAGATGTTCAACCTCATAAGGTCCAAACCACTTTGTTACTTGACATTGATTTCACACATATTGATACATCTATACATGCACCATATGGTCCTCTCTATATCATTGGGTGTATTAATGACAAACCTACACCAGGGATACTCATTGATCCCATGTGTTTAGAGAACATGATCACAAAGGAATTCTTGTATGTGTGTGAACTTTATCAAGATTCTTATGAAAAACCAAAAACATGGTTAAAAAATCATGATGGTTTTGCTTTCCCTAAAATAGGTTCGATAAATCTTCCACTTAAATTTGGACCAAATAGCTGGATTTATCATTCATCATCTTGACGAAAAAGCAATTCTGTATGAAGCTAGGATATCCATGGTTATGCTCCATGAATATCATCCCATCGGTACTCCACAAGTGTATAAAATTCCCATATCAAAATCAAATATATACCATTCATCAAAGTAGGTTTAAACTCTTGGCTTCCCTTGTAAACTTTTCACTAGACTATTTTTGGCCTCAACCTCTGGAACCTATTAAACCTCATGATGATTTTTTTCAGGTCATATAAAAAATTTAAGGCAAAGCACATAACAGAGTTATTCATTAGAAATATACCACCTAAGAATGATAGGTCTATGGTTGTTCCTCAGACCCCACAAGTCATGAATGGTGTCTGAAGCAAATATCCTCCCAAATACACAAGCCATTTACATTGCAATTGCTCCACCAATATCATATAAAAGAGCAAGAGACAATCACATGATTATCTTTGTGCCACAAAAAGAGAAACAAATTTAAAGACCTAAGGAGATAACATTTTCAAAACCCCCAACACTCCCTTCAATTCCTTCTCTAAGAGGAGAAAATAGACCCATTGTCGAGAAACCTAATATTACCCCTTCACAAAATGAAAACCACACAAGAAAACAAAAAAATGATAGAGTGTAGGTGTAGATGTCATGCTATTACTCATTAGTTGGTTGAAAATTGTTGATGGCCAAATTGACACAGCAACAAAAGCAATATTGTAAACAACCTTACCTCTCCTGAAAAAGACAACCAATCGTGAAATTGGTCACCTTCCAATGTCTTGGGATTTCATTCACAACTATGCTAAGTAACTTAGTGTTATAAATGGTGAAAATGTTCAAGGGGAATGCTAGTCTATGATAGAAAACTAGGGAGTATTTCAAACTTAAACTATACTAACAATAAAGTTCAAATAAGTAGCAAAAGATAGTGTAAAGCTTATCACGAAAATCGTAAATGAATATCTATCCTATCAACCAAACATGCAATTCCTTAAGGAAATTTTTTAGAGAAAATAATGAATGAACCAATTTTTAATGTTTGCACAATCATATCCATTCATAGTGTAGTATTAATAGCATATATCATTCTATTCAAAAAATTTAAACTCATTGCATCATAATTCTTTTATATATATTTTCTATCCCAATAATGAATTGTACATCAATAGTAATAGAGATAAATACCATTCATAGTGACATTCCAAAGATGGCTTTAAATCTGCTTCCTTCTATTTTTTTAAGATAAGTAAGAAACACTTACAACTCCAACAAGCTTCACTGGTGTACGAAAAACCTTCGTCTTTGAACTCACTTACTAAACTAAGAAATTCAAAATTTTAACTAATTGTAGAAAATTAGAAAAAAATTCTAGCCTAAGGACTGCAAATCATACTTCAATTCGTTGACCTTTATAATGAGGAAATTTTTACAATATATAGAGCATTACAATCAATTTTCCCTTCAAAATTGAGAGACATGCAGCCAAAAATATGACACCCAACATGCAGATCCACAAAAATAGGCACATGGTCATAAAGTGGCAATTAATACTTTAGCAACTAATTTTATCCAAAAGTGTATGCTCATTATCTACTTTTAATTATCCACTCTTTCAGCCTAACTGTTATGTTTCCTATCTTGTAGGATTCTTTAAAACAACATCTTTAGCATTGACTTGGTCAAAACAACATATTCCACTTTTTAAAAATTCAAAACTTAACCTATTTTCCATTTCTTATACTCTTCAAAGTTGGCTAATACCTATGTTATCACTTCTTCATCTGGTCCATTGACCCAATCAAGCCTAAATTTTGTCTTTTCAAAACTAATAGTGGCTGATGTTATGGTGTTCTTTAATTACTGAATATCACCTTTCACAAACCTTATATGAGCTTTTACATTCATCATTTTATCCAGCACTATCTCCTCATCACCATTTCTTAAATTAATCTATGCCTGTAGCTTATTATTCCAAGCATCCTTGATAGCTTGCATAGTGTCTAACTTATGTGTGTCTAGAAGCTCTAGAACTAAACTAATGATGGTAACAACAAAACCATTAAACATAGAATAATCTTTAAATAAATCCTTCTAAAGTTTCAACAATATTATTCTATGTTCAATTACCAATTCCATGCGAAATATAATTATTGTCACTCTCTTTTCTACAAAGTTGATGTCTTCTTCACCAGAAATTGCTAATTTTCCTATCTCTTCAGCACCCATTCTACTTATTTCTTTCAACTGCTTCAAATATACTCTGTATTTTTCCTCTTCTCCTCTCATATTGTTGGTATATTATTCCAACTCTTCCTATAATGAGCAAGCTTCCTCATAGTGTTTATATCCTAAAACTAGAAGTTCATTCATTTCAATCTTGAACTTCTCAATCCATTGATAAAAAATGTGATCCTTATTTTTCAATTCTACGAGGTCATAAACCTCCTTCCTTCTCATCAACACTATAATTTTAGATGAAGATGGTTGCTTTGAAGCTAGAGAGGAAATGTCTCTCAAGAATCTCTTCATCTACTCTATTTGATCTTTGAGCTCATCCTTCATTTGTTTATAATTTTTCATTCTGTCCTTTGTAGAACTGATAGCCAAATCAAGAGACACTATTTGTTCATCACAGGTTTGCATACCCAAATTGACCATTGACAATTGATAGTATGATGCTTTAAGTTCTCAATCATCCTTGTCAACTATTGGAATAAAAATATCTACAAGTAATTCTTCGGCATCGTTCACTCATTTCGAGTGTAGAGTCCTTGAATTCTTATTTGGTTTAGCTCACTCTACCTCAACCATCATCTCTTAAAAAATCGGGGGTTGTGCTGCTATTTGTTGCCTCTTTTCCAAGTTCGTCTTTAACCATGTCGAAGCCCCTATAGATGCAAGGAATTGTTGTTCCTTCTAAGGGGTCTCCTTTGGTTGTTCCTCGGCTAATATTTTTGTATCAATTCTCTCTGAAGATGAAGCCTTCTATTATTTTCTTTCTTTCTCAGCCTTCTCTTTCTTTTCTTGCCCATCATTTTGCCTCTGATCCTCCTCTTGCTCAACTCTTTCTTTTTCTTCCTTCTCCTGAGCAGCCTGCCTCTCTGTACTTTCAATATTTTTTGTTTCTCCTCTTCGATGATCACATGTTCTAAATCATCTCTTCCACCATTAACTTCCTCAAAGGCTATATCCTCAGTTTTCTGTAACTCTTCTAATCTCATACGCTCGGGTGACTCAGTCATTTCCTACTCTTTACCACCTTGTTATTCTTCTTCTCTAAGAACTTCTTAAGTGTATGGGGCTAGGGGGACTTTGTGACTTCAACCACAGGAGTTTCCTTCTCCACCTTCATTGATAATTATTCTATTTGAGAAATGGTAGGAGAAACTTCCTTTATAACAATCTCACTTGAAGGCATCACCTAGGAAATGGGCATTACACCAAGCCTTGAAACTACCCCTATGGAGGATGCCATGAACGTAATAGAAGCCTTTTGGAACTCTTCTACCACCTTCTCTAAGATATAAGGCTCATCTTCCTCAGTGGTTTGGGTAGGTGTCTTTTCTTTAGCCTTCTATACTCCTTAATAGAAACCCCCGAGGAATTCTCAATTATTGTCTATTTACGCTTCCTATAAGTGGACCCCTTTACCTTGTAATTCTTAATCCATAGATCTATCCAAGAGATACTTATTTCCACTACTCCCATAGAAATTTTATCTATTGATCGTTTCTCTTTTTCCATCTAGTCTATAGCATCCGAAGTCCTTGTGGTAATTCCCTGCACATCATACAAAGGATCAAGTGTCTGGAAATTGTTAGAAAACACTTCAAGAATATCCTCTTTGATACAAGAATCTCTCATCTGAGGAATTTTCAACCTTTCATAAATTCTCCTTTGTACCTCTAACTCATCCTACAAATTTTCCCAAAAGTCTTCAATGTTTGGTTCATGGAATAGGAAGAGAGATTCATAGAGATTGTTCATCTTCCTCTTGGGACCAAAGTTATCTCTTTTTACATATTGCTACAAATTAATGGCCTACAATTCCTCTGGACGTATCTTTGCAATTTTACTTTATGTACATGAATAAAAACCAAGATTGATAGGGTACTTTATTCCTCCTACCTTATGCTTAATAGAAAATTTTGTATTTACATCCACCATTTATCTAGAAAACTCAATCAAAATCAACTTGTCACTACAGTACCTCGATAACAAGAAAGGAGCCTTGTCATACTCATAAGGCTTGATGTAAGTTGATTTGGGGAATTGAATAAATTATTTCCACCATTCTCCAATTAGTGTCATGGATTCCTTGGTCAAACTGAATCTTGTATCCCCTGTTAACTGATTGATGATTGGGTAGAGAAAGCATCATTTACCCATTCTTTCAGCACAATATACAACATAAGAAGACACAAATAATTGCTTAGTTTTATCTACTATGATTAATTGAGCATGAATTACATATAATAAAATATTTCCCCAATCCATAAAGGAGTCACCCTTCAAGATGACATTTATAAAGTGAAACATCTAATTCTCATACATGTGGGAATCTCCCTTCCTAAATTCTCTGCAGCTCACTTCAGAGAAAGAATTCAAATTACAAGATGTTGTTCTGGTATATACAATAGTATTTTTACCTTTCATAGGTTACAAATTATACTTGGCAACACTTATCTCTATTTTTTGAAGCAGATCCAGTGCAACACAACCTATGAGAAGAGTGCAAACAAGATGCAGCTCTTCACCATTTGAATATTTGTAGCTGTCACCACCAAGGAGGAAAGGGAGCACAATAAAAAGGAGAAGTATCAATCCACCATAAAGATCAAGATCTACACCTCCAAATTACAGCCCTACAAGTTTGGTACCAAGAGTTCAAGTACCAATAGTGCAAGTTCAAGCACCAGTAATGGTGAGACAGTTTGCATTTGCACCATTTAATGGGGATAGCCCATTAGATATTGCTCAACATTATGACATACCTGTAGCAACCCTCAAAAGCTTGCTATTTTCATAAGGGAGAATCACACAACACCTATTGAGTACATTAGAGATGTGGATAGTTTGTGTTCAGTTCACAATATCACTGCAAAAAATGTAGCACTCAGACTCTTGGTTGCATTGTTAAAGGGAAAAGATTTACAATGGTTTCAGACCCTTCCAGTAAATTCAATCAATACATGGGATGTATTGGGTGATGCATTACATAAGAACTTTGAGGATAAATTAGATCATCTATCTCTGATGGAGTAGTTGAGTACTATTAAAAGAGCTCCACATGAGCAAATTTTAGATTTCAATTATCCTTTCTAGAAGACTTGGGACAAAATTCTGGTAACAATAAAAACTTTACCTCATCATGCATTTTTATATTTTCTTAAAGCTATTAATAGTGATATTTCAGTAATGATCCAATCTATGGGTGGAAATACACTTTCTGATGCATATGAAATAGCTATTAGAGCAGAAAATAGCCTCATACAAGCTAGAAAGATATCCCCAAGGCCTCCAATGCAAATTTTTCCTGAGATACAACCATCTATACCAATAGCATTACCCCTAATAGTTGTTGTCCCACCTGTTCCAACAATAGGTTATGAATCTACAACCCAAGAAACTGTTGTCCCAGCTCAATTTCAGGAGTTACAAGAGATTAAAGACAGTCAACAAAAAATTGAAATTTTATTGAAGACCTTTGGCAATGATTTAGTGATTATTAAGAAATAGGTTGGCCAAGAAACCAGACCATATCAACCCCCATATCAAGAAAATAGACCTCCTTATCAGGTTGATTACCAAGGAAAAAGAAGAAATTACAACCCTACACCATTTCAGCCTTACAATCCTAATACTGCTAGCTCTTCAAAGGAGCTCATGCTTGTGCAAAAAACCATGGAACATGATTCTGAGTGGTGTTTTCCATGCAACCAGCCTCACAATCAGAACATTTGTCTTAATAGAGTGTAGAATCAAGCTCTCATGGTGCAAAATAACACTATTGTTATAGAGGATATGACCAAAGAAAGCTATGAGCAACAGGGTTCTCAAACTCAACAAAATGATCTTTATGTTGCCTTAATGAATTGGTAAAGCACTAAGTTTTGAGGAGTAAATCATCCCCAAGGAAAAAATCATTCAAATACATCTATTGCATCCAACACTAGATCAAAGAAAAGGGTTGTTGATCTAGGACAACAAGTTGTTTCTAAAGGGAAGAAAGCAGAAAAGGGAAAGTTTCAGATTCCTATAGTTCAAGCTGGGCCTTCAAACACTCAGAACATTCATATTTTTCTAAGGGGTCAAGTTGTACTTGGTAAGGACCAGCCTAAAGTTCAATCACAATCATCACAAGCTCAAAATGAAGTTGTTATTTCTAAGGGACAAAAAAAGTTTAGTTCTCCTTCATTCAATAGTGTTGATCACATGAAGAAGGCTACTATTAATTTTTAAATGATTGATGCTTTACATATTCCTAAGAAAAAATATTTATTGCAAGATGTTTTAGCTAAGATTTCAATTTTTGATGAGTCTAGTAGAGAGCAACCTAAAGTAGTGCTTGTAAATAGCCTTGAAACCAAGAGTGAGCAGTCAAATCAAGAGGTAAAACCACCTCCATTTTATGTAAGTCTAATCATTGGTGACAACTTAGTGCACAATTGCATGATTGATTCAGGTGCAAGCAACTCTATAATGCCTAAGAGTCTAGCTAATAAGCTAGGATTAACATATGAGCCTCTTTCAAAAAGAGTAATTCAATTAGATGGTTCTGCTATTAAGACAGCTAGGGTGGTTAAAAATTTAGCTCTTACCTTCCATGCATGCCCAAATTTTGCAATCCCATAGGATATCTATGTTATAAACCTACCATCTTACTTTTCCATATGTCTTTCTAGGGATTTTATTGCTAAGTTGGGTGGGTTTCTATCTTCTAATTTTCAGAACAAGATATGGCACTAGAGTGACCATAAAATCATAACCATAAGCTAAAGATCATATTGAACCTTATGTTACTAATCAAAAAAATGCAAACCTAGACATCCATGAGTAGGAGATCAATCCATGACCCTAGATCCCAACACCTATTGAAGGAATATATGATATTAATCTAGATGAGTGGGCAGCCAAGAATCACAAAGTTGACCCTTTCAGTCACATGGATGAGGTAGGATTGGGAATTTACATGATTCAGGATGATGTAGTTGTTCCAAATCTAGTAAAAGATGAAAAATAGCCAGAACATCAAGATAATTGACTTTTGAAGCTTTATTTTGATGGCTGAAGAGGCAAGGTGGGTGCTAGTGGAGGAGCCATGTTAATCTCACCTGATGGAGAAAGGTATTATTTAGCCTTAATATTTTCTTTCAGTTGTTCAAATAACATAGCAGAATATGAGGCACTTATTCATGGACTAGAATGGGCCAGAAAGAGAGGTATAAAATGTTTACAAGTTTTTGGTGATTCTAAATTGATAGCAAATCAGGTAATAAATCTAAATGTTAAAAAAAATGATTTTCTCAAGTTGTACAAGCATAGGATTTGGGATTTAATTGAAGATTTTGATGCTTTCAATTTACTCTCCATTCCTAGAAACCAGAATAAAGAAGTTGATAAGCTAGCTGCCATAGACTCACAGTTTGATATTCCAATTGATATGTGCAATGTTGAGGTACAACAGTATGTAAAAGTGGTATTTAGACCATCTATACCAGATAACAATGCTAGTTGGAAATTTTTTGAAAGTAATGAGAAGATTATTAATTTTCTAATGGAGGAAGCAGAGTTTGCTGCTGGAAACCAACAAAAATGGCAACAACAATATGACAATTAGATCTTGAAATTGAAGTCCCATAAGCTACCCAAAGGTTTGGTAACATTGGAATCAATATTCAATTTTGATGATCAAGTTAGAAGAGATAAAAACATCATGACAGTGAAGCAGGAGCACTATGAACCCATTGAGATATTCAAAGATAAGCTCCTCAAGCTTGGTAAGGTATGTACCAAAGAGGAACAACAAGCTTTTATCTTGCTTTTCCAAGAATTTAATGATATTTTTTCTTGGGAGTATGGATATTTAAAGGGTTTTAACCCTGAGTTAGCTCAACAAACCATTGAGTTGGAGTCTAAAGCAAATCCGGTGAGGTAGAAGCAAAGGCCTCTAAACCCCAAGCTAGGGCATCTCATGAAAACAAGGTTAAGTAAGCTAATTGAAGGTAGCATCATCTTTCCAATTAAGCATACATCTTTGGTTTATAACTTGGTACCTGTTAGAAAAAAGAATGGTGAGATTAGGCTGCGTGTTAATTTTCATGATTTAAATAGAGCCTCTCTTAAAGACCATTATCCATTGCCCTCAAAGGAACATATTTTACAAGTTGTCTCAGGTTTTGACAGGTTTTCCTTGTTAGATGGATATTCAAGATATAATAATATTTTAGTGAAGGAGGAAGATCAGTTCAAAACTGCCTTTACTACCAAATGGGGTACCATGGCTTACCGGAAGATGCCCTTTGGCTTGTCCAATGTAGGGGAAACTTTTCAGAGAGCAATGAACATGGCTTTCCAAGGCCTCATTAACAAGTTTGTACTTGTTTATTTAGATGACATTACTATTTTTTCCAAAAATGCTAATGAACATTTTGATCATCTAAGGAAAATCTTTGAAAGATGTAGGGAATATGGGGTTTCACTTAACCCAAAGAAGAGCATTTTTTCGGTCCATGAGGGGAACTTCTTGGACATATTGTTTCTAAGCATAGTATCACAATTGATCCAAAAAGGATCACTGTTATTCTAGCATTACCCCTACCAGCTCATAAGAATTGCTTACAAAGCTTTCTAGGTAGGATCAATTTTGTTAGGAGGTTCATACCTAAATTGCAGCATTATTGCAACCTCTTACATCTATGCTTAAAAAGAATATTCCTTTTAGATGGACTAAAGAGGGTAAGAGAAGTTTTGAAGAGATAAAGGAGGCCCTTGCAGCAGCCCCAACACTCATTAATCCAAACTTTGATAAAGATTTCATTTTATATGCATTTCAGAGTATTGATACTATTTCAGCCATGCTTTGTCAACAAAATAAGGATTAGAGCATCCTGTGGCATTTTTCAGCCAAGTTCTGCAAGATTACAACATAAGATACTAATTTGTTGAAAATCATGTGCTAGTTGTAGTAAGAAGCCTTAGAAAATTTAGGCATATGCTCTCTAACAATAAAATCTAGTTGTTGGTTTCCCATCCAACAGTTAAGGATTTCTTGCTTAGTAAATATATCAATGATAAAAGAGCAGGGTGGATAACCAAAGTAATGGTATGCGATCTCAATATTAAGGTTACTAAGCTGGTTAGAGGCAAAGTTCTATGTGAACAACTTGCTAGAAATGAAGAAAATAGTAAGGAAATTGATGAGCAAGTTGCAATAGTGCTCAATAATGAAGAACAAGATGTTGTTCTAGCTCCTACAAATTGGATTCAACAAATGGTCCATTATTTACATACTGGTGACTGTCTTGAAGGTTTGGACAAGTCAAAGAGAAGGTATTATAGGATTCAAACCATCCCTTATGTTGTAATTGATGGAGTTTTATATAAAAGGGATTTTCATGGAGTTTTGCTTAGATGTATTAAACCAAAACATATTGAAAAACTTCTAGAAGAATTTCATGATGGGCCTTTTAGAGGCCATTTTGCACCAAGAACTACAACTCTTAAGATTATAAGAGTTGGATATTACTAGCCTAATTTTTTTAAAGATGCCCATGCTTGGGGTTAGAAAATGCAATAAATGTTCATTATTTACAGGAAGCAAAGGCTTGTAGCCTTACCATTACACCTGATTCAGGTAGAACAACCTTTTGCAAAATGGGGTCTTGAATTTATTGGTCCCATTAAGCCACCTTCAAGTGCAGGTCATAAATGGATATTAACAACAATGTATTATTTTACAAAGTGGACAGAAGTTTTTGCATTGAAGGAGGCAAATGAAACTTTTGTTTTGAATTCCTACCAAGATTTGGTATCAAGGTTTGACACTCCTGGTTCTATTATTTATGATAATGCATTAGCATTTTTCGGCTTAAGAATTTATAATTGTTATATTAAGAACAACATATTTTTGAATAACTCATCCAATTATTACCCTCGGGGTAATGGATAGGCTAAATCCACCAATAAGAATTTGATCAAAATTATCAAAAAATCCATTAAGGATAACTAGAGGACCTATAATGATAAACTAAAATTAGCCCTTTGGGCTGATAGAATAACTCCTAAAAGAGCTACAAGTAATTCACCTTATGTTCTTAGTTATGGTAAAGAGGCTAAATTTCCAATTTTAGTTGAACTGCCTACTTTGAATTTCATTAAGGAGCTTGAATTGTTAGAGGAGCGGTCCATGGAAATCAGGCTTGCACA
The DNA here is from genome assembly GCA_007258455.2 of Sequoia sempervirens. Classification (NCBI taxonomy): domain Eukaryota; kingdom Viridiplantae; phylum Streptophyta; class Pinopsida; order Cupressales; family Cupressaceae; genus Sequoia; species Sequoia sempervirens. The sequence goes on from VDFB02379711.1 coordinate 121,530,490, forward strand.
ATTGATGGAATTAGGGGAAACAAGAAAGGAAGCATTAAGAAAGATTGAGATTCACCAAGCTCAGATGAAAAATAACTTTGACAGAAAAGCAGTGCCAAGAGTGTTCAATGAGGGTGATTTGGTATTTAAATGGGATGAACTTAAAAGAATACCTTGTAAGCGTACCAATTTTGATGCCATGTGGGATGGCCCTTATTTGATCACTGAATGCAAACAACATAATGCTTTTCAGCTTTCAAAGCTGAATGGAGAGGTGTTGCCTATCCTAGTAAACACGATTCACCTCAAGCAGTGTTATTGAAGATCAAAAGTTGTTGTACATAGTTAAGTAGGAGTTTTCAATTAATAAGTGCTCAAGGAATTTTCTTTTCAATTCAAATTTTGTTTTCCAATAAGTGAAAATGCACATGTTTGCTAGTTCTATCCTAAACAAAGCTATGGTAGTTGTTTTTGGTTTAGTTTTGCTACTGTATAATTCTTGACAATTGAGTTACTAAGGTTTTCTGAGTCAAAAAGAAAGAATGGACTCCTATTCCCAATGGATATGCAGGGCTACTGATCCTATTTGTTTAGCAAGAAAACACCCCTAAGATGTTGCCAAAATGTTACCTATTTTTTGCTTATAGCTCAATCAGGTAGAACTGGAGGAAGTATTTGCAACTAAAAGGGAAAAGGTACATACAATTTTTTTCTAAAGTTCTGTCATTGCACAAAAAGATGTTTTCAAATGAAGTATTATGCAATTTTTTTACAACAGAAAAGATTACACAATTTGCATAAAAAATTTGTTGTTTTATTCATTGTACAAAATATGATGTCCCACACAAGTCGTGGGAGTAACTGATCATACATGATAAAATGTAACATAGAGAGTAAAATATACAACTAAAGAAGTAAAGAACATGAAAGGAAGTTTGATTCGTCATTGCCTGAATGATGAATCACAAAGTTGACAGTTGTGTCTTTAGTTTCAGCTCTAGATCCTTCATTGGTTGCTTCAGAGATACCTACAGAAATAGATTGTGTTAGAGCTCAGAATCAAATTTATTCTCATATGCATAAATCAATAGATATATAATCTACTCCTATGAAACATTTAATCAAATATGCAATTTTCACAAACATTCAAGAGCAGAAGATTCAAATCATCATTGGAAGCTCTTTGGCTTCATTATTTTATCTAACTTTTTTGTTCATTGTGCAAGTATAGGATCATTTATCATTAGATGATTCATCTTGTTTGATATCACAATATGTGAAGAAAAATGGGCTCCCATAAGGGTTGAGCCCAACATGTTGCCCTCTTGATGTTTTAGAGAGATAAGAGGTAATAAGTGATGTCCATTCTTTGTAATCAAATGACAAAGGTTAAAATGTTGTGTTGTTGTTTATCATGTTGTGAACAAATATGAACAAATGTTTGAACTTATAATAATGAACTATTTACTAACATAAAGAGCATTATAGAGGCCTTAAAATGTCATGAAACAACCTAAAAGATAGTGATACTTGTAGAAGATAGTGCCATGGAATTCATCTGAAATGGTCACTAACATAATAGTATGCAAGCATAATTATAGTCATGTAGTTTCATGAAGACATGATACATCCTCTGTATCTTCTTAAGACATTGAGATATGCTAACCTTTAAAGCTAATACACGCCAAGGACAACAACACATGGTGTCATGTATAGTGTTACATAATGAAGTAAATATAGCTTGCACTAAGATTGGACCCATTAGGATCACTCATCTTTAGAATGCTAGAAAGGACATCAAGACAATTTGGGCATGAATGAAGCTTCCAAGAAATAGTGAAGAGACATGATCAAAAGTAATTGAATATATTACTATTATGCTAAGTTCTAGGGTAAAGAACAACTCAAGGTGATAGTTTAGTGGGTAGATAACATTTTGAAGCTTCTTCATCACTGTTATTAATGAACAGGGCATTTTGTTGGAAGAATGAGTAAGTTATCTATAGGTTGTTATTGATGTCACCATGTTGGTAGCTTGGTCCAGTACTCTTAAACTAGTGTGTATAACTGACTTATCCTCTCTGGTGGTTGATCCAATATTTTTGGTGCCTCTTCGGTATTCTAGATCGCATTTCTCCACAGTTGAAATTTTTTTATTGCAGATTTGGGAAATTACTTATGGATGTTAAAGGCATGCATGATTAGGTTATTTCATTTTTTGGTGCTCGTACGATGAAGTGACATTATTCTGGTTGCATTGAAGACTATTCCTGACTGACTTGTTAAGTTAATTTTGATATGGTATGAAAAGTTATGTGTGATTTGTTTCTTGGTCTGAGCCGACATAATGTAATGTGCTAATGGTTAAATTGCATTTTAAAAATATTTTGTGATCTATTGGAGCTAACAGTTGATATCTTTTAAAATTGAATTGCATCTAATTAGGCCGACCTAATTGATGCTTGTGATGGAGATCGGATATAAGTATATGGAAAAATATTTTTGAAGTGAGTGTGTGAAATATAGACAATAGAGAAGAGATAGAAGAAATAGTGAGTGAGTAATGAATGTAAAGGTGTGATCAGAAAGGCAGTAGTTGATGTGAAAAAGAGAAAAGAATGAAGGGTGTAAAGTCTGAATATTGAGCATCTCTGGAATTGTATCAGCACATGATAGGTGCATCTTTCCAGTTCATTTTGGGTTGTAAAGCCTTATTTTGTTTTGTATAATATTTTGTAGGCAGTGAGCCTCCTTCTTCGATAGTGAGTCCCTTTTTGTAGGCAGTGAGCCTTTGTACTTGGACAGTGAATCCTTCTTTTGGCAATGAGCCTCTTTTGAAAATACTATTTAGTGTGAGTTAACCCTCACCGTGGTTTTTCCCTCATTGGGTTTTCCACGTAAAAATATGGTGTTCTTTGTGTTGATTTACTTTTTTTTATTTGTGTTTCATGTTCATATTTAATAACAGAATAGTGTGGTTGAAGAATTGATAAGTGATAAAGTTTAAGTTGTTATTTGTGTGACAACTGATTCACCCATCCCTCCCTCTTAGTTGTCCTATGCCTGTTTAACAATTGGTATCAGATCTTTTGGTTCCTTGGTGGAGAGCTTAATGGCTTGAGGAAGATCATGAATGTTGGTTGAATGGATGATAAAGGAGAGCTCTGGACTGCTCTTGAAGATCTTGATAAAGTGGAAAGAGAAAACAAAGATCTAAAAGAGAATCTTGATGAAGCAAATGAATGTGTTTGGAAACTGAAGGAACAATTGAAGAAATTTAAGGAAAGATAGAGAAGTAAGTGAATAGCTAAAACAAGAGATAATTGGACTAAAAGTGACTATAGAAGAGAAGAAGAGGATTGAAGAATGTCTAAATACAATGGTGTAGAACAAGTCTGATGAATGTTCTAGACTCGAGCAAGAGATAGTAAACTTAAGAGTGGAACTAGAGAAAGCAAAAATCTGTGAAAAATAATTTTAGATCTAGCTTTGGTAAACTTGAAGAACTGCTTGTAGGACAAAAACCATGTAAAGAAAAAGATGGCTTGGGAATTGATATTGGTGAAATTTCTAAATATGTGAAGAAGAATCAAGGAAAGAGGAAGCATAGAAGGAATTTTTCAAGAAGACTACCTGTGAGACATCCTAATGCATAGAGGTACCCCTCTTTTGATGGTGTTTGTTTTTCTTGTAACAAATATGGTCATAGAGAAACTGAATGCAGGAGTAGGATAAATCGGTTTTATGGTTTCCTTTTTGAAAAATGTTTTGAATGTGGGAAGATTGGACATAAGGCTATAGAATGCAGATCTCAAGTGAGAATGATCAGTCGGGTAATGAGAAATAGGGTTAATGAAGGCATAATGAATTAATTCTTTAATTGCTACTGCTATACTTGTAATAAATTTGGACACAAAGCAAATCAATGTAGATCGAGGAATAATGGAGGACAATTTAATCAAAAAAGTGTGATTTGTTATAACTACAACAAACCTGGACATGTATCTAAAGTTTGTAAGAATAAGAAAGGAAAGAAGTCTGCACTGGAAGAGAAGAGTGAACCGGTAAAGAAGATTGACAAAGAAGAGATGAAGCAAGAGATGGTTAAGGTATGGAAGAAGAAAGAAGAAGAAGAAAAATCTAAGACTCCTGATGTGTTTGTGCCCTCATTTGGTACAGATGACTTATTCAGAATTTAGACCTAGCATGGTCTTAGGGGGAGCATTATCAAAAGATTATAAAAACCCCCTTGAAGAATGGCATGTTAGAGACTAACATGTGGTTGGAATGTGAAAAATTATTATTCAGAGGTGTTGGAAAGAGAACCGGAGGAAAATATGTTGGTATGAGGATTTGCGGACCGAATAAGGGCTTTCTGTGATATGAAGACTGCTTTTTACATCTTTTTTGGTGTCTACCACATTTAATGTGTTTTAGGGTAAGTTCAATTGGTATAAGATGAAGTTTACAAGTCTTTTTGGTTAAATTTTTCTTTCAAAGAGCTTGAACAGAAGCCTATAATGATCTTGGGGTGAGCCTGAAGCATTTTTGAAAGGAATTCAAAGAGATTATATCAAGTAATCTGGAAACCTTTTCTCTGATTGCAAAAGGAAAGAAGAAAATCGAAGAAGTTTCGTTGAATTTCAAGAAAGCACAACAATGGACAGTGGATCGTGTGGATTTACCTCGCTGAAGTTGAAAAGTGTCGAATTAGAAGAATACGATCATAGGAAAATGAAAGGAATTGAACTAGGGTTGAGCAAAGTCGAATTACAGAACATAAAACCCTAGGGATGGATTTATGTAGTGAATTTTCATGGATTACAGATAAAGAGGTTATCTTGTTCTTGTTGAATCATTTCAAGGATGGAAGCATTGTTTTGGATAAACCCTATTTGATCTTGAAGGAAGCAATCAAAGCAATCACTAGATTATACAACATTGGAGAACCCCCTGGAAAGAAAAACGTGAAATATAAAGATGTGGAGGAGATGACTGGCATCAGTAGAGATCTTAGAGCACTGTTGATTGATACACTTGTTGATTTGGTCATTAGGTATGTTGCATATGGTATTCATACAAAATTTATTTCAGAAACCGTGAAAGTTCAACTTTAGCAATTTTCGTACATATTGCCCACATGATGGTTAAGGAGAACAGACAGTTTGATTTATGTAGCTTGTTACTTGAGAATTTGCTTGAAAATGTTTGAATGTCATTGGTTGAGAATTATCCCTTTCATTTCAGATCCTTGCTGGTGTGTCTGGTGTTTTACTTTCTGAATTCTCTACTGGGAAAATATTATGTGATGTGGGAATCTGGTATCCCTATTGGAATATTTTTTATAGATATCTAGAGTCTTTGGAAGATAATGTAAACATGTGCAGATCATATTTCTCATCTTTGAAAGAAAAACCTTGCTCCAGTATATCTGCATCAAGTTGATTTGAAGTGGGCTCTTCCTCTGGAAAAAGAGAATTGGAGGGTGTTATCAGTGATTCCCCTCTGGAATCAAAAAGGAGAAAAGAGATAACTGGAGACATCATTGACATTTCAGATGAGAAGGAGAAAGAATCTCTGACTGGAACTGAATCCCCTGATCCTAATGACATCCATTTTATGATAATTGAAGGAAAAATGAAGAAGATCGGTGAGATATGGAATGCTGCCTCGCCTATTGATAAACTGAAAATTGATGATGCTCTAGTAGATCATCTACTTCGAAAAGGTATTGAAGTATCTATTGTTTCTTATTTCTTTCCAGAAAATTTGATTGAGATTGTTGATGAAAGGATGTTGCTTGAAGGTCCAGAAGGATGTAAGATGGGAATCTTGGTTGAAAGAAGATGTGAAAAATCTAAGAAGAGATTGTTTGGATTGATTGTGGAAACAAAGAACTGTATTAAAGAAATTTTAGATGTTTACAAGTATTTTCTTCGGTGGCCTGTAGCTATAGATAATTTTAGAAGTAGAATTGAAGCGATTGAAGCTGAAGTAAACAACATTGGAAAGAATTTCGATATATTTGAAGATAAAGAAGGGAAGCAAAGAATAAGAGTTGGTGAACTATAGGTTGAACTAATCATTACACAAAGACAAAGAGATGATGTGACAAAGACCTTCTGGCTACTTAAAGAAATTTTTGAAGTCCGATTAAAGCATCTTTTTAGAATTCTTATTGATGCAGAAGATGTCAAGAAACAATGTTCCATTACAGCTTGGTCACCCTCTTTTACTTTGTTGGGATTATTGGAAAGTACATGCACAAGATTGGAGTTTGTTGTATTCAACTGGAAGAAGTTGTACCAGTTCTCAAGGAAAGGTATAAGAAGGTATTCCAAGTGAATAATGTCATCTTCACTTAATTTCCATTTGCTTAAAAGCTCTGGATTGTTGGAAGTTTTTGAAATTTTTGGAAATATTTTGAAATTTTGAGGAAAGAAGGAGAATTTTTGTTTACATGTTGCCATCAATGACAAAGGGGGAGATTGTTGGAAGAATGAGTAGGTCATCTCTATGTTGTCATTGATGTCACCATGTTGGTAGCTTGGTCTGGTACTCTTAAACCGGTGCGAATAACTGACTTATCCTCTCTGGTGGTTGATTTGGTATTTTTGGTGCCTCTCTGGTATTCTAAATCGCATTTCTCTGTAGTTGACAAATTTTTATTACAGTTTTGGGAAATTACTTATGGATGTTAAAGGCATGCATGATCAGGTTATTTCATGTTCTGGTGCTTGTATGACGAAGTGACATTATTCTGGTTGGATTGAAGACTATTCTTGGCCGACTTAAGTTAATTTTGATATGATATGATAAATTATGTGTGATATGTTTCTTGGTCTGAGATCACATAATGTAACGTGATAACGGTTAAATTTCATTTTGAAAATATTTTGTGATCTATTGGATACAATAGTTGATATCTTTTAAAATTGAATTGCATCTAATTTGGCCGACCTAATTGATGCTTGCGATGGAGATCAGATATAAATATATGGCAAACAGTTTTTGAAGAAGTGAGTATGTGAGAGATAGACAACATAGAAGAGATAGAAGAAATAGTGAGCGAGTAATGAATGTAAAGGTGTGATCAGAAAGGAAGCAGTTGATGTGAAAAAGAGCGAAGAATGAAGGGTGTAAAGTCTGAATACTAAGCATCTCCAGAACTGTATCAACACATGATAGGTGCATCTTTCCAGTTCATTTTGGCCTATAAAGCCTTATTCTATTTTGTATAATCTTTTGTAGGAAGTGAGCCTCATTGTTGGACATTGAGTCCCTTTTTGTAAGCAGTGAGCCTTTGTACTTGGATAGTGAATCCTTCTTTTGGCAGTGAGCCTCTTTTGAAAATACTATATAGTGTGAGTTAACCCTCACCGTGGTTTTTCCCTCATTGGGTTTTCCACATAAAAATCTGGTGTTCTTTATGTTGATTTACTTTTTTTTATTTGTGTTTCATATAATAGTGTGGTTGAAGAATTGATAAGTGATAAATTTTAAGTTGTTATTTGTGTGACAACTGATTCACCCCCCCCTCTTAGTTGTCCTATGCTTGTTTAACACATTTCAAATGCAAGTTTACCATACACAATACAAGAATGCTTGTTGAGTGCATCAGGAATAGCTTCATAAACCTATGAGTGACAATGAAAAGATGTAGACCATAGAGGCCATGATGATCATTGAGATGGTGGGTTATCAATCTGAAGGAGAGGGTGGTGTTCAATATGTTTTCATGAGGGTTGAAACCACAGAGCCCACAATTTTTTGCATGAGAAATGATACCCAAAATGAAGAAAGTTGGATTTATGTTGTCCCAAGCTATGGATGAAGGCACGACTTGTTGAAGTTTTCATGAGAACCAAAAGTATCTACAGAGTTTAAAATCTCTCAGATACCTATGAATAAGGAGAATGTTCAAACATATCTAGAAATTCCAAAGCATGCCAAGATTAAAGCAGAAAACATTAAGCTTTTTTCATCATGTCTGTTGCAAATAAGCATAAATTGTTCATATTTTACAAAAAATACAGAGAATAGCACATACTACACAGATGTTTTTCTAGAAATTCTCCATGAAAACTCTCAGAGGACTCCATGAAAGGCTCAAAAAAACACTTTTGGCCACAAAGAACATAAAAAATATCAACGTTTACAATATGATGAAAGGCTTACCACTATAAAGATGTGTCTAGATTCCACAAAAAACAAAGAAAGCTCCAAACCCTACTGATGGTGGCGCAGGTGAAAACACAAAGCAAGGGAGAATATGTCACTAAGAATACACAGTTTTCTTTATTCTTCTGCCACAAACAGAGAGCCTACACACTTTTCTTTAATAGAAAATACAAGATCTCAATTTCTCTAGAATGAGGGATGACTTACCAATAGAGGAAAAGAAGAAGAAAACATCTCAGCCTATGTATGAATGTTTCTTGAAAGTATCAAAGCTTCAAACCCTAACCCTTGGCGGCGTGGCAGAGGAGCAGCATAATAGACAAGTGAAAATGAAATGAATGCAAAAGTGAGCTGCGAATAGGGTTATTTCTGTTTTGAGTTTTCAAGGGAACCCTATTTTGGTGGACCCAAAATAGAGAAGAAGATTCAAATCATCATTGGAAGCTCTTTGGTTTCATTGTTTTATCTAACTTGTTTGTTCACTATGAAGGTATAGGTTCATTTATCATTACATGATTCATCTTGTTTGATATCACAACATGTGGAGAAAAAATGGGCTCCCATAAGGGTTGAGCCTAGCATGCTACCCTCTTGGATTTTTTATAGGGGATATGAAGTATATTTTAATCAATGGAAGTGACTTCAATCATGGAAGTCACTACAAGTTTCTCAAGAAGCATATCATCTATCAATGAATAAATTATGCTAAAAAAGAAACATATCATCAATGGAGGCAACAGGAACAAGAAAAGCTAGATATCAATGCAAGTTCACCATTGATTATTAAATGGACAACATACAATGCAAAAGATAAACAATCACCTACATAGATAGAGAAATCAACACCATGCCATTCAGTGGCATTATTCTTCATTATGTAGATTGCCAAGTTCATATTCATTTCATGACAAGATCCAGGTCAGTCAATAAGAAGTATCTTGTGTGCCTTCTATTGAAATTTTAACAAGTTTATTGCTATGGTTATATAAATGCAAATACGGTCATCAAGAATTTATTACAGAAGAATACCATATCCATAATGGGACAACCATTAAAACAACATAAGGAGCATGAAGACAAGGTAAATGGAAAGACAACATAGTCCAAGCAAGGGTTTAGTCATCATATTTTGTCATATGGAATAAGGGAAGAGAGTCATCATATACACAATACAAGCACAACCAAATGGTTTCCATTAAAAGAGTATAGCAAAAAGCCATGAAATATTTAATGAACAACTACTTGTCACTCATGACAGTGGGTTTTAATATGAAGCATAGTAGTCCTTTTTGACAATTTGTGTGTAAACCTACAGATGCAGTCACCCAGTCACAAGGGTTTAAAGTGCACAAGGATCTATGTATAAGCTTTTCTAGAGATGTAATGGAGAAAAAAAAATAACATAGGTGCATGCTCACCATTTGTCCATTGAATATTCAACAGTGATGAGAAGATCAAAAGCCAAATATAGCATGAACCTTCAAGGTATAGTGTGCAACCAAGAGATAAGTGAAGTAGTTTAAATCTAATGCAGGAAGGTATCTTAACACTCTGCCATGATTGAAATGAAAGTCAAAGTGACACTGATAAAATAGATAAAGTTAAAACCCAGAATGTTCACAATGGAGCCTAGGGTTTCATTAGTAAACCCTTGAATTTATGCAAAGGTATGAACTTGTGAAGTATTTACAAATAGCCAGAATATAGAGAGTAAGAGGTTTCCGTGAGCAGAAGCAAAATCCAAAAAAAAAATTCACAGCAGAGAAATGTCGTGCTTAAAGTGTTTCATAGCAGAGATAAATATATGAGAAATGAAAACTCTTACATTCATTTTTCTATTATAGCTGAAGAAAACCATCTTTTCCTTCATAGTGGAGAGTGAAACCCATGAATTTTTATAATGAAACCCAATAGAATCTATGAATGTATATGCGGAAATAACAATGAATCAGGGGAAAATAAGACAGTGAATCATTTCCTTCTAGAAAATGAAAGACTCTCAACACTTTCGGCCACAAAGAATATGAAAAATATCAATGTTTACAGTATGATGAAAGGCTTACCAGTTCTAAAGATGCGTTCAGCTATCCATAGAAAACAAAGAAAGCTCCAAACCCTATTGATGGCAGTGCAGGTGAAAACAAAAAGAAAGTGAGAATATGTCACTAAGAATACACAATTTTCTTTATTCTTCTGCCACAAACAAAGAGCCTACATGATTTTCTTTAACAAAAAATACAAGATCTAAAATTTTCCAGAATGAGGGATGACATACCAGCAAAGGAAAAGAAGAAGAAAACATCTCAGCATGTGTATAAATGCCTCCTGAAAGTCTCAAAGCTTCAAACCCTAACCCTTGTTGTTGTGGCAAAGAAGCAACATAACAGACAAGTGAAAATGAAATGAATGCAAAAGTGAGTTGTGGCTAGGGTTATTTTTGTTTTGAGTTTTCAAGGAAACCCTATTTTGAATGACCCAAAGTGATTTTTCAATTTTATTTAAACAAGTTTGCATGATGACTAATACATTTTCCTAGTGTATTGGGTCTACCCCTTGTAATTTTTGCATAAGATTGAAACTGAATTAAAATGTAAATAATTATTAAAGTAGTATATTATAAATTGCTTTAATAAATTTCATTAAAATGTAGAAGTTTAGGAAAATACCCAACACTTAATAAAGTAATTCGTAACTAATTACTTTATTAATTGTTTAAGTTTGATTACCTTGTTCCAAAATCATGCAAAAATTAGAGGAGTGGAACTGAGGTGTTTAGTCTTGATCTTCAGTCAAACCAAAGTTTTTTTGGAGTCCCACATGGTTGACCATCACTCAAGGGGATTTTGTGCCACCTTATCACTCAATTACTTCTAGTTTCAAGGCTTCTTTTGCATGATTTTCATGCTTATACGACCAAGGAGGAATCTTTATCATGCAAAATTTGAAGAGGTGGAGTTGAATTGGAGCATTTAGGCTTTAGTTTTAGTTAGATGGCTGAGTTTGAAGTCCACTTGGGTCAAACTGACTGTAAGGGGGAGTATGGAGTTGTTTGAGCTTAGTTTACTTCAATTTTGACTCCTCTTTGTGGGGATTTTCATTTCTGCTCATGGAAAAGATTCTTGGAGATATTTTTAGATCTAGTTGACTGCAGGTGCCACCTCTTGGAACTTAGGGACTCTTTTTGTACATAGGAGAAAAGACTTAGGTTTTACCTCAATTCTTGCTTCTTCCTCTCTTGAGTATTGTAGAGATTTTGTAAGTTTTTGTAACTTAGCTTTTATATTTTGATACAAAAGCTCCTTTGAGATCAATAAAAGAAAACAATGCATTCCTTTTTCATCATCTTTTATCTCATTTGTAGTTAATGATTCGATATTTAATTGTGACTCTAGTTTTGAATCCTTTTCTATGTCTCATTATTACAAATATGATTATAGAAGTTTCATGTAATGCGGGTTGAAGTTGTTATTGAACATTTATTTGTCCTTCAACAACCATTCATTTCAAACCTTCATAAAAATCACTATTGTAATGCATGTTTCAGTTGGAATTATGAATATTAAATGTCTTTAAAAGATGATTGTGAGTTGATCTTTCTAAAAAAATAGTTGTAAATCAGTTTGCATTTTCATAATCATTTAGGTGCATCACCATCCTTTTAAGTTCATTTTTTCCATTCAATTTAAACCCTTCTATCCCTTTTCCTACATAATCATTAGTTCTTTAGAAAATTAAAAGGGGAACCAACCCATAATCTTGAGGTCTATCTTCACTATAGGGTACCCACAACCTAAAGATATTCCAATGTTTCAATAGTATTAGTTGATTCTAAGATTAGCTAGGGTGCAATCCTAGTTGATAACAATACTAAAGATCAGTCGTTAGGTACTCTAACATCATTTGAAATGAGAAAGCCTAGTTTGAGATATGGATCGAAGATCGAAACTGCTTTCAGGGCTACAAGAGTTTAAGATCCGAATGAAGAGAACTTCAATGAAGTGGAAGCTAACTTTGTAAGAAGGGTGAAAAAGGGATCTGGTAAGTATGAAGGTAAGTTATAGTCGTTGTTCACATCATATGATTCATGATAAAAGTAAGTTTGTTAAACTTGAAAAATATGATGAAGGCTTAGTTACGTTTGGAGGTTACATGACATAATAACCTGGCCAAAATAACCTTGGACAGAATAACCCAGTCACAATAACCCAGTGTCATAATAACCCAAGCCAAAATAACCCGTGGTTAGAATAACCCATGGACAAAATATCCATGTAAGAATATAGAGAAAGGAAAACAAAATTTATAAATTACATGGGTTATTTTGTCCATGGTTTATTTTGACCATGGTTATTCTGTCCATGGGTTATTATGACCTTGGGTTATTTTGTCCTTGGGTTATTATGATGGGGTTATTGTGTCCAGGGTTATTATGGTTAGGTTATTATGTCATGATATTAAGTTTGGAGATGATACTAGTGCTAAGATTTTTGAGATAGGTTCAGTCAGTATTGATGGAAAGCATAATACTGATGATGTCTACTATGTTAAGGGTTTAAGGCATAATCTCTTAAGTGTTGGGAAGATGTGTAGTAAAGGATTTATTTCTTGTATTCGAGGATGAGAGAAGTGAAATTATGAAAGGATCTGAAATAGTAATTGTTGTTGGTAAGAAGTCTGAGGAAAATATTTATCAACTTAAGGGTGTTGATGGACACTATTTTATGTATTAGATTAATGAAAGTTGGTTATGGCACCGAAGGATGTGTCATATTAACTTTGATAATATGGTGAGAATCAGTGTTGTACAAGCCGTGAGATATTTACCAAGGATTGCAAAGCTTGTTAATGTTATTTGCAAGGATTGTCAATTTGGAAAGCAAGCTAGAAACTGCTTTAGGTCAAAGGAACAATCTACTACCATACTACTGGATTTGATTCATACAGATCTTTGCGGTCCTACAAGAGTGATAAGTCTATAAGGTGACAAGTATTTTATGCTTCTGATTGATGATTACTCTAGATTTACATGGGTTACTTTTCTTAGAGAGAATTCTAATGCATTAGATAAATTCAAGGTATTTAAGGATATGGTTGAGAATGAAGAAAAATTGAGAATAAAATGTTTGAGGTCTGACATAGGTGGTGAATTCACCTCTAATGATTTTAACATGTTTTGTGACATTCATGGAATAAAGAGGCAGTTGTCTACCCCTAGAACTCAACAAAATGGAGTTGTTGAAAGAAAGAACAAAATGATTCAAGAAGTTGCTAGATCAATGATAACAGAGGTAGGTCTACCAGAAATTTATTGGAGAGAAGATATTCACACTATTGTTTACATGTTCAATCGAGTTCAAGCAAAAGCCAACAACACTAAGACCCCCTATGAGCTATGGTGTGGAAGAATTCCTAATGTCAAGTATTTCAAGGTATTTGGAAGAAAATGTTATATCAGAAGGGATGAAGAAAATTTAGGGAAGTTTGATGCTAGATGTGATGAGGGTATCTTCCTTGCATACTCTACTAGAAGAAAATATTATAGATGTTTCAATAAAAAGCTAAGAAATATTGTAGAGAGCAAAAATGTCAAGGTGGATGAAGCATTAAAGAATTCAATTGAAGTTGATGGTTATGTATCAAATGAACTTGATTATAGAGAAGTAGAAGTTGTGGAAGAATAGGAAAAGTAGAATGAAGAAGAAGAAGCTCCAGTGGTGTCCCCAAAGACACCTAAATATGTGCAAAAGAATAATTAAGAAGATCTAATAATTGGAGACATGAGAAAAGGATTATTGACAAGAAGTAGAGCTACTACTGCTACTGAAATAAATTTGTGTTTACTTTCTAAAGTTGAACCTAAGACAATAAGTGAAGCATGTAAAGATGAGCATTAGATGATAGCAATGAAAGAAGAACTTACGTAGATTGAGAAGAATCAAACTTGGGAATTGGTCCCTAGACTGACAAATGAAAAAATAATTAGATCAAAATGGGTATTTAGAAACAAGTTGAATGAGAATGGAGAAGCATTTAGAAATAAAGAAAGGCTTGTGTGTAAGGGTTACTCACAAGTAGAAGGTATATATTTTTAGGATACTTTTGCTCCGATGGCTAGGATGGAAGCTATCAGAATGTTTTTAGCTTTTCTTGCTTAAAAATATTTTAAAGTTCATTAGATGAATGTAAAGTCTACATTTTTTAATAGTGAGTTGGAAGAAGAAGTGTACATGGAACAACTGGAAGGATTTCAGTTGTTAGATCAACTAGATATGGTCTACAAATTAAAAAAAGATTTATATGGATTAAAGCAAGCTCCTAGAGCTTAGTATGCAAGGTTAGACAAATATTTGATTCAGCAAGGTTTCAATAAAGGTACGACGGATAGCAATCTTTATTTCAAAATTGAAAATGGTAAAATATTGATAGTAGTTGTATACATTTATGATATTATCTTTGGAGGAAATGAAACAATGTGCAAGATGTTTATTGAAGAGATGCAAAAAAGAGTTTGAGGTGTCTATGTTTGGTGAGATGAATTTCTTTTTTGGACTACAAATCAATCAAACAGAAAAATGGATTTTTATTTCACAATAAAAATATGTAAAATAAATGTTGAAGAAGTTTGGGAAGGATGGTTCCAAACTGGTATGCACTCCTATGGTGACTAGCTGCAAATTGAGTAAAGATGATGATTCACCTAAGGTTGATCAGAGAAAATATTGATCTATGATTGGAGGTCTACTATATTTAACTGCTACTAGACCGGATATCATGCATGCAATTTTTATTGTGGATAGATTTCAATAAGAACCTAAAGAAACACATGTTGTTGTTGTTAAGGGGATATTCAGATATTTGAATGGCACTCCAAATTATGGCTTGTGGTATCCTAGGGATGATTTTACACTAAGTGCTTACACAAATGCAGATTGGGTAGGTTGTGTTGATGAAATAAAAAGTAAAAGTGGTGGTGCATTCTTTCTTGGTTCTAGATTGGTGTCATGATTAAGTGAAAAGCAAGATTCAGTTTCCTTATCCACTACAAAGGTTGATTATATTGTTGTAGCATCCTGCTGCACACAAGTTTTGTGGATGAGACAAACATTGAAAGATATCAGAGTAATGTATGATGATCCCATTTCTATCTTTTGTGATAATACAAGTGCAATTAACATTTCAAATAATCCAATGATGCACTCAAGGACAAAGCATATATCAATAAGATATCACTTTTTGCGAGAGATGGTTATGGAGAATGAAGTAAAGCTTGAGTATGTACCTACAAAGGATTAGATTGCTGACATATTTGCTAAGGCTCTTCCTAAAGACACTTTTGAGTATCTCTAGGAGAAATTAGGGGTCATTTCCCCTCCTTTCTTGAACTAGATACATATGGAGATGCATTAATCCAGTGGATCTATGGATCTATCTTTCTTCTGTATTGATGTTTGGTGGCTATCTCTTAGGGGGAGCATGTAGTGTCACGTGTTTCCATTGTGTAGTTGATTGGGTGTACTCCTAAGGGGGAGTATTGAGTACTGGTAATCTCAAAGGAGGAAAACAATGTGAAATATCTTTTACTTTTGTCATTGATGTCAAAGGGGGAGAAATTATCATGTGAAAAAGAAAAATTAAGGGGGAGAAAGAATTTCTAGAGTTTAATGGTTTAGAGCTACTGTGTTGTCTTTGATGGTTTTCACATCATTTGTTTCCATCAATGAAAAAGGGGGAGATTGTTGCAATTATGAAGGTGTTGTCATTGGTGTCAACTAGTTAACTGGTCAACTGGTTTTTGTTGTCATTGATATCATGGAAGTTGATCTTTGGTTGTATATGTTGAGGATATTGAGAAAATCGTAATAGAGAAAGTGTTCAGGTATTCTATGTATGCTATGAGTTTTTCTCTGGGATGTGTTCTTATGCTGGTATAGTTTTGAAGTGTTGATCATGATTGTTGGTGGTTGCTAATCCAAAATTTGGACTTTTGGATCATCATACAGTGCAAGATATTTTCACCAGTATATGATTGTGTAGTTTGGTGTGTTTGGCTGAGGTCTGAGAGAAATGTAGTTGCTCCAAATTTCTTTGATTTGTGGTTTTAGGACTTGCAGTTTTGAGAATAAGCTAATATGATCATGTTCAAGTTAATTTTGTTATCTAAAGAGATTTCTTCGAGTTAAGGTTGCATGTGCTTAATTGTTTTATGTGTTTTACATGGGTGTTGGCTAACCTTGTGTTAAGCACTACTTACATAGTTCATGAAGTGTGTCGAATCCTTTTGGGACTTATTTAGGCCTTCATTAAGTATGTGTTTGGGTCACCCTCATTCTAACTCCATCGTAGAATGTTTTGGCGTTGACCTAATTTGAATTTGTAAATAAAAATGATGTATGGTGGACCTTGGATGAGTTTCAAGGTTGAAGAAGATATAAGTACAAGTTGATATGTTTTTGAAAGATGAATGCAAGAAAGATAGATGGAAGATACATACGAGATAGATGTGAAACAGTGTGTATGATGTGATTTTGAGAAGATCAGTGTGAATTTCCTATTAGGGTTCCAAAGGCAATGACCTGAAGGAATCCAACATATTTTGTGTGTTTCTGCAAGTGAGTGAGTGAATTGTGGTGGAAATCTTGGTTGCATTGAGATATTTTTTTCTTTGTAACTATTCTCTTCTATCTTCTTTGTAATTTTGTGGCAGTGAGCCCTCCAGGTGATTAACCCTTATTGGACAACAAGTTCTATTTTGGACAGTAAGTCTTGTTTTGGAAATGAGCCTTTCTGGCAGTGAGCCTCTGTATTCAATTTTGATATTCTCTATATTGTGATCTAATCCTCGCCGTGGTTTTTCCCTTATTGGGTTTTCCACATAAATCTAGTGTTATTGTGTGTATGATTTTACTTCTTTTAGTTTCTTCTTTACACAATGTTTAATCACATTAGCAGAGTAAAGGATCTATGAATGATAATTTCTCTAACCTCTGGTGGAAGTTTTAAAGGTTAAAATTTCTACAACTTATTCACCCCCCCTCTCAGTTGTCTTGTTCAACAAAAATAATATTGCAATTGAATTTTCCAATAAAAATAACTCAAATCTAAGGAAAAAATAGAAATGAAATTATGCAATTTAATTCAAATTATTTGCAATATATAATGATGAAAGCATGCAAATGCATATTTTACAAAAAAATGAAGTAAATGCAAATAACAATAAGACTTCAAAGAACCTAGGTTTTGAATTAATTTTCAGGATTTTATGCTATAAACAATTATAAAATTGCAAGTGTAAGATATGAAGAGTTCACCAAAATGTTGAGTAGGAAAAGTGATCCTAGATCTACTTAGATAAACTAGGATTATCTCCTTTTCACTTGACTCAACATTTAAACATATACCAACTAGGTTTTTGTGATTAGCTTTTTGCCACAATGGAGGGTGTTACCAATTTTTCACCTATAGTCAAATTGGCAGAGCTGAAATAGTTTCATTACATTAAAGTATAAAGGAGAGTACATGAACACAAGATATAAGATATTGCTCTCATTCAATTTTGTAATGATTTATTCAATTCACAATGTTGCATTCATCTTGCAAAAGAAGTATACATAGAATTGTACGAGATTGCAAAAAATGTTGTTTTTCATTTTCATCAGAAAGAAAAGAGAGATAAAGTGTCCCACACAAGCCGTGGGAATAGCTTAACCAACACAATATAAAGAATGTACTATGCATCTGAAGATAAAGAAAGGAAATGAAGCATATAAGAAAAAACATATCCATCATTTCCTGTTGTTGTTTGGTGTTGGTCTTCATTGCAGCTGCTCCTCCTTGCTCTCGATCTTAAGTGAACTTGCATCATGATGAGAAAATTTGTTAGAGCTCCAGATATGAGTCTTCCTATGTGCTCTATCAACAAAAAAAATTACATTTCCTATGATGTATTGAATGTATGCAAGAGATCCTAAAAAATAAAATATCACAGGAGCATTGAGCTTCACTGTTTTTTATCTAAGATGTTTCTGCACTATGCAGGTATAGGTGAAATTTTGTTGTTGGTTTTATCTCTTTGAAATTATAGCATGTGGGTTGGAATGTGGCTCCCACAAGGGTTGAGCCTAGAATGTTGTTTCATGAAGTAGGAATTTTCTATAATGAAGCTTGCCCTAACCACATGGGTGCTATTTCCTATGAAGATATAATAATTTGCTGACTTCATAGTCTTAATAAGTGATACATTCACAAAAAATGCATCCAATGTCAAAGGAAACATCACATAAGGTAATTTAAAGCTTCTTGATTATGCAATACTCAGTGAGAAAGAAATAGGAGCCATGTCATTTCAGTCGAAAGTTGCATAGAAGATAAATAAAACAGTAATAGTTGGAGTGCTTTTGAATTCATATCATACAAGCACAATAATATGCAGAACAGAATAAAATACACTATCTCTCATTGAAGGAGTCATGTTTGCATAGAAGGTTTTCATGCTATCATTGTTCTTTCTTCATCAAGTGATGATTGTCATTATGTTTCATATCTTACTATTGTTGTGTAATAATGTTTACTGTTGTTTAAGTGGTTCATAGTGCACATTTTGAAGGTATAGTAATAACAAACTGTGCTAACATAAGAGACTACAGACTATGGCTAAGGAATAATACATGGAGTCAACTATTCAATGTTTCTTTAAAAAACAAAGCACTTATTATAGAAAATACCATGGTGGGATAGCTAATGGGAGTAATGTGTCACAACGCAAAGGAATAGCTTCTTGTTGCATTTCAAGTTGGGGCAATGAGCAAGAGAAAGTGATGCTTTATTTTTGATAATGCAATCACAATAACAACTAAAAGTCTTTAGTAAGTTCTTTATTTGTTGAGTTCATTGTCAAATGCCCTTGTGATCATGTGTTAGGAGCCTTCTCAACAGTATGTTCAAAAGAGAAGCAATGAATGAGAGTGCAAAGAATGAAAGATAAAGGGAATCTATTTGCCATTATAAATACAAGGAATGGAAAGCAGTGAGTGGTGCAATCACATAATTTTAATCTATATGATGTTCATAAGAGTAGTAAGCATGCATTGTAGTCATATGAATTCTGAATAAGAGAAATGAATTTCAGCATGGTGTCTCTAATCATTAGATGCAAAAAAACACAAATGCTTCTATAAGAGAGGTTTAAGAGGAAGTAACCTTGTCTATGGGATCAAAAGGGGAAAAGATGAAATGTGTCATTCCAATGATAGGAGAGGTCTTCTAGCTTTTGCAGCCATGGAAATGCAAGCCCATAATGGAGTGAGAGATTTTTTTCTTTTCTTCCTAAAAGGTAAACAATATTATCTACTTCCCAAAATGTTCAGAAACAAGAAATGCATTCCTCGAAAGTGTAAAACAAAGCCTCATAATGGAGATAGAGTTTCAAGAGGAAGAGAGTAATGCCATGGCCTAGGAATTTCTCTTCTAGAGCTTCACAAATGGCGGCTAAACCCACAAAATTTTTATATGATGGAAATTTGCAACTCAAGTGTTTTGTGAAGCTACAACTTCAAAATGTAGAGAGCCTTCATTTTGATAATAGACCCAAGAAATTTCATTATAAATGATATAAAATGTACAGAAAAATACAATTTTTTTTTATCATTTCTACATCCATTGGGCTCAAATAGAGATTCTTAGCAATATAAAATGAAGAGGAATATAGAGCTTGACTGCTAGAGAGGCTACCTGAGTTGTTGTAGAGAGAATGCTTTCAAATGGTTCGGCAATAGACTTCAGAAATTCCTCAGAGGGATGCTTCTAAACAAAGAAAGGAATTGACAGAGAGGAGCAAGAGAAAATGAATTAGTAAAGAGAGGAAAACCATGGCTAAGAGGCCAAGGAATGCTTTGAAATGGAGGTCTATGGTCAAATTTGTCACAAAAACAACTTACCCAGTGATTCCCTAAAGAAGGTTGACAAGAGAGCAGTTGAAAAGGGTGAAGTTTCCAAGCTCAAACCCTAGTTCATGGCGGTATGCAAAGCTATTTTTCCAAAGTGACCAAGTGCAAAATGAGGGCAAATAATGAGGACCTCGACTTGTTTTGTTTGAGGGTTTTTCCCAAATTTAATTTCGGTTTTTTTGTCACATTATTTTACAAATCGAGGCCTTCAGTAATGCTTCCATGACAATATGTTTTTCCTTAGTAATTCCTATGTTTTGAGAAAATAATATGTGCCTTTCCCTTTATTCTGTAGGTCGAAGCTTTTCATGCTTGCATTTTTTTTATGATTTTGAAGAAAATCATATAGTTGTGCTTTAGCTTTCATGACTTTGGGGAAAAAAAGAAAAGCAAGTCAACATGCCTTTGATTTTTTCTAATTTTTATTAGAAAATCAAATGTCCTTATGCCTTTGATTTATTTTATGACCTTGGAGGTAAAGTCAATACTATGAACCTTAGCTTTTTTTTAATTTTTAATAGAAAAATCAAAGATTAAAAGAGATGCATATTTTGATTTGAAGATCAAAGGCTCAGATTAGGAAGGTTTTATTTTAAACAAAATCAAATCAAATGTAATTAGAGCCTTTCTATTATGTAAATTCTAACTGCAAATGATGTAAAACATCATTAAGGCAATCTTTTCATACATTTCCTTAATGTTTTTTATTTTAAAATGCAGTTAGATAGAAGCTTTCTTTTCAAAGTTTGAGTCCACTTGGATGAAATGGGAAAAAACTTGGCAAACTAGACCTTCTATTTTCAGTAAGTTTGAGCCTGATTTTGTGAGCCTTTTGGATCGACCTACTGGAGATAGAAAGTTGCCATCTATTTCAGTTAGTTTGGATTAGTTTTGGGCATTGATTTTGAGGTTTTTCTCTTGAGCTAAAAAAT
The DNA here is from genome assembly GCA_007258455.2 of Sequoia sempervirens. NCBI lineage: Eukaryota > Viridiplantae > Streptophyta > Pinopsida > Cupressales > Cupressaceae > Sequoia > Sequoia sempervirens. The sequence continues at coordinate 121,551,524 of VDFB02379711.1, forward strand.
GGATTAAAGTTGCTATTCTTAGATGCAGCTCGGCCAATTTCTCTATTCTCACTATTGGAGACATTTTGGAGCTATAAGTTGGAGAAAAAAATATTTTTTCTCAGTTCAGATCATTGTTTCTTCCTCTCTTGTTCATTTGCAAAAAGTCCGTGAACTCTTTTGTGCACAGATTTTGATCGTGCATACTCCTTTAGTTTCAATAAACAACAAAGCTTTCCTTCTCGTATTTTTGTCTCATATTTGTAGTATCAATTTGATGTCATTGTAATTCAAAATACTGAATCCTTTTGTCTTGTTATTGTAAGTTTGTGTACAAAATTTCATATAATTCAGGTTGTATGATTGTGTTCAGTTTGAGCCTTAATACAAATTACTGTTGAGTTGTATCTTTCAAGTGAGATTACGAGGGCTAAATTTTTGAGAAATTGTTTGTGAGTAGAATCATCAAAGTCAATTTAAAATTCTGGTGAATCATCCTTAGGTTTTAGGATTTCATTTTCAAGTTTACTTCTAACCCTTTTCTCAAAAAATTCATTTAGATTAGGTGATCTTCTAGGGGAACCAGCCCGCTCTGGAGATTCATTCTCACTATAGGTCACCCACAACTTGACAGTGTTTCCATGTTTCAACAGGATAGTTAAGTTTAACTTGGATAGGGTGCAATCCTGATTGACAACAGTTTTTGGCACACTTGGTGAGAATCTAAAACTTATTTCAGAGAAATTTTTTAAAGTTTTAAACTGTTGTTCTTGTATACACAGCAGTGTTTCCAACCTTTTAAGGTTTTAAGTATACTTGGTGACTCTATTTTCTTTGGTTTCCATGCAGATCTAGTGTAACCAGTTATGAGAAGAGTGCAGACTAGTACAAGTACCAGTGATGGCAAGGCACTTCACATTTTCACCTTTTAATGGGGGAAACACATTATATCTTTCTTGACATGATGATATTCCTGTTGCAGCTCTCAAAATTCTACCATATTTCATTGGAGAAGATCAGACCACTCCTATTGAGCACATTCGAGATGTAGCAACCTTATGCTCGGTTCATAATGTCACTGAGGAGAACGTAGCACTAAGGATTTTGGCTGCATCGCTGAAGGGAAAATCCTTGCAGTGGTTTAGAGGTCTTCCAGCAAATTCAAATGCATCATGGGACTAGTTGGGTGATGGCTTGCACTGGCAGTTTGAGGACAAGTCTGATCACATGTATTTGTTGGAGTAGTTGAATACTATTAAGAGGGCTCCTCATGAGCATATGTCAAATTTTAACTACCATTTCTAGAGGACCTGGGATAGGATTCCAATGACGGTAAAGCATTTACCCCAACATGCATTTCTATATTTTCTAAAGGCTTTAAATAGTGAAATTTTTGTGATGATTCAATCTCTGAGTGGCTTTACACTTCCTATCGCTTATGATATTGCTATTAGAGTAGAAAAATACCTTATTCAAGTTGGTAAAATAGCCCCAAGGCCTCCTATGCCCATTTTTCCTAAAGTACAGTCACCTGTACCTGTGTCTTTACCCCCTTTAGTTGTTGTCCTGCTAGTTCCAACAATAGGATACCAAGCTGTAGCCCAGGAGAATGCTATTCTGGACCCAAAAAAAGAAATTCAAGAGCTCAAGGGCATGCTGCAATCCTTTAGCAAGACTATTAACAATGAATTTGTCAATATTAAGAAGCAAGTTGGCCAAGAGCATAAACCCCATCAAACCCCATATCAGCCTAATCAGCCAACTAGGCCATCTTTTCAAGCTAATTCTCAAGGCCCAAGGAGAAACTTCAACCTTAGACCTTTTCAACCTTATAATCTTACTACTATTTTTTAGCAAGATGCAACACAAGAGGATCCAAAACAATAGGGTTCTCATCCTACATATGGCCAAAATGATGTAGCACTAATGAACTGGAAAGGTGAGAATTTTTACAGGGTTAATGATGCACCTCAAGCTGATAAAAGGAAAGAAAGAGGTGATGAGAAGGAGGATTCTATATTTTGGTTGGATGAACTACCTTCTTTTGTGGACCAAGATGAGGAATGCATACTCATACCTGCAATAGCTACAGGTCAGGGGAAAGAGAAAATTTTGGAAAACTAAGACCAACTGGTACAACGATGAGGAATATTTGGAAAACCAGGAACAACTGGTTGTAGAGGTGGTGAAGAATGTTGAGATGCCTATTTCTACTAATTTATTTGAAGATTTTCCTTTATTTGTTCCTATTGACGAAGATAATATATGTGAGCTAATAAAATTGACAAGTTGTGATTAGCAAGAGCACGAGGATCACATTGACAAAGAGCTGATCCATGAGAAAATGAGTCAGGATAGCGTTGATGTGGAAGTTCAAGATTATGGTATGCTTGAAAACATGCCTAAAATAGAGCATAATCAAGAGATTGAAGGCATGGCTTGTTGGTGTAATTAATTATTAATTACACTTTGCATAAGTTTACTTAGGTTTATTTAATTCCTAAGTTTTAGGCTTTCATCTTTATCTTATCGAGCTATCTTGTTGCTCAAGATAAGATTAGGTTTAGACATCTTTTCTTTTATAAAGCAAATCATATCTTGTAATTTATTAAATTCTTGAATAATAATATTTGCACATCTTCTTGCAAATCTCTGCTTTTTTTATTTTCTCTTCTGTGGAAGGTTATTCTGGTTTGCAAATCTGATCATGGGTTTCTAACATGGTATCAGAGCAAAGATATGATTTGCTTTATAAAAGCAAAGATGTCTAAATTTATTATTATTCGAGAATTCAATAAATTACAAGATATGATTTTTCTGCGACGGTTGTATGACCGTCAAATTTTATGGCGCACTGTGTTTTCTCCATTCTAGAGCAGTGTTCACGAAATCGGGTGTATTTCTTGCATACGATCTCCGTTTTTTGCAAACGAGATATCGTTGGAAAGCTGATTCCGACGCCGATTCAGTGGTACTAGTTTTTTTTTACCAGATCTTGCTCCAGATTCATTTTGCAGGCCTTTGAACTCAGCTCTTGTGGTTTTCACTCCGGAGGGCATATCTTTTGACTCGGTGCTCCGTTTTTCGTCATTCTTGTGGCGTTGGAAAGCTGATTCAGTCCTCTACACAGATCTAAGGCCTATTTTATTTTTCTGTTTATGCATTTTCAGTATGCTCTCCTTTTACAATCGTCGGGTTATTGTAATAAACGAACTATGATAAAGTTCCATTCAGGGGGGTTTCTTGCATAATAAATCTGATTAGAGTGTAGTTTTCACTTTGATCTCCATATCCATTTTGTTTTGATGGAAACTCGCATGGATTATCTGGTCTCTTAGTTTCTTTTGGCCATATCTTTGCTTAGCTAGACACATTGTTGATTCACATCAGTTTACACTTTAGATTGAGAGCCTATGGTTAATGATCTGCATTGGATCCATCTCAGTTTGAAGGCCATGTTTTTATGGTTAATGTTCCAAATTGTGTATGGTACTCCTTCCCATGGAAGAGTTTTAGTCTCAGTTTGGCATCAGCATCGAGTTACACGACTTCCAGATTATGTCATCATCGCATCTCCTATTGCTTCACAGATTCCAGGGTTGTTCCAGTTTGTGAGTTTTCGAGTGTTCTGTGGCATCAAGTCTACTGTCACATTATCATGATTCCGGTTTTGGTTTCAATTGTAGATAGAAGTATCTTTCCTTGCTTGTCAGATTGCGGTTCCAGTGTTACTCCACAGTGATCTTCCAGTGCTTCTTGCAACAGTCATCTCATTGTAGGGGGTTTTGTCCCACTGGGTTTTCCTTCTCTACTTCATCTTTACATTTGTACTTGGGTACCTGATCAGGCCTTGTTGTCAGGACCCATTCATGCTTTCTTGCATTCATCTTAGTTCTTAGGTGCATGCTTTATTTTTCTTCTCCTTAAGTTGCACTTATGGGGGGGTGTTGGTGTAATTAATTATTAATTACACTTTGCATAAGTTTACTTAGGTTTATTTAATTCTTAAGTTTTAGGCTTTCATCTTTATCTTATCGAGCTATCTTGTTGCTCAAGATAAGATTAGGTTTAGACATCTTTTCTTTTATAAAGCAAATCATATCTTGTAATTTATTGAATTCTCGAATAATAATATTTGCACATCTTGCAAATCTCTGCTTTTTTTATTTTCTCTTCTATGGAAGGTTATTCTGGTTTGCAAATCTGATCATGGGTTTCTAACATGGTATCAGAGCAAAGATATGATTTTCTTTATAAAAGCAAAGATGTCTAAATTTATTATTATTCGAGAATTCAATAAATTACAAGATATGATTTTGCTGCGACGGTCGTATGACTGTCAAATTTAATGGTGCACTGTGTTTTCTCCATTCTAGAGCAATGTTCACAAAATCGGGTGTATTTCTTGCATACGATCTCTATTTTTTGAAAACAAGATATCATTGGAAAGCTGATTCCGACGCAAATTTAGTGGTACTGGTGTTTTTACCAAATCTTGCTCCAAATTCATTTTGCAGGCCTTTGAACTCAGCTCTTGTGGTTTTCACTTCGGAGGGCATATCTTTTGACTCGGTGCTCTATTTTTTGTCATTCTTGCGGCGTTGGAAGCTGATTCAGTCCTCTACATAGATCTGAGGTCTATTTTATTTTTTTTGTTTATGAATTTTCAGTATGCTCTCCTTTTACAATCGTCGGTTGTTGTAATAAACGAACTATGATAAAGTTCCATTCGGGGGTTTCTTGCATAATAAATCTGATTAGAGTGTAGTTTTCACTTTGATCTCCATATCCATTTTGTTTTGATGGCAACTCGCATGGGTTATCGGTCTCTTAGTTTCTTTTGGCCATATCTTTGCTTAGCTATACACATTTTGATTCACATCGGTTCACACTTTAGATTGAGAGCCTATGGTTAATGATCGCATTGGATCCATCTCAGTTTGAAGGCCATGTTTTTATGGTTAATGTTCCAAATTTTGTATGGTACTCCTTCCCATGGAAGAATTTTAGTCTCAGTTTGGCATTGACATCGAGTTACATGGCTTCCAGATTATGTCATCATCCATCTCCTATTGCTTCACAGATTCCAGGGTTGTTCCAGTTTGTGAGTTTTCGAGTGTTCCGTGGCATCGGGTCTGCTGTCACATTATCATGATTTTTTTTGGTTTCAGTTGTAGACAGAAGTATCTTTCCTTGCTTGTCAGATTGCGGTTCCAGTGTTACTCCACAGTGATCTTCCAGTGCTTCTTGCATCAGTCATCTCATTGTAGGGGGGTTTTGTCCCACTGGGTTTTCCTTCTCTACTTCATCTTTACATTTGTACTTGGGTACCTGATCAGGCCTTGTTGTCGGGACCCATTCATGCTTTCTTGCATTCATCTTAGTTTTTAGGTGCATGCTTTATTTTTCTTCTCCCTAAGTTGCACTTATGGGGGGGTGTTGGTGTAATTAATTATTAATTACACTTTGCATAAGTTTACTTAGGTTTATTTAATTCCTAAGTTTTAGGCTTTCATCTTTATCTTATCGAGCTATCTTGTTGCTCAAGATAAGATTAGGTTTAGACATCTTTGCTTTTATAAAGCAAATCATATCTTGTAATTTATTGAATTCTCGAATAATAATATTTGCACATCTTCTTGCAAATCTCTGCTTTTTTTATTTTCTCTTTTGTGGAAGGTTATTCTGGTTTGCAAATCTGATCATGGGTTTCTAACATGGCTTAGATAGAGAAAAGTGGGGAGATGGTTGAAGAGTCAATTGATAAAGGTAAAGCTGACATGAAAACATTGGAGGTAGCTTCCCTTGAAGAGTAGTTAATAGAACTAATTGAAGAGAGTTAGTCCTTCCAAGACACCTCAATTCTTGAGTGTCAGGATCCTAGCTATCCAGCTTGTAGAGAGCTTGCTACTCTATTGGATTCTTATGGAGATCAAGCACATGATGAGGACAACAAAGTGAAACAAGTCTCTGAACATGCCCTGTTTGTGGTGGAACAAGCTAAATCTGGTCAGTTTGAGGACTGTAGGGAAAACATACAGCTAAAGCCTTTGGAAGAAGAGGCCAAATGTCAAGAAACTTTTCATGAAGCTGATTTACATGATCTTAGCTAGTTGGAGGAGCTTCCTTTCTATTATATAGAGGAGCTTGAGGCTAATGTTTCAGTTAAAGATGAAGGTGATTCTTTTCTTCTTGATCACTTGTATTTTTTTCTTTCCAATCCAAAGCTTTCAAGGGGATGTCCCATTAGGAATCTAGCTTAGGTGGAAGCCAACAAGAGGGATTGGCCCCATAGTGACACTGATCTAGAGCATCAAAGAGGGTACCAAGCTAAGCACAACTAGTCCACTTGACCACTTGATCATCACTAGTTCACCAACCAAGATAGGTGGGTAAGTGACTATTTCTTCCTCCTCAAAAAGGGGTTGTAGTAGTTTTTAGGGTATTTGATCTTTCCCCATCTCTTTTGGTTGACTGATCACCTTGCAGAGCAACCTTTCTTAATTAGAAAGGGAATTTATTTCTCACAATCAGTGAACGATCATGTTTGAGCACTATCACTACTGGTTAGTGTAGGTTAGAATAGTATTTTGCTACTAATAAGTGCTTAAGGAACATTCATTTCAATTATTTTCTTTCCCTAAGTGTTGTTGCACATGTTTGTTGGCCACCAGGGCCTTTTAGTTTGCTTTTAGTTTGCAGTTCAGTTTCATGGTTTTCTGAGTTTAAGAAGGGGCAGATTTGACTCCGCGCCCAATGAATTGTTTAAGGAAACCGGTCTATATCCTTAGCAAGCAAGCATTCAGCAAAAATTTCCATAAATGTTGCTAATTTTTCACCTACAACTCAAATTGGCAGAGCTGAAATAGTTTCATTATATTAAAGTATAAAGGAGAGTACATGAACAAAATATATAAGATATTGCTCTCATTCAATTTTTTAATGATTTTTTTAATTCACAATGTTACATTCATCTTGAAAAAAAAGTATACATAGAATTGTATGACATTGCAAAAACTGTTGTTTTTCATTTTCATTGGAAAGAAAAGAGAGATCAAGTGTCCCACACAAGCCATGGGGATAGTTGAACCAACACATTATAAAGAATGTACTATGCATCTGAAGATATAGAAAGGAAATGAAGCATATAAGAAAAACATATCCATCATTGTCTGTTGGTGTTTGGTGTTGGTCTTCATTGCAACTGCTCCTTGCTCCTGATCTTGAGTGAGCTTGCATCATGATGAGAAAAGTTGTTAGAGCTCTGGATAGGATTCTTCCTATGTGCTCTATCAATAGAAATATAGTACATTTCCTATGATGTACTGAATTAGTTGAATAAACATCAGAATTATGCAAGAGAACCTAAAAAATTAAATATCACAGGAGCATTGAGCTTCACTATCTTATTATCTAACATGTTTGTTCACTGTGTAGGTATAGGTGAAATTCTATTGCTGGTTTTATCTCCTTGACATTATAGCATGTGGGTTGGATTGTGGCTCCCACAAGGGTTGAGCCCAATATGTTGTTTCATGAAGCAGAAATGTGCCATAATGAAGGTTACCCTAACCACATGGATGTTATTTCCATTCACATTGGTGCTTTTTCCTATGAAGATATCATAATTTTCTGACTTCATACTCTTAATAAGAGATACATTCATAGAAAATGCAACCAATGTCAAAGGAAACAACATAGGAGGTAATTTAAATCTTTTTCATTATGCAACACTCAGTGAGTAAGAAATAGGAGCCATGTCATTTCAATCTAAAGTTCTATAAAATACCAATAAAACAATAATAGTTGAAGTGCTTTTGAATTCATATCATACAAGCACAATAATATGTTGAATAGAATAAAATACACTAACTTTCATTGAAGGAGTCATGTTTGCATAGAAGGTTTTCATGCTATCATTGTTCTTGCTTCATTAAGTGATGATTTTCATTATGTTTCATATCTTATTGTTGTTGTGTAATAATGTTTACTGCTGTTTAAGTGGTTCATAGTGCACATTTTGAAGGTATAGTAATAACAAACCATGCTAACATAAGAGACAACAGATTGCGGCTAAGGAATAATACATGGAGTCAACTATTCAATGTTTCTTTCAAAAAAAAATCACTTATTACAAAAAATACCATAGTGGGCAGCCAAAGGGACTAATGTGTCATAGTGAAAATGAAGAGATTCTTGTTGCATTTCAAGTTGGGGCAGTGAGCAAGACAAAGTGATGCTTTATTTTTGATAATGCAATCACAATAACAACTAAAAGTATTAAGCAAGTGCTTTCTTTGTTGAGTTCATTGTCAAATGCCCTTGTGATCATGTGTTAGGAGCCTTCTCAATAGTATGTTCAAAAGAGAAGCAATGAATGAGAGTGCAGAGAACAAAAGATAAAGGGCATCCATTCTCCATTATAAAAACAAGCAATGACAAGCAGGGAGTGGTGCATTCACATACTTTTAATCTTTATGTTGTTCATAAGAGTAGTAAGCATGCATTGTAGTCATATGAATTTTGAATAAGAGAAATGAATTTCAGCATGGTGTCTCTAATCATTAGATGCAGAAAAAACAAATGCTTCTGTAAGAGAGGTTTAAGAGGCAGTAACCTTGTCTATGGGATCAAAAGGGGAAAATATGAAATGTATCATTCTAATGAGAGGAGAGGTCTTCTAGCTTTTGTAGCCATGGAAACGCAAGCCCATAATGGGGTGAGAGATGTTTTTCTTTTCTTCCTAAAAGGTAAACAATATTATCTACTTCCCATCATGTTCAGAAACAAGAAATGCATTTCTTGAAAGTGTCAAACAAAGCCTCGTAATGGAGATAGGGTTTCAAGAGGAAGAGAGTAATGTCACGGCCTAGGAATTTCTCTTCTAGAGCTTCACAAATGACAACTAAACCCACAAGTTTTCTATATGATGGAATTTTGCAACTCAATTGTTTTGTGAAGCTACAACTTCAAAATGTAGAGAGCCTTCATTTTGATAACATACCCAAAAAAAATCATTATAAATGATATAAAATGTACAGAAAAATAATTTTTTTTATTATCATTTCTACATCCATTGGGATTGAATCAAGCTTCTTAGCAACATAAAATGAAGAGGAACATAGATCTCGACTATTGGAGAGCCTACCTGAGTTGTTGTAGATAGAATGCCTTCAAATTGCTTGGAAATAGGCTTTAAAAATTCCTTAGAGGGCGGCCTCTAAACAGAGAAAGGCATCAATAGAGAGGAGAAAGAGAAAATGCATTAGTAAAGAGAGGAAAACCGCAGCTGACAGGCCAAGGAATGCTTCAAAATGGAGGTTTGTGCTCAAATTTGTCACAAAAACAACTTACCCAATGATTCCCTAAAGAAGGTCGACATGAGAGTAGCTAAAAAGGGTGAAGTTTCCAAGCTCGAACCCTTTTCATGGCGGTATGTAGAGCTATTTTTCTAAAGTGACTGAGTGCAAAATGAGGGTGAATAATGAAGAGCTCAACTTGTTTTGTTTTAGGGTTTTTTCCCTAATTCAAGTTCATTTTTTTGTCACATTATTTTAAAAAATCAAGGCCTTCACTAATGCTTCCATGACATTATGTTTTTAATTCCTATGTTTTGAGAAAATCATATGTGCCTTGCCCTTTATTCTGTAGGTCGAAGCCTTTCATGCTTGCATTTTCTTTATGATTTTCAAGAAAATCATATAGTTGTGCTTTAGCTTTCATGGCTTTGGGGGAAAAAAAAAGCAAGTCAACATGCCTTTGAGTTTTTCTAATTTTTATTAGAAAATCAAATGTCCTTATGCCTTTGATTTATTTTATGACCTTGGAGGTAAAGTCAATACTATGAACCTTAGCCTTTTTTTTATTTTTTATAGAAAAATCAAAGATTAAAAGAGATGTATATTTTGATTTTGAAGATCAAAGGCTCAGATTAGGAAGGTTTTATTTTACAAAAAATAAAATCAAATGTAATTAGAGCCTTTCTATTTTGTAAATTCCAACTGAAAATGATGTAAAACATCATTAAGGAAATGTTGTTATAAATTGCCTTAATGTTTGTTATTTTAAAATACAATTAGATAGAAGCTTTCTTTTCAGAGTTTGAGTTCACTTGGGAGAAATGGGAAAAAAATGGGCAAACTAGATCTATTTTAAGTCAGTTTGAGCTTGATTTTGTGTCTTTTGGATCGACCTACTGTAGATAGAAAGTTGCCATCTTTTTTAGTTAGTTTGGATCAGTTTATGGCACTAATTTTGAGGTTTTTCTCTTGAGCTTGAAAATGGATTAAAGTTGTTATTTTGAGATGTAGTTCAACTAGTTTTTCTATTCTCACTATTGGAGACATTTTGGAGCTATAAGTTGGAGAAAAAATTAATTTTTCTCAATTTAGATCATTGTTTCTTCCTCTCTTGTTCATTTGCAGAGAGTTTGTGAACACTTTTGTACTCAGATTTTGATCTTGCATACTCCTTTGGTTTCAATAAACAACAGAGTTTTCCTTCTCATATTTTTGTCTCATATTTAGAGTATCAATTTGATGACATTGTGATTCAAAATAATGAATCCTTTTATGTATTGTTATTGTAAGTTTGTGTGCAAAATTTCATATAATTCAGGTTGTATGATTGTGTTCAGTTTGATCCTTCATACAAATTACTGTTGAGTTGTATGTTTCAAGTGAGATTGTGAGGGCTAAATTTTTGAGAAATTCTTTGTGAGTAGAATCATCAAAGTCAATTTAATTTTTTTTTGAATCATCCTTAGGTTTTAGGATTTCATTTTCAAGTTTCCTTTTAACCCTTTTCTCAGAAAAGTCATTTAAATTAGGTGATCTGCTAGGGGAACCAACTCTCTCTGGAGATTCATTCTCACTATAGGTCACCCACAACCTGAGAGTGTTTCCATGTTTCAACAAGATAGTTAAGTTTAACTTGGCTAGGGTGCAATCCTGATTGAAAATAGAGGGACAACCTCCTAGGGTTTATTTTTATTTTTGAGTTGTGAGGATGATAAATTTGATGTGTGATTTGACAAGACTATTTGACATAAAACCCTAGATCTGAAAATATGATTTAACAGATAGACGAAAACAAAAGGTTACAAAACTAACCTATATTTGAGAAATGACAAAAATAAGGAACCTACACTGTGAATTTGATCCTTAATTGGCTAGTCTAGGGTGTGATGTTCCCTAGACTAGACTCCTACTTAAATTTGGATATGAAAGTTCTGAAATGTGGATTAAGATTTGCACTATGTTTTCTAAGACTGCCACCTATTGAAACATTCAGATCTAACTTGCACACATGAAAATGGGGGAATGGTTTGTGATGTATATGGTATTTATTAAGTCAAACCTCATTTTGGTATTTCTACCTCCATGTACAATGATTTTTGATGATCAAGAGGGTGTACCCTAAGTCGGGAAGAGGTCAAAACAACAATAATTGACTGAAATGATGAATGATAAATGACAATGCTACCTTGATGTGAAACCTTTGATGAAGTGATATCACACAACTTTCCACATAAGTGGATTGATGGATGCATTGATTGCTTGATATACTTGCAAAATATTAGATCATAAAACATAATAGATTCTAGAAGCTAGTATGCAGAGGAAAACTCAATACATCTTCATTATTTGGCATGATCGATCATAATAGCTCCCTACATATTCTACCCTTGACTAATTTTAGTATTTTCAATTTTCTCTCCAAAATTGCTAAGTGTGCTTCTAGGATTTCAAATGATAAAATGACTAGTATTTATATGCAATTATTCTAATTTCCCAAAAATAAAATACTAATAGCCAAAATTTGAAATTGGAGATTCAAATAATAGAATATAGATACCAACATATTCAAAATTAGAGCAAAAAGTGTTGGTCTAAGGTGTAGGGTGCCCTAGACAAGACCCATCCTTTTTGGGGCTGAAAGTGTCGAGGGAAATATTAAATACATAATTTCATTTTCCATGTTTTATTTTTTAAAGATATTTGTAAAATGGGTAGTTAAATGCATAATTAAGTCCAAGAACATAGGAGGGAGCAAAACCTATTGTGAAAGTATCAAGGGTGATAATTTTTGATGTTATAGCCACTAACAATAGGTATTTTTGTTTATCACGTAGAAATTTGTGAAGGAAATGACTATTCACTAATGTTGCTCATGCCTCATAATACATTAATATTTAGAAAGGATGGGATATTAATGATGTAAAATACCAATATCTTTTCAAGATATTAATGATACAAAATATCGTTATCTTTTTATCCTTCTATATAAATTATAATATATTTTCTACCTTAATAATTTGTATATATTATTATTGGTATTTCCGAGTATACTTAATGGAGTTGGATCCCATAAAAGATAATGAAAATAGATACAAAAATGGTTGCTCCTGTGGAGTTCCGGGTTTATATTGTATTTATATTAACTTTGATAAGTCTAGTTAAAAAATGTAACATTAACATAAACTATACTAACAAAGAGTTGTATCTTCATACACTTAACATCATGTCAAATAAAATTGAAATTAGGGATAAAACTCCTCATTGAACTTTGAGCCCAAAATGAAGGGAAAATACCAATCTATAGTATCAGCATTGGAAACCCTATTGATGGATTTTAGAAACTCTAGATCCTAACGAGCATGATGGTGATGCTCAGCCACATTATCCCCCATAAATTCAATTATAAATGACACCCAAGGACTATTATAATTGAAATGACAGTAAGACATACCTCAAAACTACTATAGAAACCAAATAGCATAAAAAATTGTTGCCCTTGACAATTTCGCACTAGATTTTTCTCCCCCCTATGTGCTTGGACCTAATTATGCATTAATTGTCCATTTTATAAACATTCTTGTAAAATAAAACATGGGAAATAAAATTATGCATTTAATATTTTTCCCTCAACACTTTTAGACTCTAAAAAGGTGGATCTAGTCTAGGGAACATTGTACCCTAGACCGCTTAATTTGGCCCCAAATTTAAATATGTCGGCGTTAGTAATTTATTATTTAAATTTACAATTTCATTTTTTGGCCATCAATATTTGATTTTTTGGAAATCAAAATAATTGCTATAAATACTAGTCATTTTATCATTTGAAATATTAAGAAAAACGTAGAATCAATTTTAGAGAGAAATTTGAAGATCCTAAAAAAAAATTCAAGAGCAGAATTAGTAGCATTATTACAACACTTTCATTAATCAAGTTCAAGTTGCAATACATCAAGAATAATGAAGCAATTTATGTGCAAGGAGTTACTATGATTAATCATTCCAAATCATGAAGATGTATTGAGTTATCCTCTACATGCTAGCTTCAACAATCTATTGTGTATGTGAGCTAACCTTTTGTAGGCCTATCAAGAAATTAAGGCATCCATCAGTCAACTTTTATGTCAAATTGTGTGACATCCCTTTATCAAGGGTTGCATGTCAAGGTAACATTATCATTTGGTGTTTATCAATTTTAGTCAATTTTAGTTGTTTTCACTTTTACTCGACATAGGGCATGCCCTCTTTATTATCATAAATTATTGTAGATGGAGGTAGAAATTGTTGGAAAAATGAAGAAGATTGACTATCTCTACATTTTTTGTGTTGTCATTGATGTCACCATGTTGAGATTACAAGATTAAGACTGTGGCTGATCTGGTATTTTGGTCTGGTATTTGTGCTACTCCCTCTAGTATTCTTGTTTGCACTCCTCCGCAGTCAACAATTATTGCTCACGATTTTTGGAAATTGCTTATGATTGTTGAAAGCATACACATTCAAAATATTACATGCTCTGGTGCTCATACAATGTTGTGGCAACCAATAGAATGTTTATTGCTTTTTGCTTGAAGTTTATTCCTGGCTGACTTCTTGGGGTAATTATAAAATGATGAATTAATTTTCCTATGCAGATATTTTTCTGACTTATCCTAGGTCTATGCCAACTTGATATAGCATGCTGGAAGGTTGAATTACTTCTTGGAAATATTTTGTGGATGATTGAAGCTGACTATTAGTATTTTTGGTAAATATGATGTGCATCTAATTAGGCCAAATTAATTGATGCTTTCAGTTAGATCGAGTATATATATGCGAATGTTGAGTAGGTTTTTAGTGAAGAATGAAGAAGAGCGAGCAAGCAAGAAGTGTGATTGATGAAGCAGTAGAAAGTGTGAAAGTGAGCAAATATAATGAAGTGTGATTGATGAAGCAGTAGAAAATGTGAAAGTGAGCAAATATAATGAAGTGTGTCAAGTCAATATATTGAGCATCACTAGAACTATATCAGCACTTGTTGGGTGCACTATTCTCAGTTCATTTTGGTTGTAAAGCCTTCTTTTGTTATGTAAATCATTTGTAGGTAGTGAGCCTCCTTGTAAGTAGTGAGCTTTTGTATTTCGACAATGAGTCCTTTTTGGATAGTGAGCCCTTGGCAGTGAGCCTAATAATTTTTTTTGTTCTAGAACAACTTTCTACTGTGAGTTAATCCTCACCGAGGTTTTTCCTTCATTGGGCTTTCCACGTAAAATCTGGTGTTTGGTGTGTTATCTTGCTTTTTGTTTTGCATCTCTTGCTTATGCTTAATGACAAAACAATATGTTTTTGAAATGGATGTGTTGAAGTTTTAAAATTGAATTTCTATGACAATTGATTCACCCCCCTCTCAATTTCTTGCATCATTTAACAATTGGTATCAGAGCTTTGGTTCCTTGGTGAAGAGATTAACCACTTGAGGTGAATCCTAAAGATCAATCAAATGGATGATAAAGGAGAGCTCCATACTGCTCTTGAGGATATTGACAAAGTGGAAAGAGAAAATAGAGACCTGAAAGGAAATATTGATGATGCAAATGAATGTGTCCAAAAGCTGAAAGAACAATTGAAGAAATTCAAGGAAAGGCACAGAGAAGTGAGTAGCCGAAACAAGAGATAATTGGACTGAAGATGTCTATAGAAGAAAAGAAAATAATTGAAGAATGCTTGAATACAATGGTGCAAAATAAAGCTGATGTATGCACTAAGCTTGAACAAGAGGTGGTGAACCTAAGGATTGAACTAGAGAAGGCAAAGCTCTGTCAAAAAAATTTCAAATATAGCTCCGATAAGCTTGAAGAATTGATTGTTGGACAAAAATAAAGTAAAGACAAAGCCAGTTTGGGAAATTATGTAGGTGAAAGTTCTAAGGGCAATAAGATGACTCAGGACAAGGGTAAGTAGAAGAGGAAGTTTGCAAGAAGATAGCCTGTGAGACAACCTAATGCACAAAGGTATCCCTCTTTTAATCGTACTTGTTTTGCTTGTAATAGATATGGTCATAAAGCAATAGAGTGCAAAAGCAAAATGAATCATAATTAGTTTTCTGGCTCTTTCTCTGGACAATGTTTTTCATGCAAGAAGTTTGGACATAAGGCTACTGAGTGCAGATATCAGGTTAGCAAGATGATGATGAACATATTTCTTGGAGACAGAATGAATCAATCCTTTAATGGCTACTACTATACATGCAACAAATTTGGACACAAAGAAAATCAGTGTAGGTCGAGAGGTAATGGAGGCTATACTAATCAGAAAAGTGTTGTCTGCTATAACTATAATAAACCTAGACATATCTCAAAGGTTTGTAGAAGTAAGAATGGAAAGTAGTCTACTTTGGTAGAGAAGAATGATTTGGTAAAAAAGATTGACAAGGAAGAGGTGAAACAAGAGATGAATAAGATATGGAAAAAGAAAGAGAATGAAGAAGAAAAGCCTGAATATACTAATGTGTTTGTGCTCTCTTTTGGTACAGATGACTTATTCGACAATTAGGCCTAGCATGGCCTTAGGGGTAGTATTATCAGAAAAATTATAAAACCCCTTGTTGTATGGCGTGTTAGAGGCTAGCACGAGGATGGAATGTGAAAAATGAATATTCAAAACTTTTGGAAAAGGAATCAGAAGAAATCATGTTGATATGGAAGGTTGCGGACCGAATTAGGGTTTTTTGTGTTGGAAAAGATGTTTTTAGCAGCTTTTTGATGCTTGCTGCATTTAATGCATGATTAGGGTAAATTCAATGGTGTATAAGTTGAAATTTTGAGTCTTCTTGGTTAATTGAGAATTTGAATAACCTAAGCGATCTTAGAGAAATCTTGAAGCAAGTTGAAGCAATTCTAAAAGGAATTGGAAGAAATTAACTCAGGTAATCAAAGAATTCGTTTCTCTATTTGTAAAAATAATAGAAGAAGAAAAATGAAGATGTTTCAAATAACAAATTAAAGAAAGCATAGAAATGGAAAAAGAATTGAGTGATGTCCTCCCTCTGAAGCTGAAAGGAGTTGAGCTAGAAGAATTTGACCACAGAAAAATGAAAGAAACGAAACTAGGGCTGAATAAAGATGAATTATCAAACATCAAAACCCTAAGCATGGATTTTTGGAGTGAATTTACATGGATTTTCGATAAGGAGTTTATCTTGTTCTTATTGAATCATTTCAAGAATGGAAGAATTGTATTGGAAAAACCCTACCTGGTTACGAAGGAAGCGATTGAGGCTATCACTGGCTTATGCAGTATCGATGACCTTCCTGGAAAGAAAATTGTAAAGTATAAAGATGTGGAGGAATTGACTGGCATGAGAAAAGACCCACGAGCTTTATTGATAAACACTCTTGAAGATTTGGTTGTGAGGTATGTGGTGTACGCCATTTCTTACAAGGTCTATTTTAGAAATCGTGAAGGTTCCACATCAACCATTGCGGTTCATATTGCACACATGATGGTTAAGGAGAACATGAAATTTGACTTGTGTAGCTTGTTGCTTGAGAATCTCTCTAAAAATGTTCAAATGTCGGTAATTGAGGGTTGTCCCTTTCATTTCGGATCTTTGTTGGTATGCTTGGAATTTTACTTTTTGTGTTCCCTGCTGGGAAGAGATAATGTGGTATGTGAATCTGGAATTCCTATTGGAAAATAGGTTTAAAGGTATCTGTAGGTGTTGTCAGATAGTGAAAATATGTGTAAGTCTTATTTCACATCTTTGAAATAAAATCTATTCTCTAGTATATCTTCTTCAATTCAGTTTGAGGTGGGCTCTTCCTATAGTAAAAGGAAATTGGAGATTGTCATTAGTGAATCCCCTTCGAAATCAAAGAAGAAGAAAGTTATAACTAAAGGTATCATTGACATTTTAGAAGAGAAGGAGAATGTATTCTCTAATGACATCCAGTCTATGTTAGTTAAGGGAAAGATGAAGAAGCTTGGTGAATTATGGAGTGCAACATCTCCTATTGACATACTAAAAATTGATAATGCTTTGGTAGAATACCTACTTCAGAAAGGTATTGATGTATCAGTTGTTTCTAATTTCTTTCTAGAAAATCTTGTTGAAATTGTTGAAGAAAGAATGTTACTTGAAGGTCTGAAAGGATGTAAATTTGAAGCTTTGGTTGAAAAGAGGTGTAATAAAGCTAAAGGGAGATTATCTGAACTAATCGTGGAAACAAAGAAGTGCATTAAAGAAATATCTGACATTTACAAATATTGTCTCAGGTGGCCTGCTACGGTAGACAATTTCAGAAGTAAAATTGATGCAATTGAGTCAGAAGTAAACAACATTGGAAAGATTTTTGACATCTTTGAAGATAAATAAGGAAAGAAAAGATTGAGAGTTGGTGAACTTCAAGCCGAACTGATTGTTGTGCAAAGGCAGAGAGATGATGTAGTTAAGACTTTTTGACTTCTTAAGGAAATTGTTGAGGTCCGGTTAGACCATCTATCCATAATTCTTATTGATGTAGAAGATGTTGAAGAACAAAGTTCATATTGTTCACCATCTTTTACTCTGTTGGGCATATTGGAAAGCATCTGCTACATTTGATTGGAAGAAACTACATCCAGTTCTTGAGGAGAGATATAAGAAAGTTTTTCAGGTGAAAAGTGTTATCTTTACTTGAATTTTGAATGTTCTATTTTTGTTGTTTTTGCTGAGAAGAAAAAGGGGAGAAGAAATTTTTGGTCATCTGGAAGTCTTTTTTGGAATCGTTATGAATTTTTATGTCACCATGTTCAAATTTGTGTACACCTTTTTGGCCACCCTTTGCCATTGATGTCAAAGGGGGAGAGATTGAAGTTAGGGGGAGAGATTGGTATTGGAGAATTTTTGTAGTGGGAGAGATTGTGTTGGGAAAGTTTGAAGAAGAAGTCTTTGTTCCATGTTGCCATCAATGACAAAGGGGGAGATTGTTGGAAAAAAGAAGAAGATTGACTATCTATATTGTTTTTGTGTTGTCATTGATGTCACCATGTTGAGATTACAAGATTAAGACTGTGGCTAATCTAGTATTTTGGTACAGTATTTTGGTTTGGCATTCGTGCTACTCCCTTTAGTATTCTTTTCCACACTCCTCTGCAGTCAACAATTATTGCTCACGATTTTGGGAAATTGCTTATGATTGTTGAAAGCATACATGTTCATAATATTACATGCTCTAGTACTCATACAACATTGTGGAAACCAACAAAATGTTTATTGCTTTTTGCTTGAAGTCTATTCTTGGCCGACTTCTTGGGGTAATTATAAAATGATGAATTAATTTTTCTATGCAAATATTTGTGCGACCTATCCTAGGTCTATGCTGACTTGATATAGCATGTTGGAGGTTGAATTACTTCTTGGAAATATTTTGTGAATGATTGAAGCCGACTATTAGTATTTTTGGTAAATATGATGTGCATCTAATTAGGCCGACCTAATTGATGCCTATGGTTAGATCGAGTATATATATGCAAATGTTGAACATGTTTTTGGTGAAGAATGAAGAAGAGAAAGCAAGTAAGAAGTGTGATTGATGAAGCAGTAGAAAGTGAAAAAGTGGGCGAATATAATGAAGTGTGCCAAGTTAGTATATTGAGCATCACTGGAAGTGTATCGAAACTTGTTGGGTGCACTATTATCAATTCATTTTGGTTGTAAATCCTTCTTTTGTTATGTAAACATTTTGTAGGCAGTGAGCCTCCTTGTAAGTAGTGAGCTTTTGTACTTGGACAGTGAGTCATTTCTAGGCAGTGAGCCTAATAATTTTTTTTCTGTTCTAGAACAACTTTATACTGTGAGTTAATCCTCACCGTGGTTTTTCCCTCATTGGGTTTTCCACGTAAAATCGAGTGTTAAGTGTGTTATCTTGCTTTTTTTTTTTGCATCTATATCTTATGCTTAATGACAAAACCATATGTTTGTGAAATGGATATGTGTTGAAGTTTTAAAATTAAATTTTTGTGACAACTAATTCATCCCCCTCTCAGTTATCTTGCATCCTTTAACATAAATACCAACATGGGGTTTGACTTAGGCAAGCCCCTATACAACACAAACTTTTCCCCCATTTTCATTTCTATAGGTCAAATTTAGAGGTTTCAGTAGGTGAATGTCTTAGGAAACAGAGTGTAGACCTTAATCTAGATCTTAGAACTTTCATATCTGAAAAAGGAGTCCAATCTAGGGTTCACTTCACCCTAGACCGACCAATTCAAACTCAAAATTTTTTACAATTTCCTCTCTATGTCTCAGTCTCAGATCTGAAGGTGTTTTGCAACTTTCATTTTGTTTTTGTTAAACTACATTTTCAAATCTAGGTTGTATGTCAAATAGGCTTGTCAAATCACACATCAAATTTATCATCCTCACAACTCAAAAACAAACATAAACACTAGGGGATTGGCTCTCCATTGTGGTAGCAAGCTAATCATCAAAACCCTAGTTAATTTATGTTTTAATGTTGAGTCAAGTGAAAATGAGATAATCTTAGTTATCCTAATTGGATCTAGGATCACTTTTCCTACTCAACATTTTGGTGAACCTAATATCCTACACTTGTAATTTTATGATTTTCATTTATAAATCTAAAAATTAATTCAAAACCTAAGTGCTTTGAATATCTTGTTGACATTTTGCATTTCTTTAATTTTCAAAAAATTGCACTTACATTATTTTTTCATCAAAATTAAAAAGGTAAATATTGCAAATAATTTGATTTAAACTACATAATTTTATATCTTATTTTTCCTTGTTAGGGCTTAGATCTAAGTTATTTTCATTGGGAATTCATTTACAATATAATTTTATCATTTATGTATGCATATTTTAGTAAAAAACATAGAAAAAGTAAAACAATTACATAGTATTTTCATTTTAAAAAATCAAAATCATTTTTTTTGTATTTTTTGGAAAAATCAGTCAATTACAGTATTCAATTTCTAAAAATTATCATTTGAACATATTCAATTATCCCAAAAAGATTAAAAATTGTTAGAGTAATCATGCATTAGCTAATAATGAATTACTCTTTAATTGATTATTAGTGTAAATTATTCGCATGCACTTCAGCTTTTATGCTTTTAGGGTTTTTCTCCTATATAACACTCAACCCTCATTGTAATTATCACTCAAGTTTTCATATCTTTTGATAGTCTCTTGCATTCTATAGATTTTTCTTGTTTGGGGAATATAATAATTCTCTTTTGCAGATATCTTGTGTGGAAGGTGTCTTTTTTCGTTGTTTGATCATGTGGCTCATGGTTTTGCAGTCTTTCACAATTCTAACATAGTATTAGAGTGTGGATTCAATGAACCCCTTCTTGATTTATGAGGATTTTTTCTTCGACAAGGGTTACAGGCTTCATATCTGAATCCCCTTTTCTTTTTTTGCAAATTATGGAGGTGGGAATTTTTTGGTGCATTTTTGCATGAAAAGGACCTCACTACTGGATTCAAAGTTGTCAAGAAAGTTAGATTTTTCTTTTGTTTGGCCTAATTTGGACTCTTGAGGTCAGATCTATGAGGGTTTGAAGCGGTTTCCTTTTTTCTAGATTCAGAGGGTAGTTGCGATTTCAGAGCATTTTGACATGAAATGGACCTCACTATTGGGTTCAGGAGGACGATTCCACAAATTTTGACTATATATTTTCCCTATTTCGATGTCAGAAGCTTTTGAGGTGAATTTTTTTGTACAAAGGCCTGTACGGGCCCTTGTATGGATTCTTTCACACCGTTCCAAAAAAAATTGCAAAAATAAGGTCGGCTGTATTTTTTTTAAATTCTATTATTTTTAGAATTTTCAAAAATATATATTAAAAAAATATAAATAAAAATACTTTTTAAAAAAGGTAGAATTACTTATTGTGGGGCGCATTTACTATTGGTACCCGTAGTTATCGGCCTGCGGGTCCCACAAACCCCACTAGCGAGGCTTATTAATCCGCAGTCAGTGGCTATTTAGCTGATCGGTGGGGTTTAAGTCCCTAGCGGGGATTTATAAAATATCGGTGGCATAAAGTTTTTTCAGGCAGCAAAAAAAAAAATCTGACAACTTTCTCTCAGCGACCATCCACTTTTACAGCTAGTTTTTTGTCAACGGCAGTAGAGGAATATTTCGTCAAGTATAGAGAATATACTGGAAATTTTTGACTTGCAGGGGACTAGATTTTTTTTGGCAATAGTGAATATTCCCTAAAATATTCTATTGGCATCAACATGACATCATGTTGACATCAGTGGTTCAGACTGTACCTTGGCCCCCTTGACCCCTCCTTGTTCCCTAAAGGGTTTTTTTTTTCTTTTGACCATAACTTGGGCGTACGATGTTGGATTTTAACGAATGAGATATCATCGAAAAGATGGTTCCACCAACTTTCTAGTGGTGTGGCTCTCATCACTTTTTCTACTGTTGGTACATTCTATACCTTGTTGAAGTCAGATGTGTTGTTTTTAGTCTCAAGCTCATAACTTTTGACTAGTTTCTCTATTTTTCACAATTCTAGCGATGTTGGAACCATCATTCAAAGCTCTTCAATTCCATCCATGCAATCTTTCCAAATTACTCTCCAAGTATATTCTATTCATTTTTTTTGCACTCTAGTGAATTAATTGGACATCTTAGCTCCTAGAAACTTATTCTTTGCATGGGATGACTTGATTTTGGCTATTCTACATGTATTTCCAATATTATGTCATATTTGGGAATTTTAGACAATTTTTTCATGCATCTCTTTTGTGGACGCACTGAGATAAAGTGTCATTCTAGTGTATACTTTTTCAGGATTTTCGTACATCTTGTTGTGCCTTTTGTATTCACACTATGATATAAAGTGCCATGGGGGGGTTGATGTTTTCCTTTTGTTTTCCATCATACCTTATTCAAGTGAGTGTTCCTTCCACGATAGTAGTGAATCCTAGTGATTCTTGCCTCATGCATGTGTGCCTTAGTTTGCACACCCTTTTATTTGCAAGTTGTTTCTCCTACATGCACATATTGGTTTCACATAGTTTTAGTGTACCTATCATGGCTCTCCCTTTTCAGCATTATGGGGGAGTTTCTACTATTGGATCAAATGCTTCCTTGGTTTCGTAGTTGGAGTGATCTGTGTATCTAGTTCTTGTTCCTATATACTTTCAGATGTAGCATATATCAACGGTTGGTTACATGCATTTCAGTGAGTCGGATCATTTACCATATGGACATTCTTACATTCTTGTTTCTAGAGGTTACCTTCCATTTTCATTTGATCAAAGAATATTGCGTACCTGTATTTTCAACTTGCATCTTGCATGTTGAGTAGTGTCATTTTTGGTCACTCATACAAATTCATGTGCCAATTTTATCTTCAAGTTCCAGATGTTTTCCTTTCTTTTCAATCCAAATTGAGTAGTGTCATTGGGGATACTCATGTAGATTATTGTCTCTCTCATGATCAAATTTCTTTAGATTATTTAGTACCTGCACTTTTTACTTGCATGTTGAGTAGTTTTATTGGGGTCACTTATGTAGATTCATGTACCACCTGTATATTTGACTTCCAAATGTTTTCCTTTGTTTTCCATCTCATTCAAGTAGTGTCATTGGGGGCACTCATGCAGTATATTCTCCTTGATCTTTACATTTGTATCTTCAATTTCCAGATGTTTTTCCTTCTTTTTCCATCTGATTCGAGTAGTGTCATTGGGACACTCATGTAGATTCTTGTTATCTTGATCCTAATCATCATTTGTTTCAGAGGAGGTTCTTCGTTTTAGCACCATATCAGTCATCATTTGACAACAGTCTATAGCTTCGTGCTTCTGTGATGTTCTACATGTTCCTCTCTTTTTTGGTACTTTGTTCTGTTGGAGCCTTCTTAGTCCTTCACACCTTGATTTGGAGGATTTTCAGTCCTTCATTCACCTTTCTCTCTTTTGGAGAGGAGTTTTCTCCCACTATGGTTTTTCTCCTTTTCTCCAATTGTGAGATATCTTTTGTTTGTACATGGGTACCTAACATTGCCTTGTTTATTGAGACCCATCATTTATTCTTTTTAGGGTCTTTAGCTACTCCCTAAGTTCATCTTAAGGGGGGTGTTAGAGTAATCACACATTAGCTAATAATTAATTACTCTTTAATTGATTATTAGTCTAAATTATTATTATGCACTTAAGCTAAACTTAGGAGTGCTTTTATGTTTTTAGGGTTTTTCTCCTATATAGAACTCAACCCTCATTGTAATTATCACTCAAGCTTTCATATCTTTTGATAGTCTCTTGCATTCTATAGTTTTTTCTTATTTGAGGAATATAGCAATTCTTATTTGCAGATCTCTTGTGTGGAAGGTGTCTTTGTTTGTTGTTTGATCCTGTGGCTCGTGGTTTTGTGGTTTTTCACAATTCTAACAAAAAAATCATGCATACATGTGCTTCATATAGAGAAAATAGGTATTGGTGAATTTCTAGAGCTTAGTTCACTTGTAGACCTAAACCTATGAAACACAAGACCCTCAAACACTATAGGTGGTTTCCAAATTTTTATTTTTCTAAATATACATGTTTTTTCAAGGGCACAATGTTCCCCTATCCAGTCAATTTGGGCTAAAAATTGATGTAAAAATCTCTGTCAGTGTTCTTTTTCTAGATCTAGTTCCTATTCTGGAGCCTGTTCTAAAACTTGTCTGATTTTTTTGTACATCACTAGTTTGATCCATAGGTAAAATAACATGTTTTATTTTCAAATACGTGGTTTTGATATGGTAAACCATGGCTTGTCTACTTATGACAACATTTTGAAGGAATAAAATAAAATCATTGAAAATTTTATTAACCCCACTTCACCTAGTCTTCATTCTTCTCCCAAAATCTCCCCTACTTGTGAGAGTGTTTTGGTGCAAGAGGATGCAATAATTTATAATCATGACAATTGTATTAGTTCTTCTCCCAATATCTTTTCTACTTGCAAGGATATTTTGGTGCAAGAGGATCCCATCATTGAGAATCATGAGAATCATGTTTGTTTCCCTCCTAACACCCCTCCTTCTTGGGAAGATATTATGGCACAAGAAGATGAAATAATTAATACCTTTCCTCCTTCAAATGATAGTAAGGTGGCTTGTACAAGTGAAGATTCAAAATTGACATTACATCCTCCATTGATAGAAGATTTCCAACAAGATGAAATTATGAACCCACATTTGATTATTGGACCTCCTAAAACTCCTCTAATTATTGGACCTCCTAAACCATCTCTCATTATAGGACCTCCCAAACCTCATGGAAATATCTTAAAATCTTAAAAATAGCTCATTGGTAACCATGTGCAACAAGATGTGTTGAAGCAACCAAGTTATCACGCAATTGCTCACACATATAACACTAGAATTAATAAGCAACCAAAAAAACCAGCATCTATTCTACTACCTCAACCATATCTCCGACCCCCACCTAGCCTTCCTCAATGTAGTGGTAAATAATATGATCATTTTGAACAACTTACTAATACTCCAACAAAAAATTTCCTTTGGAACTTGATTCAAACATCGCCTACATACCACAAGATGCTCCAAGATACTTTGCAGAAGATTGATATCTCACCTTCTATCAAAATAAATTATGTAGTAGCCTTGTTTCATTATATGCAAGCAAAAAGTTGGCTATTACTTTCCCTCAACATGAACTACCCTTGCTTGAGATCCGAAACAAATATGAGGCTCTAATGATAATAGTTAGAATAAAAATAATTACGGTTAGACATACTATTATTGATAATAGATCAAGTCTTAATGTTTATAGCATGGATCTTCTAGATAAACTTGGTGTGGATAAGAATATTATAGAACCTAATTATCTTTGTATTCTTGGATTTGATAATGTTAGTAAACAATCATCAAGGATGATCACACTACCCATTAAGGTAGGGCCTTTGGTTTTTCCTACCTCTATCCATATCATGCCAAAACCTTTTTCATATAATCTTATCCTAGGTAGACTATGGATTCATGCTAGGAATGTAGTCCCATCTACTCTCCACCATGAGATGAAATATAAATACAATAACAAGATATATATGGTAAAAGTAGATGAACAAAATTATAATTCATAAATTGAATCCAAACATAACACTTCCAGCTCTCTTAATACTTTGATTCTAATTTCAAAGGTGGAACCCATACATGTTGAAGATAATGATGATTGTATTTCACATATAAAAAAAAATTTCCATGATGATTGTGGGTCATTATATTTTACACCTAATTTCAATGGGGTCTAAAATCTCGCTACAAAATTCCAAAGAGTCAAATACAAATGATGATCATGATATTGCATGTTTTGGTGATGATTGGGGCTCATTATATTTTACACCCTCATTTATTGGAGAGTACAAAATCTCACAAGATAAACCTAAGATAGTCATATGTTTCATTTTCTCAAACTTCTTCTACATCAAGAAATCCAAAAACATCACCCCTTGATGGTGATGGGGGCTCTTTAGATTTCATCCTATGAGTGTTGGCAATGCCTAACTTTAAAAATATTAAAAAGGACATTCATTCTTGTGAAAGAATCAATTATTCTCATAAGAATTTAGAAAAGACTTCTACATTTGAGTTGGAAGAGTGTTATGGGCTTGGATTTTTAAAAAAATCTAAAAATAGATATAATAAAAACATGGAACATGGAGTTAAGGATCATGTGAATTCTATACCATACCTTTCTAAAAATGGTTTAGGTTTCCAACCGTTGTCCCCATCTTCATCTCATATGCCATCATCTACTATATTTATGACTTCTTGTGGTAAGAAAGCAATATTTTCTTCACAAGAGAAAAAATTATCTCCTAAACCTTTATAAAACCAAGAGAATATTTTTTAAGGCTTCTCAAAGCCTACTTGATTACTCTTCCTCCTCCAATACATAAGAAATTTTATAGAAATAACTCTTGTGCATATCATCAAGTGAATGGTCATTTCACCAATGAATTTCAGGACTTGAATAATAAAATACAACTTTTTGATTGTGGTTCTCTTCCATATGTTGATGCACCTAATCACTCTAAACAATAATGATCTATCCTATGGTATTTCTCCTCACTATGTGGCATTTTTAGCTTCATGTGTTTTCTCATTGTCATTCATGGTGGTACAATCTTAAGTGCAACCATATTTTTCCATGGTAGCAACATGATATTCCCTTGTATAGTTGTCTTTTCCTTTATACTTGGGGGGCAAGGATAACTTTTATTGGAGGTATGCATTATTTTCAAGAATCCCCTCTTCAGCTCTTGTTTCCTTAAAATACCAACATAGAAAGTATGTTGACATTTTAAGGGGGGGTATATCACCCTTATCCATTCCATAGACATCTTGTAATATTTGACTTATCGACATACCCCTTTGGTGGTGGTGTTGTTTATAATTCCCCTTGAAGCATGGTTATCAATTCATCCCTTGTGATGTTGAGCATTGGTTCATCCCTTGTGATGTTAAACCTTTATGCACTCCATGAAGCGTGATTGGGAAAATAGTCCATGGATTTGGAAAAATGAAGCTTTTCGATTCATGAACTTGAGAATTTTTTACATGGCCACCTAACATAACACACCTTGATTGCGAGTGAATCCATGTGTTTCATGAGTTATTTAAAATCCTTATGATAGAACCATTTCATATAACACATTCCATGGATGTCATTTGGTATTTGAGACATATTTAAGACTGAAGTTTCTTTACCTTATCAACTTGAATCCTTTTAGTACTAACCTTGTGTTTTTTTATTTTTGGTTATTATATGTCTTGTGTTTGTTATGTGTTTGCATCGTGTTAGATTTGGACTTTATTACTTCATATTATAATTGTATTATATTATGTTTTTTTTTGTGTATTCATTGTGTATGCTTCGTGTTTGTAATGTTGCATTGCATCTCTTACATGTGTGTTCCTTTTTCCTTATGTTGTCTTGCCATAGGATCTTGAATCTTCGGGGCTAGCATATCCCCTAGATTCAACGCCATCCTATCTCTTCAATATTTGGATAATGAGACCCCTCTTGACATATGCTTACTTTACTGTGAGTCTGGGTGTAAGTTCATACTCTCACTAAAGTGGGGGCTAAATATAGTGTCAAAAATTGTCACCCTTGACAATTTCGCACTAGTTTTTTCTTCCCCTACATGCTTGGAACTAATTATGCATTAATTACCCATTTTATAAATATTCTTGGAAAAACAAACATGGGAAGTCAAATTATGCATTTAATATTTTTCCCCTAGTACTTTTAAATGTCGAAAAAGGTGGATCTAGTCTAGGTTACATTATGCCCTAGACCACCTAACTTGGACAAAAATTTAAATATGTCGATGTTGATAATTTATTATTTGAATTTAAAATTTCATTTTTTGGCCATCGTTATTTTATTTTCGGGAAATTAGAATAATTATATATAAATACTAGTCATTTTATCATTTGAAACATTAATCAAAACCTAGAAAGACACTTAATATTTAAATTGAAGATCCTAAAAAATCAGTCAAGGGAAATCAAGAGCATAATTTGCATAATTATTACAAAACTTTAATCAATCAAGTTCAAGTTGCAAGACATCAAGAAGAATGAAGAAATTTATGTGTAAGGAGTTTCTCTAATCAAGTATGCCAAATCATGAATATGTATTGAGGTATCCTCTACATGCTAGCTTCAACAATCTATTGTGTATGTGAGCTAACTTTGTAGGTTTATCAAGCAACCAAGGCATCAATTAATCAATTTTTTTGGCAACTTGTGTGACATAACTTCATTAAGGGTTTCACATCAAGGTAGCATTATCATTTCTCATGTATTAATTTCAGTCAATTATTGTTGTTTTGGCCTTTTCTCAACCAAGGGTGTGCCCTCTTGATCATCATAAATCATTCTACATGGAGGTATAAATACCAAAATGAGGTTTTACTTAGGCAAGCATTTATACAACACAACCTTTTCCCCCATTTTCATATGTGCAGGTCAGATCTAGAGGTTTCAACAAGTGACAGTCTCAAGAAAAAATGTGCAAACCTTAATCCAGATCTTGAAACTTTTAGATAAAAAAAAGTAAGGATCCAATATAGGATTCACTGTGCCCTAGACCAACTATTTCAAACTCAAATTTTTGTTACAAAATCCTCTTTGTGTATCAGTCTCAAATATGAAGTTGTTCTATAACTTTTTGTTTTTGTTTTTATGTTAAATTACTTTTTCAAATCTAGGGTTGTATGTTAAATAGGATTGTGAAATCACACATCAAAATTATCATACTCATAACTCAAATACAAATATAAAAATTAGGGAATTGGCTCTCAATTATGGCGAAAAGCTAATCATCAAAACCCTAGTCAATTAATGTTTAATGTTGAGTCAAGTGAAAAGGAGATGATCCCAGTTAACCTAATTGGATCTAGGATCACTTTTCCTACTCAATAAAACCAAGCCCCATAATGGTACACTCTAGAAAAATTATAGACCCATGTGTCATTTGGGCTTAATGAGAGCTTCAACCACCATTTTCATAGCATAATTTCCACAAATTAAGAGGCAACAATGAAATTGAATCAGAATTTTTTTTCATCTTCTATGAAACTTTTCCCTAAGACCATCTTAACCATTTCCAAAACCACCAAGGAATTAGTATTAAATATATTCTTGATCCTCACCTCCAAAAATTCCCCCTTAAACACCATTTGACTCTTCTTTTACTATAAGCACAACATCAACTCTATTATATTATAGTGAAAAAAGAAGAGAGAAGATAAAGATATTATAAAGGATGCAAAGAACATAAAGTTGGTGAAGTGTATATATCAAATACATCAACATTCAACCCTTTAGTATTTAATTACCCATATAAAAAATAGATATCCATCAAATACATCAATAATAAACCCTTTAGCATTTAATTCATGAATAGACACACACAATGTTAGTAAAAAATAATATTACTATGAAACAAGTGCCAACAATACGTTGTAAGTGATTTTGACATATTTGTTTGTCAAGTTTCAACAAACCAACCCAAGATAATTAGAAACCAAAGGCCAATAAATTTGTTCAATTTTTTTTATACGATAAGAAAAATTTACAGGGTATTTTACCCTTTACACGGAGAGCCACAAGGGCCAAAAAAGATCAAGTCCAAAAAACATTAACAACTAAGCCAAAAAACACATACACAATGGATCAATAGCCAATAGACACACTACGTAACAACAACAGATTAACTGGAATTTTCCCTGTTCTGAGAAAGGAGATTAACAACATAATCCCCAACCTATTCAGGGCCATCTTCAACACTCTTCTTTTCCATTTCGTCCTTCATCACAACAGAGAGGGTGGTGGTAACACAATGGACTGACTTGACAATGAAATGGGTCAAGCCATTGAATTTATTGTCCATCTTTCCCATCCTTTCCTACAACACATGGAGCTCCTCCCCTTTATCCATAGTCTTCTCAATATTAGCTTGCTCCACATCCAGAGGGTCCAAGGACTAGAAAGCTAAGTTCTCCTTATGCACTTTGCTAAAATCTGAAATGGTGTGGGGCCCTCCAACATACTCCTCCTCGCCATCCCCGGAATCCTCCTCATCCCTACAACTTTTGCTGTCAGACTACTCTTCATCCGTTTCCATTTCATTAACCTACACTTTCTTGTTATTTTTAGCTAGTCTACTAGACCTCCTGATGATGGGGTTTTTTTCCACCAGTCTCAACCGTAGTGTCCCCCCTTGGATTCCCTACCCACAACATTCTTTCCTCTGTTTTCCGTGGCTGGAGGCTCCATCAAACCCTTCCCCTCATCCTTAACTTTCCTTTTAGAGGCAGGTTTGTTGACAAACTTGGTAGGGGTCGACTTAAGCTCACAGAGACTAGCCATAACACTAGACTAGGCAATCCTCGCACTCCCCTTAAAATTCTTGGATGGAGGTTTAGGATTATGAATTTTAACAGTAATCAGAGGGGTTTTTCTGATGGGACCTTTGGACTCAACTGGGAGATATTGGCCACAACAGGGGGTTCAATTTCCTCAACACGAATAATAGAAATGGGTTTGGGCAGGAATAACATAAGATGGAAGTGGTAGAGCCAAAAAATGAGGCCTTGGTGGAGTAGCAGGGGGGAGTATCCTCTGGGTTTTAGCCAACAACCTCAATGCACTTCTCACAGAGCTTTCTAAGTCCTTAAGTAAGAAAAAAGGAAAGCTTAATAGAATTTTGTGTCGGGGGTGATTTAAAAGAGGGAAGTTATAGAAATAGTAGGTTTTGTATCTACCTTCAAGGGTCACATACTTCATAAGGGTGAGGCAGACCTGGTCCCAAGGCTATGGGAGAGCTTCTCTTTCAAACCCCAACTGGTTACGAACCGGTTTCTCATTACCCACAAAGAAGGCATTCAGACTTTCGTTATCTTGGTCCTTTGTATGCTTCGACTACTTCCTACCATAACACACTAGCCTTGTCGCTTGCACAATCACCTCCTCATTCACTTCAAAGGAAATACCACCCATGGAAACCCTTCTATCTTTCCATGAATTCACAAATTACGCAAATAAACTAGGGTCGTGACCCACCAAACTTTCCATCAGAGACACCAGCCCACCTTCAACACAAATGTGCCACACCAACAAATCCTTGTGAAACTCTCTACAGTTGTCAGGCTCTATTCTCACCTTATCGCCACCCTTGTTGCCTCTCTGCACACGAAAGAACCAGAAAACCTGTGAGAGAAAAAGGTTAGAGGAATTGGTTAAGTGATATGTCACCTACATACTTAAGATTTTAATCCAAATGATGTAGCCTTGGGAAATCAAATCAATGTACATAATACATGCTTGAGGAGTTAAATCCCTAAAGGAAATCTTGGTGATCTCATTAATGAAAATCTTCAAGCACTTGTAGATAGGTAAGCAAGACATGATGGGAATGGAAGGTTTTCCCTCCACGTTTTTGCACAAGTACTAATGTAAGATGGCCGCGGGGCCAAATTTAGGTAAACCTAAGATCCTGGCCTTTAGTAAAGGAGGCAAATTAGCAAAAAAGATAGGACCAATCAAAAGCTTCACCTCGTAATTATTTGTCACATCAAAATTAAAATAAAAAATCTTCAAGGATATACGAGAGCTTAGCGCAAACCCCAAAAAGAGATTATGTAAGGCACAACCCTGCTTGGCCTTAATCATAAATTACTCTCCATGATTCCTCATAATGACCTTTTTAAAAATGGACACTGCCCCATTATTAAAAAATTTCCACTTGTAAGACACCTCAACATTCACACCCATCCATGTAGCCCATAAGACAAGAATGTGGACCCCCCATAAGGCCCATAACATCACATAATTAGTTATTATCATGGATAAAATAAGGGCCTTGCTCCTTAAGGATCAAACCTTGAATACCTAGTGGTAGGTTCCCCAAACTAAGCCAACACTTAGAGACTTTCCAATGGGTGCCAAAGTTAGCTAAAGCATCAGCCACTTGATCACCCTCCCAATAAATGTGGGTAGCAATCTTCAAATTCAACTTAGACACAAAAAGCTTTATGTCTAATAAAATGTCTTTAGTACTCCACCCCAGTAATCTTCCAAAGTTAACAACATTGATGATAGACTTAGAATAACCTTCTATATGTAGATTCTCAATCCCTATAGTAACAACTAACTGGATGCCCTTTAGCAGCGCTCTAGCTTCCGTAATCATAGAAGATTGGATGCCAATCCCCCCAAGTAATTATCAACCACGAAATTACCCTTGTAGTCTCTAATAACACCTCATATGCTAGCTTTGCTCAGGTTACCTTTGGCCACCCCATCAAAATTAAGTTTATATCAACCATGGTCTGGAGTTTTCCAGATAGTGTCCCTTCTAGCCAGGGATCTAGAGTTGTCATAGGAATCGGCATCAAGGTTTTGATGCCAAGCTTTGGCCATAATAATTTCCCTCTTAGTCAAACCTTTATCCGATATTTTCCCCTTAAAAAGTGAAATGTTTTCCATGATGAGCCGAGATCCTATACCAAACACCTCCTTCGGGTTCATCTCAATATTCTTGAAAATCCTATTGTTCCTCTCTTTCCACAAGCACCAACAGATAATGGGGGGGACCTAGTTCTAGATCTCACAAGGTAAGGGGTGAATGAAGGGTCCAAACTAGCTCAATATAAAGGATTTAATGTCCTTACACATAGTCCATTGAATGCCCAAATGCTCAAAATCCAACTCCCACACACCAACAGCAAACGGGCAGTGTAGCAGCAAGTGGTCCACTGATTCTTCATTGCACTTGCATAACAAGCGCCTGTTGGGGATCTGGAATCCCCTTTTCCTCAAATTGTCCTGTGTAAGAATCCTATTATGGTAGACATTCCACCAGAAGAAGTTTATTTCGGGATCATGTGTCTGTTCCAAACCTACTTCCATAGATCAAGGACCACACCCTAGTCCGTCAACAGATTGTAAGTCGTTTTAACTGAAAGATCGCCCTACTTGTCATGAGTCCAGAAGAATTCATCCACCATGTTGGTTGATGGTAATCTAGTAAGGGAGAGCAGCTCTTGTAGGGACTTGGTAAGGATGCTCAGCTCAGGGGATAAAGGGCAACAATGAACCAAATCATTCCACTTCCTGGCCCCTTGTAGGCCAAGGAGGTAATCTCTAATGTAAACACCAAAGAAATGTTGTGCTGGCCTCATTAGATTCCTAAATTTAGATTATTCTAGAGGGGTGTCAAGTAACCAAGGGTCCTCCCAAAATCTGATACTGTTACCATTTCCAATCTTCCATTTCATCCCAGTCCTAAGCATCTCCTACAGACTGGAAATATTCTTCCAAGCCAAGGAACCCGAAGGATGAACATCAGAGAGATGGTTAATCAAAGGTCTATTTTGAAGATACTTAGCGTTCATAATTTTGCACAAATCTTTCCTATTCCTCAGTTGGTCCCAACCCACTTTGGCCATCAAAGCCTTATTGATACTATTGGCAATCAAGATTGCAACCTTAGTCAAGCTAGGCTTGGCTATTCTATTGCAACATGGAAATGTTCTCTGATTTGTGGGTCAATCAATGAGTGAGAGTGAAACTCCAAAGTGGGTTGGTTCCCTCTAGCTAATCACCTAGCCTATGAACTTTCAGAGGAAAGGGGTGGGAAGAAAGCTGAAAAATAAAATCTACAACTTAAGATGATCAACTAGATATTCTGATATTTTGACAAACTTAACCCACAACAACCTCTCTTAAAGCATTAGCTCTCACAATCCACCTTAGGACATTTAGCTCAATAGTGTTTTGCATAAAGATTCGTGAATCATTGAATACAATATGCAACCTGAACTATCTGCAATTCTTGCCCACAACCCACAATAATAAGACAATAGAAGGATTCACCACTTTGAATCACAAATAACATCAAATTATCACTGTAAGTACATGACAAGAAATGGGGAAAGGAAAACTCTACTGCTTATATTGAAATTAAAGGAGTAAGACATCAAGATCTGATTCAAAAGGTTTACAAAACTCTCTGTAATGCATATGAGAGCAAGAAAAATAATTTTGAACCCTGAGAAATTCAAAATTTCTCAAACTTATAGCTATCAAGTGACCCCAGTGATGCAAAATAGAAAAATCAGGCCCACTGCTTCTCCAAAAAGCAACTCTTCTCTCATTTTCGAGCTCAAGCAAAAGCCTGGAAAATAGTGCCAAATTTTTTCTCTAAACTGCCTCAAAAAGATGGAAAAATTCCATCTCCAAAGGGTCCATCCAAAAATTCCTCAAAAATAGGTGCAAACAGTTCGAAACTGAAAATAAAAACTTCAATTTGTCATCTATTTTCCCAATCTGCCCAAGAACTCAACTTTGAATGGAAAGTTTTGATGTCAACTCAAGTGCACTATTTAACTACATTTAAATAACAACTAATTAAAATATTTATAGAAACATTGCTTAATTAGTGTTTTATAGATTTGTAGTTTCTGAATTAAAAAAAATAGAAAGCCTGATTGCATTTGATTTTTTACAATTTATCTCCAAATACTCTAATATTTTGCAATTTTGTGCAAAAAATAAAAATATTAAACCAAAGCTTTGAATACTCTTGATTTTTCTATAAAAAATCATAAATTTTTTAAGGCCCCCATCACATATGGTGACTCAAACTCCAAAGGAAAACCTAAATGTCCAAGACCTAGGAAAAAATCAAAGGGCCTAAGGTCATTGTCTTGCTTGCATTAACATTTTTCCAAGGTCCTAAGAGCCTCTTTAAAAATGGACAAGGCGCATAATGAGCATAGTTTTCATTTTCTATAAAAAAAAAAAGCTAAGGTAAAGGGTTTCGGCCTTGGCAACACATGAGGCAAGGTATTAACAAAGCATTTTTTTTTTGGAAAAGAATGTGATTAAAATCACATTTGAATTATGCACATGGGGAAACCCTAGCCACAAGACCGCCTCCAAACAAATGTTTTGGCTATCATTTTCATCGGCCATGTTGAAGAGAGAAAGGGCCTGCTGGGTGCTGCCATGGGAATTAGGGTTTGGAGCCTTGAGCTCGACTCTTCACCATTTTTTGATGCTGCTCTTATCAATTCACCTCTACATTCTATGGTTAGCATTTTCTCTGCATTTTGATACATTTTTGGCTTCCTTTGAAAAGAAATTTGGCCCATAGGCTGCAGCCATCACTGTGTTTTGATGCATTTTTGTGTGTACTTGTGTCGCCATTCTTTACCACTCATTGTGGCCGCCATTGGAGGGTCTATTTTAGCTTTTGAAGGCTTGGGTTGTGGGCTTGCACTGTTTTTCTTCATTTCACTCACAGTAAGCTCTCTTTTCTCCATTTAAAAGCATTTCCCTCTTAAATAAAAGCTTTATTCAAGCTTTTCTTCACAAAAATAATGAATTTTTGTGCATTTTCTGAGTTAGGCCATTGTTCTGGCCACGACTTCACCATGTATATATATTTGTTTCTATAGAAAATGATTTCTTTTTGGGCTTGACCCATGATGTAACAATGTATGGCACTTGTAAAAAAGACATAATTTGAAGAAAAATAAGAATTTTGTTTTTGTTTCAAGGGTTTGCAGACCCTTGATGGCCGCGACCATTATTTACATTTCATGTTGGCACTTTCCACTAGTAACAATCCCAAAACACTTGATTTTATCTGTAGTTGTGTTTGGAACACAATACCCTAAATGGGTATCACCATGCTGTGGAAGAAAACACTCTCCCAAGCTGTGGCCATGCGAGCATCAACTAGGGTTTCTGCATTCTTTTGTGGGCTTGAAATACCTTTATTAGTACATTCTAAAGCTTTTAAATGGAAACCAATTTGGGTTCTCTCTTGAAGGCTTGAACTGGGCATCATTGCACTCGTCTCCATTTTGAAACCCTAGTTTATTTGAAAAAATAGCTCATTGTCTTGAAAAGCAACAAATGTTTTCATTTTTGTGTATATGTCACTATAGCTTGCTTATTCACCTTCAGATTGCAAACTTTACTTCACTCAAAAACTTTACTTAATGATGCAAGCTAATATATTACTCAAATGACATCTTGTATTCTCTCTATTCAATGAAACTCAACTTTATTTGATGTTTTTCCAATTTCTTATTAGACAAAAATGCTTCCCCATACCTTCATACACTATTTAACATGGTCACCATACCCCAAAGCTTGCACACACTTGCTTAATGAACACATAGAAAACCTTCTTTTGTTTCTTCAAATGCATTGTAAATGAATGATTCATTTCACTTACTTGTCTTGAAAAGTTGCACTTAGCCATCATGGTGCACCTATAGATTAGTTTTGCCACTTCTTGTCACTTATCTTAAGCACTTAGATGCTTCAGAAAATGCATTTCCAACTTCACTTTTACCACATTTTTATGTGTCAATGAAATGAAATGAAATGGATTTTGTAGCATCAATTGTTTTGAAACCAGCCTTTAGTTTCTTGTATTCTATTGACATCAAGATGCTATTTCACATTGTACTCAGCTTGAACACTTAGTGTGTTGCATTTTAGTTCATCAGTGTTTCTTCTCCTTCCCTTATGGACTTTCATGCTTTACTTGCAGCCACTTTTCACTCTATTTCTGATGGAGACAACTTTTCCTATGTACTCTTCATGCATTTTTATCTCCCTAACAACAAATGTTGACATGAAATTTTGATTTATGCATAGAATATTTTGAAATACACACCATGATGAAGTTGTTTTGAAGCTTCCCAAATTGCTTCAATTGCTATTGATGACTTGTAAAGAAGGCATTATGTATTCATGTTCACTATCTCATTCCATGATGATGCACTTGATGATAATTGACTTGAGCAGTTGATCATCTATGATCTTCAATTCATTGCACTATTAGACTTTATTTTCCTAGATGATCACTTGCTTGAGCTCTTATGAAATTTTAATGCACTCCTTCAGATGCATATCTCTTTGAGCAATATTGAATTCTTTCTTTTCTAAAACCCCTCTATGGAATTTTTGAGGGGCAACATGTCAGGTCTCAACCCTTGTGGGAGTCCATTTTACACTACATGCTATAAAATATTCAAAATAGATCAGCAACATGGCTTTTCCTATACCTGCACAAGAAACAAACAGTAGTAGATTAAAACAATAAATTCATAAGTTTCTTATGATGTTTTCTCCTTGGTATTCTCTTGCTCTCCTCTTGTTTTTGCTCAGTTGATTCAATGCATCATGAACAATATTCTACATTATTGTTGATGCATCATGTAGGAGGGTTCATAGTCTGAGATCTAACAAAACTTTACAATCACTTGCAGGTTCACTTAGAGCATAGAAGTAGAAAGGAGAGCTCAACAATGAAGGCAACTCATAGGCACAACCGGGCAATGACGATTATGTTCTCTTCAGTACCGTAGAGTATTCTTTATGACCCATTTTTCTAGATACTCCCATGGCTTGTGTGGGACAATTGATTCTCCTTTTTACTCCAATGAATACAAAACAAAATTTGTATAATTTTTGTTCCATCTTGTACTTTTCTTTTGCAAACAATGTATGGATCATTATGAATGAAAACTGAATACAAAAGAAAGCATTTCCTTTTACATTTCATGAAATATTATGCTGCAAATGATATATGGCAATTGAAACACATTGCACTTTTTAAGAACTCAACAACTCAAATATTTTCAATGGTTAAAACATTTATAGAAATAAACTGAAATTCTTCACCTTAAAATGAACTTTAATCAACCAGCTTTGTCAATTTGAGTTGTGTCAAAAATTGATAATAGGTACTAGAGATATTTCTTATCCTAAGCCCACCACAATGTTTAGGTTGACAAAATTTGTCCCATTTAACCAATGCAAATTTCTTCTTTTCCTCAATTCCTAACCAAAGGAAATTCCTTTTTATTTTCTCAAACTTCTCAGCAATATATCTGGGGATCTTGAAAATAGAAAGGAATTAAATAGGGATGCCTTGAAGAGCAGTAGATAGGAGCTACAATTTTCTAGCATGACTAAGGATGGAACCTTTCCATCCTGCCAACTTCCTTTGGATCCTTTCAAGGACCGAATTCCAAAATTCAGGAGTGACTTCCTTGACAGTAAGGGGTAAACCAATATATACTGAAGGAAGGGAGCCACTCATACAACCTAGAATAGCAGTCACCCGAGCTTGCAGGTTAGGAGTGTTGTTGAAGAAATAAATCATACTTTTATTATTGTTAATACACTTCCCAGAGCAAGCAACATAGCTTTTGAGACAATTTTTCCATCTCTTGGCTTCAATCACAGAGGCTTTCCCAAATAGGAAGGTACCATCCACAAATTGTTGGATAACAGTAGGATCCAAAGAAGAGGCAGCCTTAATTCCCCTAATAGACCCTTCCGACAGTAGATTAGAAAATTGTATTCTCAAGAAATTCACAATCATGATAAATAAATAGGGTGAAAGGGGATCCCCCTATCTAATGCCTCTCCCTACATTAAAGAAACCAAAAGGAGCCACATTAACTAGAAAAGAGTACTTCACCATAGTTATGCATTCCATTATGAGTTTTACCACAGATTGGCCAAACATAAACTTAGCTAAGACTTTAGGGATAAAGTCCCAAATCATCTTATTATATGATTTTGAAATATCTAATTTAAGGGCCATACTAGCATTATTACATCTATCCATGGAATGGAGTAATTCATTAGTGGTTATAGTAGCATCCAGGATATAAAAACCAGACACAAACCCTTTTTGAGTGGGGTTGATTAATTTATCTAGGAGGGGTTTGATACGGTTCACCAAGATTTTAGAGAGGATTTTATAAAAGGTATTGGAGAGGCTGATGGGTCTAAAATCAGTCATAGACTAGGGATCAACAATCTTGGGAATTAAGGCTATAAAGGTGTGGTTTAGTTGTTTGAGAATCTTACCAGATTTGAAGAAATCATGAGCAGCTAAGACAAGGTCCCCACTAATGCAGAGTGAGCATGGGAAGCCTTCTTCTAGATGACCAACAACCTACTAACCACAACTCTCTCAAATACTCTTTAAGTGGACCTTTCAAATCCACTTCTCAAATAAGGAGATAACTCTACCAACCATAGGTTTTTCAAAGGTAAACTGGACAAACTAACTTGGTGACATTTCAGACACCTTTTTCATGCCAAAACATGACAAACAACTCAAGTTTGCAGGGGGTACACTTCATTTTCCCATCGCTCCAATTACTAACCTAGAAACACCTTATAGGTCTCCAATGTAGGACAGTCACAAAGAAAGGTTTTAGGAACACACTCCTGCAACCCAAACAAATGTACAACCTTGAAGATACCATCAACAACTCACCATTGTTCATCAACACCAAACAATAAGTCTTAGTGCCTTAGGAACGCCAAAATACCCATTAACCTCCTATTAGACCTATCTTCCTTGCAGCCTATCAACTAGGATAGTCAACACAAAACCAACTTAAGGAAAAGACCAAGAAAAATGGAAATGGTCTTAGACTCCTCAAATGGATTAATTTCAAACCTCAGAACCCCAGGGTATGAAACATGATCAAATTGATACAAAAAGACACATTTCCCATGCCACAAGGAGGCCTACATTGTTTGTTTCTAGCAAGAACCAAGTCTCCAAAGCACACCCCAACTCCCCTAAGCCTTAAAACTGGTTCTTATAACTTTATTCCACTCATTTCAACCATCCTCAGTCACACTTCTATAGGAATTATTCCATAAATTAACAAAACATAGAAATTAGCACCAAACTAGGCTTGTCACATGAGGATGCCAAGCCTAGGGTTTCCCAAAAGTTGCTCCAAAGTCTCTACCATCCTCCAAAACCTTCAAAAACATAAAATACATGTTAATCCTTGCCTCCCCACCAAAAATTAGGCCATGAATATGTGGAGATGGCGAGTTAAGGGTCCTTTTTGGATTAAACCCTGATTTTGAGGGTTTTCAAGCCACTTCAAGAAAAACGCAGATATCTCCCTCTACACTTGATGAAAATGGCTCAAACCACAACCAAAAGAGAGCTAGTTCAATCCTCTATCAAATAATTTTAGTCTCTTTTCTGTACATAACATATTCTATATGTACCACGAGGTTTAACAGCAAATTACACACAAAAATGGAGAAAAACATAGTTATTTCTTATTCCAACTTCTTCAAAACTTCACCATCAAATTTCCTCAACCAAGAGAGGCCTATTTAAACCTTTACCACCTCTTCCCAATGTCCTACAACTTATTTTTGAATTAGTTGGACATTGGAGAATCAACAAACTTCAAATAGACTCCTAATTGCCCGGTTAAGGAAAATTACACTACACCCTTAAACCCGATTAAATTGAGCATTCAAGAGGTGTTAAAGAAACCAAAAATCACATCAAATAATCAAGGTGACTCCCCTCAAATACCTGGTTTCATCATGGCACCTTGATTCCTTATTTGGCCTAGATGCACCAAGTTTACATGGTGAGGTGGAGACCTAGTTATTACATCAAAACTCAACACCAAGCCTAAAAGCCTATTACAAACCATTTAAGATGGTATTTAGGACCTTATTACATCACAATCAACCTTTACATCAAAAAAAAATCCAAACAAGGCCTCAAAGAGGCACAAAGACCCCAAGGTTCCCTTGCACCATGCACCTGGGGTGGAAGAGATCTCAAGTACCACCTGAGATCAGTTGCTGCAGAGTAGTACCATGTTGTAGGATGTATTATTCACTCATCTAAGTGGAATCTTTAGGTGGAAGACCCTGCCATTTAACTAAATAATCATTATATACCTTTTTCCTTGTTCTTTTTATCTCTTTGGTGTCTAGAAGGCTTAAGCTTCAAGGGTTCAGATGGTGGAAGGTTCTACACCCAATCTTCATCAACTTCTAGATCTACACCTACATCCAAAGATACCTTAAATGGGTACAAATCAGCAACATTAAAAATGGGGGAGATAGCCACTCCAGGAGGGAGTGCTATATCATATGCATTTTTCCCAAACTTGTGAATAATCTTACAAGGGCCTATTTTTTCCATTTGTAGCTTTGTGTATTTTCCTTTAGGCAACCTCTCTTTCTTCAAGGAGGCAAAAACCAGATCTCCCACCTTGTATTCAACATTCCTTCTTTTCAAATATTCCCTCTCTTTGTATTAATCCACACTCTTCTTGAGATTTTCCTTCACTTGATCATGAATATATTTCATGGCTATGGAAAACTCCTCTCCTTTTGCACTCCTCTTCTCCATCCCTTTCAGATCTCTTAACTCAAAGATTCCCCTTGGGTTCATCCCATACACAACTTCAAAAGGAGTTTTACCTATGATTCTATTGATGGAGTCATTATAAGCATACTCTGCTTGAGGTAACACCAAATCCCATTGAACACCATGTTCCTTTGTCAAACATCTTAAGAGATTACCAAGTGATCTATTAACTACCTTTGTTTGTCCATCCATTTGGGGATGGTAGGCAGAACTATACTGCAAATTAGTTCCCAATTTTCTCCATAAGGTCCTCCACAAATGACCTATGAACTTGGAGTCCCTATCAGATACAATGCTCATAGGAATGTCATGCATTCTCACAATCTCCCTGAAAAATAGACCTGCAATGTTAGAAGCATCACTAGTGCATCTACAAGGAATAAAATGGGCCATCTTGCTGAATCTATCAACTACTACAAAGACACTATCAACTCCCTTTTGTGTCTTAGGCAGTCCTAAGAAAAAATCCATACTTATACTCTCCCAAGGTCTATTTGGGATTCGTAGAGGTTGATAAATACCAGCATTTGAAGTGGTCCATTTTTCTCTTTGACATATGGTGCAAGTTTCCACAAACCTTCTCACATACATCGCCATTTTAGGCCAAAAGTAAAATCTTCTAACCTTCTCCAAATTTTTTGTCAAGTCCAAAGTTCCCTCCAAGACTCCCACTATGCTTTTCTTTTATTATATTCTCCCTCATAGAGCACTTGGGAATGCACAATTGAGCCCCTTTAAACAATAGACCATCTTTCAAAACATAATCAGCATAATCATTGTGAAAAGCATCAAAAAACTGAGAGAAAACATCAAAAGAAGCCTTGAAATCTTCATCCTCCTTATACATACCTTTGAGAGCCTTTATGCCCACACTTTGCAATTGCACCTATTGAACCATCATGATCCTCCTACTAAGGGCATCTGCAACCTTAGTAGCTTGCCCCTTCTTATGCTTTAAGGAGAATGTGTATGCTTGTAGGTATTCAACCCACTTTATGTGCCTTTGATTCAATTTTTCCTATCCATTCAAGAAACTAAGTGCATGGTTGTCAATGAATACTATAAACTCCCTTGGTAACAAGTAGTGCCTCCATTTCTTTAAAGCTTGGACCATAGCATACAATTCAAGATCATATGAAGAGTACTTTCTTTTAGCCTCATTTAGTTTTTCACTAAAGAATGCAACCGGTCTGCCCTCTTGACTCAAAACAACACCTATTGCTTGACCACTTGCATCACACTCAATAGTAAAAACTTTATTAAAATTAGGAAGAGCAAGAATAGGTTGTTTGTGATACCTTTCTTTTCAAGTATTCAAACCTTTCATTTGCTTCATTGGTCCATTGAAACTTACCCTTATTTTCTCCTTTGATTGTATCAATGATGGGGGCACAAATATGGCTGAAACTCTCGATGAACTTCTTGTAGAAGCTTGCAAGACCATGAAAGCTCCTCACATCACCCACTGATCTAGGTGTTGGCCAATTAAGAATAGCCTCAACCTTTGATGGATCCATTTTCAAATTGCCTTGTGAGATGACAAATCTAAGGTAGACCAATTCTTCTTTCATAAACTCACATTTTTGTAAGTTGATCAGCAACTTTTCTTCATGCAGCCTTCTCAAGACCTGTCCAAGATGCTCCAAATGCTCCTCCTTGGTCTTGCTAAAGACAAGAATGTCATCCAAATAAACGACAACAATTTTTCCAATAAAAGGTTTCAATACCTCATTCATTAGCCTCATAAAGGTATGGTGGCATTAGACAAGCCAAAAGGCATCACCATCCACTCATAAAGAACTTCATTGGTCTTGAAAGCTATCTTCCATTCATCCCCTTCATGAATCCTAATTTGGTGATACCCACTTTTCAAATAAATCTTTGAAAAGTAGTGAGCTCCTACTAGGAAATCCATAAGATCCTCCATCCTTGGCATACAAAACCTATATCTGATGGTTATCCTATTTATGGCTCTTGATTGAGTACATAACCTCCATTTACCATCCTTCCTTGGAGCTAACATGGTTGGAACTGCACAAGGGCTTAAACTCTTCCTCACTAGGCCCTTATCCAACAACTCTTGCACTTGTTTTGCTATCTCTTCATTTTGGGCTAGTGTCATCTTGTAGGCAGCCTTATTGGGAAATGTAGCACCTGGTATCAATTCAATATGGTGATTGATATCTCTGATTGGAGGTAGGGAACTAGGCAATTCATCAACCATAATATCCTTATACTTCTCCAACAAAGTTTGGACATGACTAGGTATGTGTTTCTCTTTGTTTGGGAACAAAATAGACCTATATTTTGGCTTAACAACCAAGAAAAACCCTAGACCTCCCTCTTCCTTTAAGGTATTCAAAAAATATTTCTCACCTACCACCATGATGCTAGACCCAAGTTTTTTATCTACTCCCTCATTCGGTAAGGGATTCATAGTGAAAGTGTGCCCATCTTTTGTTATTGTGTAGGTGTTTTTCTCCCCACCATGTTGGGATTTCCTATCATACTACCAAGGGTGTCCTAAGAGAAAATGGCAAGCATCCATGGGGGTAACATCACACAAAATTGTGTCCTTATACTCCCCAATCTGAAATTCCACCCAACATTGCTCATTAACAAGCACTTGTTGGCCCTTATTCAACCAGGACACCTTATATGGGGTAGGGTGAGGAATCTTTTTTAGTTTTAATTTATCAACCATTTCTAAGGACACTAAATTATCAGTAGATCCTGAGTCTACAATTACCTTGCATACGTTCCCATGAGATTTACATGAAGTCCTAAACAAGGACTTCCTCTGTGGTGGCTCCTTGGCACTTGGCACCTTGAGAAGTGTTCTCCTCATCATCAAGCTCTCTCCAAATTTAGGATCAACAGGCCTAGAAGGTGAATTTATACTTTGTGCATCCTCCTCTTGCACCAATTGGTTTCTCCTATCCCCACTATGAGAGGTTGAGGCTTGCTTCTTAGGGAACTTGAAGGATGGGTTCCCAAATTGCTTATAAGTGTAGCATCTTCCAAAGAATGAATTGGAACCTCTTCCATTAGACCTGCCCCTTCAATTAGACCTCCTACCTTTGAATCCTCCTTTTTATTCTTGAATTTTTTCCTCTTTTCCACTTGACTCCCCTTGTTGCCTTTGTGATTGGTTTCTACCACCAAATTGCCTCTTCCCTTGGAATTTCTACCTCTACCCCTTCCTTGCTTCTCTTGCTTTCTTTTTAACTTATCCTCTGCCTTGCATGCTACTTGGAAGCACTCTTCCACTGTCTTAGGAGTCACAAGAATCATCTCATCTTGGATTGCAAACCTTAGGCCATTCAAATATTTGGCCACCTTCTCCTTGTCATTCTCTACATGGCCACACCTCATACTAAGTTTGTGAAAATCCTCAGTATAGGTTGCCACATCCATATCCTTTTGCTTTAGGCTTTGTAGTCTCCTAAACACTTGAACTTCATGATCTATAGGAGTGAATTGAGTATTCATTCTGCTCACCATTCTGTCCCAAGAGGTAATCATGTTCTTACCCTCTTTCACTCTTTCTCCTTGGTAGTAATTCCACCAAGTCAAAGCAGCCCC
This sequence comes from Sequoia sempervirens, assembly GCA_007258455.2. Classification (NCBI taxonomy): domain Eukaryota; kingdom Viridiplantae; phylum Streptophyta; class Pinopsida; order Cupressales; family Cupressaceae; genus Sequoia; species Sequoia sempervirens. The sequence continues at coordinate 121,596,167 of VDFB02379711.1, forward strand.
ATTCAACTTAGTCTTTGCAAATTTAACCTTCCTATCTTCTACCATCTCCTTATATTCAAAGTAGTTGTTCAAGGCATCCACCCATTCTAGTAGTGCCTCAGCATTCATCTTTCCCCCATACATTGGAATTTCCATCTTCACTTCAGTGGCTTCTGCTTTAATGGTCTTCAAGGCTCCAATGAACCTTTTCTCTTTAAGAGGCATCTCCTCTTCCAGATGGGTATCCTCTCCACCCTCTACCTTCTCCTCTAAGGTACTCTCTTCCTCAACATTTCCTTTACTTCTCTCTAAGTCCTCTATTTTGTCTCTCAAGGCCTTCATCTCCCTTGCCACCGCAGACCCACCTTTTGGAGGCATCTTCCTCTATTCACCACAACCTCCAATTATCTTCACAAGTTTCCAAATCAAAGCTTGGATTTGATACCACTATGATGCAGAGTGAGCAGGGGAAGCATTCTTCTGGATGACCAATAGCCTACTAACCACAACTCTCTCAAATACTTTTTAAGTGGACCTTTCAAATCCACTTCTCAAACAAGGAGATAACTCTACCAACCACAGGGTTTTCAAAGGAAAACTGCACAAACTAACTTGGTGACATTTCAGACACCTTTTTCATGCCAAAACATGACAAAAAACTCAAGTTTGCAGGGGGTACATTTCATTTTCCCATCACTCCAATTAATGACCTAGAAACACCTTATAGGTCTCCAATGTAGGATAGTCACAAAGAAAGGTCTTAGGCACACACTCCTACAACCCAAAATCATGTACAACCTTGAAGATACCATCAACAACTCACCATAGTTCATCAACACAAAACAATAAGTCTTAGTGCCTTAGGAACACCAAAATGCTCATTAACCTCCTATTAGACCTGTCTTCCTTGTAGCCTATCAACTAGGATAGTCAACACAAAACCAACTTAAGGACAAGACCCAAACAAATGGAAATGGTCTTAAACTCCTCAAATGGATTACTTTCAAACCCCAGAACCCCAGGGTATGACACTTGATCAAATTGATACAAAAAGACACATTTCCCACACCACAAGGAGGCCTAAATTGTTTGTTTCCAGCAAGAACCAAGTCTCCAAAGCACACTCCAACTCCCCTAAGCCTTAAAATTGGTTCTTAGAACATTATTCCACTCATTTCAACCATCCTCAGTCACACTTCTTTAGGAATTATTCCACAAATTAACAAAACACAAAAATCAACACCAAACTAGGCTTGTCACATGAGGATGCCAAGCCTAGGGTTTCCCAAAAGTTGCTCCAAAGTCTCCACCATCCTCCAAAACCTTCAAAAAAATAAAATAAATTTTAATCTTAGCCTCCCCACCAAAAATTAGGCCATGAATATGTGGAGATGGCGAGTTAAGGGTCCTTTTTGGAGTAAACCCTGATTTTGAGGGTTTTCAAGCCACTTCCAGAAAAATGCAGATATCTCCCTCTACACTTGATGAAAATGGCTCAAACCACCACCAAAAGAGAGCTAGTTCAATCCTCTATTAAATCATATTAGTCTCTTGTCTGTATAGAACATATTTTTTTCCGTACCATGAGGTTTAGCAGCAAATTACACACATAAATGGAGAAAAACATAGTTATTTCTTATTCCAACTTCTTCAAAACTTCACCATCAACTTGCCTCAACCAAGAGAGGCCTATTTAAACCTTTACCACCTCTTCCCAATGTCCTACAACTTATTTTTGAATTAGTTGGACATTGGAGAATCAACAAACTTTAAATAGACTCCTAATTGCCCAGTTAAGGAAATTTACACTACACCCTTAAACCTGATTAAATTGAGCATTCAAGAGGTGTTAAAGAAACCAAAAATCACATCAAATAATCAAGGTGACTCCCCTCAAATACCTGGTTTCATCATGGCACCTTGATTCCTTATTTGGCCTAGATGCACCAAGTTTACATGGTGAGGTGGAGACCTAGTTATTACATCAAAACTCAACACCAAGCCTAAAAGCCTATTACAAACCATTGAAGATGGTCCTTAGGACCTTATTACATTAAAATAAACCTTGAAATCAAACAAAAATCCAAACAAGGCCTCAAAAAGGCATGGAGACCCCAAGGTGCCCCTACACCATCCACCAATAATCTCCCAAAAGATCTGAAAGAAGGATGGAGGAAAACCATCCAAGCTAGATGATTTGTAAGCTTCAATGTTGAAAGTAGCCAACTTGACCTCCTCAGGAGTGACAGAACTGAGAATTCCAAGGTTATCATTCTAGAAAATGATGATCAGGAGAGGTTCCAGTAGAAAATTGTACAAAGCCAAATTAGGAGCCTCGACAAGGGCCAAATAAGCCTTCTGGAAATAGTCTGCTGCCAAAAGACCGATTTGGGTGGGAGTATTGACCACAACCCCCTACTCATTATGTAGTTTAGTTATCTGATTCCATTTATTGTGTTTTAGGGGAGACACATGAAAAAATGAGGTATTCTTGTCTCCTTCTTGCAGCCATTGAACTCTAGATTTCTATTTCCAGAAAATTTCCTCTTTCCTTAGAATTTACTCCCACTCCCTTCAACTCTCTCTTTCCTGGTTGCAGGTAGGAAAGATGAAATCCCCATCCTTTATTTTCTTTTGGATAGTTTTCAATTTATCCCCTACAACTCTTTTTTTCTAAAAGACATCCCCAAATACTCTTTTGTTAAAACCTTTCACTATACATTTGATTTGTTTAAGTTTTAAAAAGATCTTGAACATGGGGGAGCCACGAACAGGAATATTCCACCATTCAACAATTTTATTCTTGAAGCCAGGGTGGGAATTCTGCATTATCTCAAACAGGAACGGGAACAGTCCAATAGTAGAATGGTCATTCATGACCAGTAGCATAGGGTTGTGATCGGAGACCGTCTTGGGAAAAGCCTGAAGACTAGCATTGAGAAGGGCCTTCTAGTTGTTGGAGCAAATGAATCTATCTAATCTAACTTGAATTAAGCCCTCCCCAAGATTCTTGTTGGTCCAAGTAAAAGCTTGGCCCAATATGTCAATGCCAATCAGGCCAGTAGAACTCAAAAAGTTTTCCAGATCAGCCATTCTATTAGAATAATCCACCACACCACCACTTTTCTCGGAAGGATATAAGGGGGAGTTGAAGTCCCCAACCACCAGCCAGTGAGACCCCCTATTATTTTTTAACCAGTCAAAGAGATCCTAGCACAAGGCATTCCTAGCATTTCTCTAGTTGGGAGCATAGACATTGATAAGTGACCAAGAGCCACTCGGGTAAGAAAATAAGACTCCCACACTACTCTGAAAATGAAATATTTTAGAGCCATTAATTCTAGAGGGGTTCCATAACAAAGAAAGACCACTTGATGCCCCATCAACATCACTATAGGTGTAAAGGGAACTCATCCATAAATACTTAGCAATATTATCAAAATTTTCTTTCTTCATTTTGGTTTCTTGTAAAAGTAAAACATCAATCTTATGTTCTAACCCATAGTTCTTCAGTGCAAGTTGTTTATGAGAGTTTTTCAACCCTCGCACATTCTAGGACATGACCTTAATTTTTGACCCTTCTTGGAGGACACTTCCAATGTCCTCTTTTTTCCAATGGCTATCTCACTTGTTGTCTCTCTCAGCCTAGTTTGTTGATGGCTGGGCCTTCCTGGTTTAGAGTCTCCTCCCACATCTGCTTCTTCTTTCTCCTTTTTTTCTTTGGGGTTAACTAAATCTCCTCTTCTACAGTTTTCTCCTAGTTCAAAACCACCGAATTAAAAACTTTCTCCTCTTTAACTTTGGTAACCACTTCCTCCCAAAATTTTCCCTCTTCACCCATAGTCTCACTAGTCCTAGTACAAATAGATCCCACCTCCATCAGGGAGCCACCTAAAATCTCATCCCCCCAAGAGCCTAGTCAGGGGATAAAGCTTCAACATCCAGAACCTTATCAACGACCAACTTCTTAGCTAGAGCAGGAATAGAAAGGCTCAAATCCAAATCCACACTTGAAATCTCCAACCCACTAGGAGGATCCCCAGAGATCGGGGGTTCAACCAAGACTGGCGACAAAGACTTGGCTAGAGGGTCAACATCCTTCAAAATTTCTTTTCCTAAGGGGAGGTGAACATCAGCAGTAGAGTCCCCCTAGGTTAGGCTCTCGATTAAAAGAAGATTTACAGTCAGAGATAAGGTGGTTAGCTTTAGCACACTTATGATAGTAAACTACAACATTATCATAGTAGACTGGTTGAACCCAAGTACCAAACTTAGAGCATAGCTTCATAGAGTTAGGAAGCATCTTATTCACACCAATATTAACACAAAAGCGGGCAAAAAATAAGCTAGATTTGGACCTCGTAATGGAATTTGAAGTAATAATTTGGCCCAAGGAATCCCCAATGCTTTTGAAGATGGATTCATCCCAATACACCAAGGGAAACCCAAGCAGGAGAACCCAAACTGACACTAATGTATATAGATCCACAACAGGGTCAAAAATCGGCTTCCAATAGCATAAGGCCAAACTGTGCTTCCCATACACCGATGACCTAGAAGAAAGGACCGCAACCAAGTCATCCAAAGTCGTGAACTTGAAAAGGAAGAGACCACCCATCATAGCAAAAATGTTCACACTTCCTTTGAGATTCCATTTAGTAGCAACCCTCTGGACCATATCCACAGAAGGTCGAAAGGAGAGGAAATGACCCACAACCTCATTTTCCATTGAGGAAAGAATCTTATCATTGACTATATCAGAGATAGAAAAATCCATTCTCGTGACAATGAATTCCTCTTTAGGGCGAGGGGAGGGGCCCTTAGACTTTGATTACCATTAGTCAGCAGATCCATCCAACCTTTAACCTCTGGAAGGACCTTGACAGTCGACACTTCCACACCAGAAAAAAATGGTATTACGGGTGACCCGGATTGACCTGGAATCAAAGGATCAAACACTCTAGGAGTGGCTCCCGAGGGATACAAGTCCGCATGTGACAGGGTGAGACTCGGGTCAGGAGGGGACAAAAGGGGACTGTGGGGTACCCCTAGCACAGAATCCACCATGTGTGCAGGTTGTTCAAATGCAAATGGAGGAGAGGAGAAGTAGGAAAAAGTTAATTATAAGTTGTTCAATTGTTGATACATTGAGAGCTTCCCATATAGTTGTTGACACTTGTCTCTATTCTAGAGAATTTATATAGAAATTTGGATGTGTCATAACTTTGACCTAGAATAGAACTTATGTCATCAATTCGCTTAATAATTATCTATTTAAATATATTTAAAGCTATTAATTCACCAAGTAACTTAATAATTATCATTTAGCATTTGATATTTTTGCTAGCCACATTAATATTTTTCAAAAAAAAAATTGGGAAAAAAGGATAAAATTATATTAAAGAAACATTAAAATAACTTACAACAAAAGGACTTCCATATGGCCAAAGCCACCATTAAGGCCAGAATTTAGAAAATCTAGGGGGGTTTCCCCAAATCCACCAACCTATGTGAATCCAATAGATCTATATGACAACAATACTAGCCATCACCCAAACCTTCAATAGGGTGTATTTAATTTTGATCATTCTAAAGAATCTTGAGGAGGTGCTCCAAATTATCACGGGAGAGAGATCCCCAATCTGTTGCATTCTAATTACTATCACCATATGAAACCCACTTAGCTAAGAAATCGGCCACAAAATTCTATTCTCGAGGAATATGAGAGAATGTAATGGTCTCAAAATTTTGGGTTAGGTGAATAATCTCCACAACTAGAGAATCCATACTCCAAGAAAAATCACTCACCTTGGATCTTTGTTTAAAAGGGACACCAGGATCATGGATTTCATCTCACAAATTTCTTTCTTCTAGCCCAATTTACAAGATTTTTCAAGTGTGATAAGAAGGGATTTGGCCTCCATTTGATTGTTAGAACATATCCCCATATGAGAGGTAAAAAAAATAGTAGAACCATTACTATCATGCCCAATTCCTCCAACCCTCACAAGCCTTGGATTGCCTCTTAACAATCCATCAATATTAATTTTCAAAAAACCAAGAGGTGGATGAAACTTCTTACTAATTCTATTTATCTTCTGAGAAGAATTGCCTTTATGAATTGAGTTGGTAGGAGGAAAAGTTGGGTAAGAGATCTCCAAATGGTTAGCCAACAAAAGATCATAAGTAGAAAGATACCCTTCAAGATAACACTTCGCTGCTATAGATCCATTAATTGAATCTCTAATTTTGTTTACATGCTTTAAAATTTCTCTAAGGAACCCAAAAAAAATTGGTGCTTTCACTCTAACCATATTTTCTAGAGAATAAAGATAGGGCCAATCTCCCAAGAAAATGCAAGAAAGAGGAAGATGCGGGCGGCTTTCCAAAACTAGCCTAGAATTCCATAACAAAGTAGCATGAATTGTAGGTTGCTTCCACTTACTCCACCACTATTTTGTCGATGGGTGTTTTAGCACTTTCTCAACACAGGCAGTGCATAGTTGCACTACCTCTCTTGAAAGGTAGAAATTTGAAGCAAGTTACCAATCACCACCCCAAGGTCTCTCGGGTGTTAGGTCATGACGTACATGGAATTTCTTAGTTGATGTTTGATGTGATTTTTTTGGTAATCACAGGGAAGGCTTATGCATTTGGATGGATACAAAATGAATCATGAAATGAAGTTTCTAAGATGGGAAGTTAGAGTGCAGTTTGTTGCAGGTTTGAACATCAATCATAAAATCCAGTTTTATCTTAAGATTTAGCTTTACAATTGTGAAATAGACCTTAGCATAGGTTACTTATTAAAAGAAAAATAAAAATATCAGGGGAGAAGAGAGGTTCCTAGATCTGAAACTAACTATGAACAATGATCATGGAGGTTTTACTGTGGAAAGCTTCCTTAAAACAAAATTTCACTTAACCATGAAACTCACAGTATCATGAAACTTGTGTTAGCTTCTAAGGAATGCAAATGTTTTATCATTCATTCACCATAAACATGCATGAAAAAAATATTAAATTTTGGAGCAGATTTTAGTTTATGCCCAGACTAACTTTGCACAACCATCTACCAGCAGTAAACAACAAAAAGTATGGACAAGAAAGGCATCAGCACAACAAAAATCTTCACAACCATAGAACAACATTTACTAATCTATCTAAGTAATATAAAACCATGAAGAACAACAGAGTAAATCTAACTAAATCAGCTATGGGAGATGAATCATGAAACATGCAAAGAAACTCATAAATCCACCAAAGTCAATGTATTTCTATTAAAATTTTTGTAGCATGTCATTACAACAACTCAACTCCCTCTTGAAAATGAGACGAGACCCCCTATTTATAGTGTTCAAAAAGAAAAATGAAAGTACAAGATTTATTTGCATTGTGTGGCCAAGATTCACTACAAACTAGGGTTTCACCTACCCTCAAATATATTACAATTTAAAATACATCCTTTGTCTTTTCCCTATTTTGTCCTCTAGTAGCAGCACTGTAGCATTTTGTCTTCTAGCCGATTTCCTTTGCTGCAACTATTATGTGATGAACTTGTCATCAATTATCGAATTTCCCTCCTGTTTCTTCAAGGTAGCATATTCTATAAACTTGTTGGTTAGCACCCGAAGTTTCTTGATTTCCATTATGCTAGATTGGAGCACTTGGTAGTTCCATTGTTTAGATCGGCCCGTAAGTGTATCCCAATCTTAATCACACTTGGTCGTATTATCTCTGACTTGTTCAGATTGGGCGAAGGCTCGAGCAGAAAAATTCATAAAATCCATGGTGAGCTCTCCTGATGTTCCATCCTCCATCCTCTTATGGAAATAAGGCCTCACCTTCTCGGGATCGATCTCAACAGCAGGCAGATCATAGCCTGCCATCAACTTCAAGTACTCAATGCAACTGGCCCTGATGTCCTTAGCCCAATCAATATCTAGGTCCCCTCTTCAAAGATTTTTCTCTAGCACCCCTTTTCTGTGGTCGAAGTTCATCTTCCACGTTTCAACCAACCAATGATCATCCTCTGCGAATGCAAGGTCTTCTTTCCATACTTTGGGAGGCAACTTGAGGACGACTTCAATTTTGGGGTAGGTGGATTCATATATCCCCGGGAAGTCAATGCAGAACTTCCTCGTTCCCTCAAGGGTTTTCTGGACCTCCAAGAATTTATTTGTTGTTCTAATAGCACGATTGATGCCCATGTTTCCAGCATACATGACCTACTGGAACCAATCTTTTGTAGTCTTAGTCCAGTTATTCCTTTTCTCTAGCTTGTCGATTTGCTCCTTGGACAACAGTTGTAATGTAGCCAAGGATGTGGTGGGAAGCTCTTCTACTGATGACCATTGTTGAATGTAGATTGTCAAATCAGCTAACTATGCCTTGAGTTATTCCTTGGAGACCTTATCTTGTTGTATCAGATGAACCACCGTGGCAAAGACTCCTGAAGATGGTCCACCTATTGTTCTCTTGATGTTGTCCCCAAGTTGATGGTGGAAACATTGTAACTTATTCCTTCTTCACCCACCACCGGTGTAGCTACTTGCACTATTCTAGATCCAGAAGCATCCATTGTTAGCTTGGATCTAACTTTTGGCTTCTTCTCTTTCTTGGTGTTGATCTGAGCTCGAGACAATATGGCCTCTACTCTTGCTCTCGGATCCCTTGGAGCAGGAACTTTCTTTTCCAGTTGTTTCTCCAGCCACTCGGGCATCTGGGACTTTTCCTTAGGTCATTCACGATCACCTTCCTCTTCATCCTTCCTAACTTCAATCTCTTTATCTTTGGAAGATTCTTTCTTCGTCCTTGTATCTTCCTCCTCCTCATTGGAGTCTTGGATGAATACCATGCATTTGATGGGGGACTTAGTGGGTAGGCGTTCCTTGGGGTTGTCTTCCCCTTCAGTATCCTTTTCTTCTTCTTCATGCCTATGTTCTTCAGGCTGCTCTATTTCGGGGCTCTTATGGGTTTCAGCCTCTTCGTCAAGCTTATCTCCTTCTTTACTCTCCTCTTCCTCACATTGAGGTGGCACATCTTCATGTTCCTTCTTTTCTTGTTCTTCTTTCCCCTCTGAGAGACACATCTCTTCACCATTCTTGGGGTTTTCTTCTTGTTCACCTGTTGGAAGTTCAGTGCTTTCTTCCATTTTATCATCTTCCTGCCCTCCTTCTTCGGTAGGTAGTTTTTTCATTTCTTCTCCAACATCTTTCAGTTGTCAGGCCAACTCTTCCTCAAGATCAGCTTCAAAGGTTTCTACAATATACTTGGTGCCAACATCTTCTTCATCATTACCCTCGAAGGATTCTCTTTCTTCTCCCTTGTAGACTACCTCATTAATTTGCAAATGTTGGTGCTTAGGGTGCTCGTGGTAGTCATCTGCTTCTTCCTCCAATGCCTTGGTGGCCTCCCTCTCTTCTTGTTCCAACTCCTCAGATATTTTCATCATGGATTTCATCTCTGGTGGTTCAGTTGGAGGCTTTGAAGTAGGAATGCTGGCAAGAAGTTGCATGAAGGTAGCCTGGATAGATGGCTTCATTAATGCTTCATAAATATCTGAAGGAACATTCTACATGTGTCACGAGAACACCTCCGGTAGTGAAAGTGCGGGCATGGGTATTGTTGTTGTTGCCAGTGAGAGAGATGTAGTCAAGGAAATGGAAGCAAAGGAGAGTGGAGAAGTGGTGGCAGAGGAAGAGTCGATCATTACAACCTTCCCAGTAGGTGGAGAAGAGGCAAGGTGGACTGAGATGTCCACCGTAGGTGGGGAGGTTGCAATCATTTCCTGGGAGGAAGACGAAGGGGCAGTAGTGGTGGAGGCAGCCAGTGGAGATTTTGATTGTTCAGTCTCCATTTATCTCCCCTCATGGAGTGGATCTTCTTGAATAACAGGCATATCTGTGACACTACCTGATCTCTTTTTCTTCTAAGAAGGTTCTCCCTCCAAGGAATTTCTTGCGTATACCTTGGGATTGGGTTGTTGTTTTGCAATCTCTTTTCTTTTTCTTGTTCTGGTGGATGGGGGAGATTTAGAGAATTCACCTGATGGGGCAGTAGCTATCCCACTACCTGTTTCACTTGGCTCATTCCCAAGTCCCTCATAAGTCAAAATGACCCCCTGTTGTTTCAATCGGGAAACTTTCCCATCAATCCATTCTTTTGTGCAAGCCTCGATGGGCTTGGTCAAGATATCAAGGTCGTCAACCTCCTATTCATCCCAGTCAATTAGTGGCAGTGTTAGGTCAACAAATGCGTCATATCAAGGATCTATGACCGTACTCTCATCCTCTTCTACCTGGCCAGGGAGTGGGAACATATTTACCTTCTTTACAAAGTATGCAGTCATCCACATATATTGCCTCATCCACACCTCCTTATCATCTGTGCAATTAGCCCAAAAGTCTTCAACGCTATTGAGATGGGCATATTCAGGTCCCAGATTCTTCTTGATATGGCCATAGGGATCTATCTGTGGCCGAGTAGTGTGGAATCTCAAATGATATTCGGCCAACTCCTTTTCTAAATTATCGACACACTGAGAGGTATGCAGTTCATATAGCCCTTGGCCAAAGGAGAGGGGATAAGGAATCCATGCCTTATGCTTGCCACTCAAAAGGGTGTTCACATGCCGCAGGTGCCGAGAGAGCTCCAATAGTATTATCTATTCATTAGGATACCGGGGCAGCTTGTTTGGTCTTTCTGAGAAGCCTTCTGCATGAATATATGTGAACTTCGGGTACTAGATGAATAGAAAGGCATACTACTTTAGAAATGCATTGGCGTTGTGGGAGACTCACCTTTCAAGGTCACCCCTGATTAATCTAATTATATGACCTATGAAAGTGTCATTGACCCTGCAGTATTCCTTCTTGAAGTTCTTGAATTTTAACTGAGGGTACTTGTCATAGACTTTTAGCTCCTTGCCAAGTTCTTCATCCGAAGCTCTAAACAAGCCACTGTATTGCCTCTGTTCAGCGAATGAATAGACCAAATAGGATGTCATGTAGAATTTGGAGGTTTTCTTAAAACCCATAAACTGCTCATGGAAGTAATCACTGATTATCCCACCCCAATAAAACTTGGTTTCTTCTCCATGGAGAATCTCTTCAATGAAGTACATCATCCACTCCTAGAAGAAAGTGGTCATTGGAAGGCCCATTACCCTGCTTAGCAGGGTCACCAGATCATGGTAGTCTTCATAAAAATCACTCTGGAATAGCTCTTGGGGGACCTTGGCAGCACTGCCCCTCTTCTCCTTCAACTAGTGCTGATTTAGAAGCTTCTTGCATTTAAGGGGGTTGTCGTCCCACGTTGCCTTGCACTCCTTGATGGTTGGTAATTCCATTTCCATGAAGGTAGGGATATGAAATGTATTTTTTTATTTCTTTGGTAGACATGTCAGCTAACACTTTCCCATCTCTGTCCACTATTGTTCAGGTCTCAGGCTAGTATGCCTCCCTGCAAGCCATTACTAGTTCAAGGGTGACAAAAGTGGGAGGGAAGCCCGCAGCCTTAGCTATTCCACTGCTTCTAATTTTTCATGCATTCTCCATCGTAGGGTTGATCCTGACCCTTTGCTTGAATTTATTGATTTCGATGTGTCCAATGTTTGTGTTAGAGACCTCCTTCCACTATGTGGTGACTTTAGATTTCAGGGGTTCCCCTTGGAATTGGTATTTCATCTAGTCCTTATCTTCTTTTCCTCGAGGGGCCTTGCCTATTTTTTTCCCTTTTTCCTTCTCTACGGCTGCTCCCAAAGTTCATACACCTGATTCCATATATTTTGTGGGAAACAAAGCGGTGAGCATATTCAATCATGAAAACACAAAAACATTAGTCAAATCCCTGCAAAATAGTGTTAGATTGGATAATCGTCATTCAAGAAATCTAATCATATAATCCAAGTTGTTGTTTAGCAATTCAAAGGGGGGAGTTTGGAGGATTTGGGCCCCAGGGGTTGGACTTCCCTAGCTAGATGGCTATTTATAAAGGAAAATAGGGCAGGGAAGCCTACAAGGTTCCACCTGACCTAGGTCTTGGCCAACTTGGAAGGTCCACTAAGTAAAGTGCCCTATTTTGCAAGTGGGTCGAGATTAGTTTGTTGATTAGAGGGAATTTGGATCACCTTTGGTTCGGTCGAAGTTAAGATGGAGCTTAGCCATCTGAGCTTTCCATTTGGAACAACTCTTGTGAAACGACACTCCGGGGACATAGTTCTATCAGGCGGGACCTGGGAGCATGGAAGACGGTTAGCACAACCCTTTGATCGTTTAAGTGTTTCAGTTCGGATAAGGCGGGAAGCTGTGAGGAGATTGTCATTTGAAACAATGGACAGTATCCAAAAGCCCGACAGGGGCAACTCAAAGGGTTGGACCCAGCTAAGGGCTTAGCCTCTATATCTTCATAGTTTTCACCTTATGGAGTTTAGGGGATCAAATCCCAGGGGTTGGAAGGATAGAGGTGATTTACTCTTTTACAACGAACGAGACGAGACAGATTCTCGATGACGGAAGTTCAACGAGAATGACCCACTGAAGGTTGGGACACTTGTGGTTAATCACTTTATTCAGGCCGCTAAGGGATGATCGGGGCCCGGAGGGTAGAAGGCAGCCACTAGAAAGCTGTGAGGAATGACGAAGTCACCTTAGCGATCTGTAGACGAAGGTCCATGAACCGGGACCCGGATGACATTTAGGATGTGGTGGTTTCAACTTCAATGTCCCACAATGAATGCATGAGCGGGGCCTAAAAGTCAGACGGATGGGCTCAGAATGCTATCAGAAATGGTGGTTCGCAAGTAGCACCCTGGGGATGGAGTTATGTGGGAGCAGGCCCGAGAGGCATGATGGAGTCAGATTGGCCTGTGAGTTTTCTCCAAGTTTGAACGGAAAGGACGTGGGGGCGTTCCGCGATGGCGGACTCGAAAGAGCACTTCGTCATTTTTGAGTTGTCTAGTTTTCAAGTCTTGATGACAACAAAAAGGATTCCCAGACCTGAAGAGCATTAACGCTCTGTCTGAAGAACATCGTCGTAAGGATGAAGTTCAACACTCACTTGTAGGGTGATTTCGAATGACTTCTCAAGTTTCTAGAACATGGGTCTTGTGCACAAGGTTCTTCTCTATCCAAGGCTTGAGTTTTTCATCCTTTTAATGCATTCATTTTGTGAAAAATCAAAGAAAAACACAACAGGAGGGCGAAAAACCAACTCACCTCCAGAAATCGATGAAGGAGGCGAAGGGATCAACTAATACACATGTTGAACCAGTTGTGAAGCTTGTCGGGCTCGAGGGTAGTGACGGAAGTTAGCTCTGGATCGCTTTGATATCTCTGATCACCTGAAAAAGTGAAAATGACAGATCGAATGTGGATATTTATACCCTTAAGTGCATTTAATGCCCCCCTAATTAATGCATGTACGACAGACCCAAAGTTTGGTACATTGAAATTTGAAAACAACTGTGGGAGGGCCAAAGCCCAATGAGCAGAACGTCGTCAACTGATGTTCGTTTGGGAACGTTTAGCGGAAAACTACCAGCGAAGGAGGCCTCGGGGTCCGATAGGCAGAACTCCTCTAGAGGACAATCATTTGGGAAAGGAAAAGAATGTGCGAAACCTCGGGAGGAGCGACCCGGCGTGGCGGGCCCAATGAGATGGAAGGTCGTCGAACTAGTTAAAACATGGGAAGCGGAAATCAAGGTAACAAGTCTCGGTTCGTGGAAGGATGGGGTCCTTCAGCCGTTTGAGGCGGAAAATGCAATAGGGAAATCCGCCAAGGGAATCCTGCGAGGGCAGACCTAGAGGGCGCCAGGGACGTCATTCTAAGAGGCAAAGGCAAACTGCCAAAAGGCCTTTGTGAGGGCTTAGGACTTAGAAAATTTGAGGGGGTGAAACATGGTCGACCTGTGATGACACTTTTGAGGTTTGTCGACCAATTGGGACACCAAAATAGGGGGAACACAAAACGAGGCAGAAATGAAATGACCCGAAAAGGAAAAAGGAAGAGAGGATCCCCATTCTGAATAGGGAATGTGTGCCAAGGGCACATGTTTCCAAACTACTATAAAAAAGGGGCATTGGAAAAAGAGGCGAGCCACATTTTCCTCACCATTATTACATAAAACACACTTAGAAGGTCCTTGGAAACCTCTCTTCTTGATATTATCCCAAGGCACTTTTAAGATTTTTTAAGAACTTACCAACACTTTCACCATTAAATTTTATTATTTTAAATATTTTTTATAGTTCACAATTGAACATATTTTTTAATACAAATATGATTTACCAATAAAATCATTTCTATTTTTCAAATCTATCTATAATTTGCCACCAAACTTATTTTATTTTTTGAATACAAGTATAATTCACCAGTAAAATTCTTTCTTTCTTCAAATAAATTTATAATGCTCCAAGATTTTCTACAAATTTTTGGTGACTTAAAAAAATTGTAAATTAAATTATTCTTTTTGAAAAAGAAAAGATTTTTCAATAGAAATGAATAGTTTTTTCAAAGAAAATGAAAGATTCACTCGGATTTTATGCCTTTTTTCAAGAGGATTTTTTTAAGTTATTGAACTAAAGTGGAATACCCTCTTTTCAATGTGAGGACAAAGTAATAAATAAATATAAACATTAAAATATAGTTTATGATACACTTCCCAACAATAATTACTATGATGTGAGTTATTGTGGTTACTACTTGAGATTTTATATATTGACATGTGAATAAACTTAATAAAGAGTACTATAATTGTTAGTGATCACATGATATCTACTTTAGTATATGAATTATTATATTATTCCATCCATACATATAATATAGTGGTAGTTTGTTGTTAATTAGTGGCTTAATGATTCATATGGTTGGGCTATTACAAGATTGTATTATGGAAAAGGATTTTGAATTAAAATATTTAGGCATATTAGTTAATGTATCCAATGATTTAATAGGATCATGAATCCTTGCAAAATTTATTTATATTTTGGGTTTTATAATATTTGAAGCCACTTGTCCATTATTAACATGATTAACATGGGTCTTAAAATATTTCCTATGAAAGGAATTCTTGCTAAGTAGTTTTTTATTCCCATTTAAAAGAATAGGAAGAAGAAGAAAACAGATCACTAGATGAACCATGTACAGGTTAGAAGATTAACATCCAATAATTTAAGACCATAGTTCTAATGCTTGCACATAAATCCAAAATTTTAGCATAATCATTAACTATGAGTTTATTTAATTATTTCAAATAAATAATAAATAATTAATCCTTGTAAATCATCATCAAGTGGTTGATAATTCTTTTTTGAAAGAAACATTTTTTAAGTACAAGACATAGTCATTAATCCTTACATTTGGGCCTTGTTTACTTTGGAAAATATGACCCCTAGACTAAGATTCACTTGAGAATCTCTAAGAAGAGAATTTTTTGGTAAGGAATCTAATTCAATAGATTTTTTGGCAATATCAAGAGAATAATATTTATTATATATAATTTTTTCGCAAGTAATCTATTCTTGTACAATAAATTCAATTGTTATGAATTGTATGTTCTTATATGGCTCACTAGGTCAGCTTTACCATCATACAATTCAAGTTGAGGTGCTAGAAAATCCATTAAAAAATGATGTGCTAGTATGTTATAACCAAATTTATTATGTGTTAATTCATTGGTCAAATCATTTTGAATAATGGAATTGAGATTGTTTAGACTGGTCTTAACATTAATTAGTAAAATATTTCATGATAATTTAATAGGAAGGTTGGTAAATGTTAAAGGAACGAGTAAAATATACCTAGTGTTTGGGTATATATTGATTGAGATGAAATATTATATATGAAAGATAATTGTAATGCCCCAAGCTTATGCTTGAGACAATATCAATTAAAAATAGGATGAAACATTTTTTTAAGTTACAAAATAATATGTAAAGACACACTTGGCCTGCACACAAATTCATAATTCAAGGTGGCACAAGCAGAAGACTTAAAAACATCACGGGACAAAATATCATAATTAACAATAATACTATCATATGGAGGAGAGTCAATTTCTCAAGCCAACTTATAAATCTTTACAACTTTCCCACCAAGCCACTCTCTTAGCATCTTAGAAAATGGGACTAACAAGATAATTTTGAACTAGCTCACACTTTAGGTTCTAAACTATAACATGTTTAGACTATAGAGCCTAACTTAGATGGCTCAGAATTTGGGGTTCAAGGAGCATGTTGTAATTTACAACACCTTGGACTTTAGAGTTTGAGTTATGGAATACAAATTTTGAAATACCTCCACAACGTTGAGACCAAGGACATAGTGTAGTGCCCCTCATGATACTATTCCTTTTTGTTACTATGTGGGTACTGTTTACGTTTGTTGCAGACTCGAGATTACATTAGTGATTTTTTTTCCTATTTGAGCTTATGTGTCTTGCTTGGATACACATGATAGTGTTTTATGATGTTGATAATATAATGATGCATGGTACCATCTTTCCTGATTATTCTATATTGTGTGACTATGTAAATTGTTTAATACTAATTTCATGCTATGTATGATGTTGTGCTGATGTTTGAGTTTTGGGTGAGGGGGACGGTGTTGCATCGCTCATACGTGAGCGCCCTGCCACACCGCAATTCTCTCTCACAATGTGTTTGACATTAGATATATATGTTGTTCCAACACTTGTTTTTATGCAGGACTGTAGGTACCTGGCACCGACTCCACCTGCACCGTCAGGTCTGAGCGTGCCCAATATACCCAATGGTTATGACATGGTTTAAGGATTTGAAAAGGAAGTGTCCATGTCTATGTCTGTCGTCCGTAGTATTTCGTCTTGTTATGGTATCGTACTGTTTCATGATTGATCATTTTAAGTCATAAATCTTGATGTGTTTATCATGTTATTTGGATGTGTATCAATATGGATAATTGGTTAATTAATGTAGTGCTTGTAGCAGGCATAGTAATTGCTTATGTCCATTTAGGCCTTGTTTTGAAGCTTCATAGCTTATTTTTATAATATGAATTTAATAAATTAAATTATTAAATTTTAATAATTTAAATATTAGATTGATGTAAAAGTTAAACTATATTGAAATTCAAATAAAACACAAAATGGCATGATGTTTATTTTAATTTAAATTCAAAAAGTTTATAATTTAAAATTTAAATTACTTGATAAATTTTAAATATTAGATTTAAAATTATTTGATGGAGGGATGTAATATAATATTACCACTAAAGTAAAGTTTAAAAAAATAATAAATTCAAATAATAAATAATAATTAGATGTATATGTATATATATAATTATATTGAAAGTTTTTTTTATACACCTGAGTTTTCATTAAATTGAATACGCATGAATTAATACGGGATAAATTAGTTTTGATCAAATCAATTTAACATTGTAATTCTTTCCGTTACTGTAGTCAAGAATAGTGGGGGTAGATTTCGTTAAACAAGATAAATATTAGGTGCCAGGTGTAAAATTGAAAATTGTGTTGATGGACACCTGTATCTTGCTTACCGAGGTTTGTAAGTTTATTTTCTTAATTTATCTGGAGGAAAGAGGGAGTTACGAAGGAGAAAACAGAGAGGCAAGAGAAATTTTACAGAGAGAAGATTTTGTCACGACTGTCAAATCCAGGTTAGTAAATTTGAGTTTTAATTGTTGAATTCCATATTTTTAAACTTTAAAAGTTTAACTTCTTAATGCAATTATTATTTTTTACCACTGAATTAACCCTGCCTAGATTTCAAGGGGGTTTTCTTCTTTCACCGTAAAATAATTTTTTCTACTTCTGACTTGGCTGCATTTGATGAATGTGTTTCCGTATTTCTCCAATCTTTGTGCAATTAATAAATATATATGGTCTTGTTTAGGTTAAAGGTTCATGGAGATTACTCCAGGGTAAATTGATAGTCTCTCTCTTATTCCATTGTCAACCGTTTTCAGCTGCAACACATAAACTAATAGGAAGTTAAAAGTATAAATAACGTTCTTAATTTTAAAAGTTTAAATAACGTTCTTGATTTTATTGTCAACTTATCGCAGTTGCAACACTTAAAATAAAATATGGACAAGGTACTATTTTAATTTAGACTCGATGGTGGAAAACCCTTTTATTGCTTTCACAAGTGGCGTTGGTTATTCCTTCTGACTGCTGCTTATATTTTCCCTGATGTCTTTGGAAACCTGTCTCAGTTATAGTAGTTATACTTTGGAGGATACATAAATTTAAACCTCCCTGATATCCTTCACAGCCTTTTCCCAGTTGAAGTATTTATACGTTAGGAATAAGATTTTGTCTTTACACCTGTTTATTTGCATTCGCTTGAAAGTTTCTTAAGCAATTTTCATCACCCCCCACCCCACCTGTGTCATGCATACTTTGCAATCATTGTATTCCTTGAGATCACAACACAATTCCTTGAGGCGTTTTGTCAAACAGTTCACACGCCCTGCCTGTGCGCCCACACTCTACGTGCGTATAAACCTGGGGGCAGCTGGTGTTGGAGTATGGGCAGCCCTCATCCACTAAACTTGCCTGGCTGCGGCATGTGGGTAACCATGCTCGTGTGAAGTATGTGCAGTCCTCTTCCACTAAACTGCCTTTCTACATGTACCCAGAGACAAGCAAAGTTTACGATGTTAGGATGTGTTTTGGAGTGCTTCTTGTCCTTCAAGAAAAAAATAAAAATAAAAAATGTTGAGAGCTTCCTTGCAAAATCTATTTTGCGCTCTTTCTGCAAACCGCCGCATTTCATTCCTTGAACAATCTATCACAGCTGTAGAATATGGACTTTGGAGGTGTATAAATTTTAAATAATGCTCCTGTTACCTTTGGCAACCTGTCACAGCAGCAACAGTCGAGCATAAAAGACTGTAGAGGCATAAATAGCCTCCCTGATGTTGTTTGAACCCTTCACAGCTGCAGTACTTAAAAAAAAAAGAATGTTGTAGAGGTTAATCTTTTCCATTTCATTATCAACCTGCCCCAGCCACAACGCTTGAGCATAATAGGAATTTTTTTTAAAAAAAATTAAATAACCTCCTTGACTCCACTGACAATCTACTGTAGTTGCAGCACACGAGAATAGAAGGGTGTAAAAATTTAATAACCGACTTAGATCTGTTAGCGGCAGCATTTGCTTGAATTAGGGATTTGAAGATGATTTACGCTATTTGGATATGTTATTAAAAGGAAAACTTCTCAACGTTAAAATGATATCTCTCTCTCTTTAGAGCCTAATATGGTAATCTAAGAAATGTGCCTCCCCTTTAATTGATAGGGATGAAATTAATATAATGCTTACATAGAATCATTAAGTAATGGTAAACTCTTTTCCCCCAACACATTGCTGCAAACCTCACGGTGATAATAATAATATTCATGTGAAAAGAACTTATCCCCTTAATTCCGTAGCCTCGATATCATGTGAGTGGAAGTTTGTTCATTAATTTAAAACAAAAAGGATTGGGAGATATACGTGGGGATAGAAAGGGGAGGAAAACTAATTCCTCTAAAATTTAGCTTGACACATCTTAGGAAATGAAATTTCTTAACCTAAAAGGAAAGAATAAATGTAAACATATTTATGATTTATATTTCATCATAAAATAGTTTTGAAGGGAGCCCCCACTATCTAATAAAGTTATTAAAATATAAATAAATGTATGTATAGGGGTAAAAGTTAAGTATTTTTACCATTCCTTTTTAAAATAAAGGTTAAGTATTTTTACCATTCATTTTAAAATAAAATAAAAAGAATATTCTTTTATTCTTTATTTTCAGCTTTCTTTTAAAATAAAAGTAATATATATGGAAATAATGAACGAGTACCTTTAATTTATTTCTTTTATAATTTTTATTTTATTTCTAATTACAAGTTTAGTTAAAATTAAACTATTTACAAATTTTGTTACTAATGATTTGTGATTTGCATGTATGAGATATTTTTGAATAAATTACTGCCGTAAATTTAATTTATCCTTTTAAGTAACAAATATAAATATATAGATCGTATTTTAAAACTTTAATTATTTTGAAGCAATGTTATTTTTTGATGTATTTAACAGTTGCTAAAAAAATTATAGGTTAGATCTGTTTTCAAGTGCATTTAAAAATTAGTATTAATTTCTAATTATTAAAGGTTAAATTTAATTACAATTTTCTTTCATTAGATTGTGTTGCGATAAAAGTGTTCAGATTGGAATTAAAAAAAAAATTAGAATTAGCTAAGGAGGACAGTAAATTTTTAATTAAAGTTATTTAGTTTAAAAGTAATTAAATGTATGCCATATTCTAAAAATTATGGTAAATCATTTAAAATTTCTTTACACTTCTTTACACTATCTTGAGTAGGATTGGATTATGTTTACGTGTAAGTGAAAGTATATTTATAACTTATTTTGTACATGTTAGATTGTTCTTTAGTTAATCTGAGTACTCTTTGGTATTGATTCTTTATGCATACTAGTGATTCTTTGTTGTTCATATTTCCCCTCTTGTTTAATTGCATTTTTTATTCTTTATTTTCAGCTTTCTTTTAAAATAAAAGTAATATATATGGAAATAATGAACGAGTACCTTTAATTTATTTCTTTTATAATTTTTATTTTATTTCTAATTACAAGTTTAGTTAAAATTAAACTATTTACAAATTTTGTTACTAATGATTTGTGATTTGCATGTATGAGATATTTTTGAATAAATTACTGCCGTAAATTTAATTTATCCTTTTAAGTAACAAATATAAATATATAGACCGTATTTTAAAACTTTAATTATTTTGAAGCAATGTTATTTTCTGATGTATTTAACAGTTGCTAAAAAAATTATAGGTTAGATATGTTTTCAAGTGCATTTAAAAATTAGTTTTAATTTCTAATTATTAAAGGTTAAATTTAATTACAATTTTCTTTCATTAGATTGTGTTGCGATAAAAGTGCTCAGATTGGAATTAAAAAAAAAAAAAAGAATTAGCTAAGGAGGACAATAAATTTTTAATTAAAGTTATTTAGTTTAAAAGTAATTAAATGTATGCCATATTCTAGGGCTTACTCACTTTAAGGACATTATGATCTGAAATGCACTTAATTATGGTAAATCATTTTAAAATGCTTTACACTATCTTGAGTAGGATTGGATTATGTTTACGTGTAAGTGAAAGGATATTTATAACTTATTTTGTACATGTTAGATTGTTCTTTAGTTAATCTGAGTACTCTTTGGTATTGATTCTTTATGCATACTAGTGATTCTTTGTTGTTCATATTTCCCCTCTTGTTTAATTGCACTTTTTGGGTAATTTTATGTCTAGATATATTTTGGATATGATGGGAACCCAAATGTTTAAGTTACTTCCTTTTGATAGCCATGGGTGGTAGGCTGTTAGACTTCCAGAGGCGATGGGAACCTTTTGTGTGTGTTGAATATTCTCATGATTAGACCTTTGAATTCCATTGATTGTGATTCTATTTTGAGCTCATGGGTGTACCTTGTTCCATGATTTCCTTGCATTTTGGTGGTAATTATGAGCGAGATGGTACATGCCTCGCATGTGTTATCATTTTATGGCTTTTATGTTTGGTACACCCCTTGTAGTTGTGAGCTTTGTTGTGGAACTGTTGGGGAGGGTGGCTCTTCATGGGGGCTGGCACACAAAGGGGCTGTTAGGGTAACCCATGGAAGAGTTTCCTAAACAAGTGATAATATAATTAATAAACTAGTTGGTTTGGGTAGCTAAAACATTAAACAAAATTAATGATGTACTTGTCGATGTACTTTTTGATGTACTTGTTGATGTACTTATTGATGTACTTGTCGATGTACTTTTTGATGTACTTGTTGATGTACTTATTGATGTACTTATTGATGTACTTGTCGATGTACTTGATGATGTACTTGTCGATATACTACTTGATGTACTTGTTGATGTACTTGTCAATGTGCTTGTTGATGTACTATGGGATGTTGTTCTATGTCAGTGTTGATGTTAGTCTTGTTTACTTGATCTTGTTGGATGTGGACCCTTTCTTGTCATTTCCTAGCATGGGGGGTGGACCTTCGGGTCCACATGGTCGGGTGGAACGTGCTATGCACCCATTGGGTTCCCGGGATGTGTTCATGAGACAGATGCGAATGCAAAATTCTAGAGTTTTGCTTGGATGAAGAATTTCCTTCCTTTTTGTACCATAAACCTCATTTATGTACTTAATGTATTCTTCCTGATGATATAAGGGAAGCTCTATTGAATGTTCCATTGTATCTTTAATGTGTTGTATCTATGGAAATATGCTCCACAATTGTAACATGAAACTATGAATTGAATCACAATAAGATATTGTATCTCTCTTATAATTATGGATGAATGTATGTTATCCTTATGATTCTCTTTTGCTTTCATCTGGATAAAAGTTAGTGTTTGTAATGACCATTCCTTGTACCCCAGAGGACGTAGATAACTTTGCAAATGCATAATTGCTTTTCATGTTAAGATTGTACATTTCCTGCTTATACAATGTTTCACCAAAAAAAAAATGTGCGATGTTTTGTTGTCCTTTGGGGTTAACATGGCGAGGCATTACAATATTGGTATCAGAGCACTAGGTTCATATACTGGGCACTCTGATATCATATGAGCCCATTATGTTGTCCTAGTGAATTTGTTAAGTGAAGTTCTTAAGTGATCACGATGATCATGTTCGATTGTGGAAAGGATGTAAATATTTGAACCATGTAGTTGTTGGAAAATAAGTGTACTTGTGGAATTATGTATGTAATTTTACTTCCCTTGTAAATGTGAGAAACCAATAATTGTGCATCGGTTGAGTGTTGTGAATACCCTGTACTTGCTTTGTGGGCCCATAACCCACAGGTCTTAGGATGGAGATACAGTGTACCCATCCATTCAGAATATGTTATATTTGGTGTGGGATTAACCATACCATTATGTGTGTTTGTATGTTTGTTACCTGATTGAGGGCCAACCCACGTGTGGTTGAAAATCTATACATATAAGAATAGCCAAAAGCTAGTTTCATGGATTCTTTTATTTTGGTTCTCTAGTCCCTCAATCTGTGAAGGGGTAGTAGTAGCCACAAAGTTCCTTGGGTAGAGTGTGCAGCGTACACATATTGCGACGCAGAGTAGTCTTAGCTCTATTGAATGTTCCATTGTATCTTTGATGTGTTGTATCTGTGGAAATATGCTCCACAATTGTAACATGAAACTATGAATTGAATCACAATAAGATATTGTATATCTCTTATAATTATGGATGAATGTATGTTATCCTTATGATTCTCTTTTGCTTTCATCTGGATAAAAGTTAGTGTTTGTAATGACCATTCCTTGTACCCCAGAGGACGTAGATAACTTTGCAAATACATAATTTCTTTTCATGTTAAGATTGTACATTTCCTGCTTATACAATGTTTCACCAAAAAAAAAAATGTACGATGTTTTGTTGTCCTTTGGGGTTAACACGGCGGGGCATTACACATAGGAAAATTGGGCTTCAAAACCCTAAGAAATAAACTACAAGTACATAAATATAATCCAACCCTAAGCTTCATTATCTCTCAATAGGGTGTATAACTAGGTAACCACACAAGTATGACCACCATACTTGTAGCTATGCACACAAGTGAAGGATGGATGTACCCACTATCATAAAACTATAGATACATAAATCATTTACAAAATATTCATAGAGCATCATATACTCACTCAAAATAGGGAAATCACATTCATAAAGGATCCTAAAACATAATTTTATTTTCCCATTCATTTCTTAGTGTTCAAAAATAACTTTCTTCTACAACATTATATGGTATAATTGTAATAATATTTTCTACAAATTTCAACCAACCATGAAATAGAGTTTCCTTTCTAATTAGCAGTAGAATTCAACCATAATATTACATTCAAGAGAAATTAATGCAATTGAAAAATCTCACTAGCATACTATTATTCACATATTAGGCCATGATCAAATCAAAGTGACAATATTTTGACACACATGGTAGTAGATCACAACACAAAATATAACATTGAGTGCTCTATTAACAAAAATTATAATAATAATACACCAAAGTATGGTAGTTTTGATTATATAGGAAAAACAGGTTTTTAAGGGACCCAAAACCCTTTACAACTTAAGATACAAAATGCTACTTAAAAGATACTACAGTAAGACACCACCAATATACTAGAACCCAAAATAACAAAACAAAAAGAGTGTTGCACGAGAGATAAAACAGTAAACTATTAGCAACACCCAACAACATCAAAATAGTAAAACAACAGGAAATAAACCGAGACCCAACAGGAAATAAACCGAGACCCAACAGAAAATAGATAACAGTCAAAAAGAGAGAAAAACACTATTTCATACTACTTAAGGTGTTGGCCACCTCAAGCTCCTGGCTCCTATGCATTTAAATCATGTCTAGAAGTTCTTTCTTCTTAGCCTCAAAGGACTTTTTCCATTCAACAGGCCCTCTAATAGCAAGGCCTTTACCATCATCTTTCACACCTTTTTTACCTTTTCCTTTCGTTGAATACTCTTTCTCCATTAATTTAGAAAAATACAATTGGTCCTCCCTGAGCACACTAATCTTTTGGAACAGGACTTCCAAAGAGTCTACACTATTCTTCACTGAAATGTGACACACATAGAGAAGCTTCTTTATGTCTGCATTCATATCCAATATCTTGGATTCTAAACTAGCCAATCGTTCTTCACACAAAGATATGAAGTCTTGGAAGGAACCCTCAAGATCCATAATTTTTTCAATCAGAATGTTTGATACCGAGCCTTTCAAAAAATTCTTTAAGTTCTCCTTCAAACCCCTTATTTTAATGTTAACCTTATTAAACTCCTAAAGATTCCACTTAGCTAACTTAAAAGTTCCATTGGCCCCAACCCTAGCCATGTCCAACAACTCAAAAATTGAGGTAGAATCATCATTAAGATAAGAAAATTCCTCAAAAAGGTGATTTACCTTTAGAGGCTCCGACTTAGCACTCTTCCTCTCAACATCCTCCTCATCTTGACCCTTATTCTCTTCTTCCAGCTCCACATTGGTCGTGTTATGAACTGAGTAGTCATCAATTTTCGTTGCCTTTTTTCCAGAAACCTTCTCCTCACAAATCACCTTCGAGTCCTTTGCTGAAACTTTCAAGGCCTAGTTCTTCAATTTGGAAATGTGTTTGGATTCCCTCCTCGGCTTATCCTCGCCCTCAGCAACCAACACATTCTCCTGAAAACCCTCCTCATTACCTCCACCTTCAGTTTCTCCCTAGCCAACAACCAAATCCGCATTCCTAGGAGAGGACTCATTTGATCCCACCTCTGTATCCTCATTGTCAGAAAGAAAAAGGTGCTTAGCTACCTAATTGCTATTAAGGCTACCCTTCTTCCTCTTTTTCGAGGAGGTAGTCATAGGGGATGGGGAACCATCATCTTCCTCTTCATTCCACTCCTCTTCATCTGCAAAGCTAGTATCTGAGCTAGACGAACCAAAAACATCGCTCAGAATCTTCTCCTTACCTTTAATAGCAAAGGCAGGGAGAAGATCTTTAACATGCTCCATGATTAAAATAACGAGACCCTCATGGAGGACCGAAGCCCTCTTATTTTTTAAATGAGCATAAATTGAAATCTCCATGGAAGACAATAGAAAAAATGAAAAAGAGATAAACAACCCATGCCTAAAATGGTTTTAAAGTGTGAAATGGTGACCTAGGATAGCAATAAACCTGCCTTCTAGAGTCACATAGTGAATTATCTTCTTCACAACATTCTCCCTTATCTTCTTGAGGGACTTGCACTCATAGCCCCAACTTTCCATCTTAATCAATTTTTTATGCTCATCATCTTTGAAGAATTGGGCCATTGCTTCCTCATTACTCTTCTTGTCCTTGTAAAACTTATGGCCAACCATCGGCATCCCAGTCACAGTGGAAATCAGCTCCTCATTTACATCCACTTCCAAACCCTTTATCTGAAGCTTGCGGTTATGCCAGCATGAAACAAATTTCATCGAGGCATTTGGGTCATGCCCATGCAATCTTTCTAAAAAATCCATGAAATTCCCATGGCAGAGAATCTTTCATAGCTTATTTTTCTTCCTCAGGCCCACACAAGAGTGCAGCTCCTATTCTTCTTTTGTCTTCACCCATCTCTTCAAACACTAGAAGAAGAAAACCCTTGCAATAATCGCTCAACGGAATGCCAACAATCTAAACAAAACCCACAAAGTGTGTGAGTCAGGAAATAGTACTAAGGATTAAATGCCACCACCACATTAACTCAGACCACACCATCATTTCTCATTAAGATCCTAGCTTTATTGGGAAGGATACAACCCTCCTCCCACACACGATACTCATTTAACCTGATAGCCTCATTGGCAAAAAAATTTTCCAATGAGTTTCCTTAGAAAATGTGAGAGACGCAGGTCTCTTCACAAGAACTTAACATGATTATAGTATATTTAATTGATTGATCTACATTCTAGCTAGGCTAATGAGTGCCATGTAGATATTTGATGATATTTAAAGAATTACCTTTGACCCATATTTTTCAATAACCTCTATCCATAGCATATTTTATGCTTGTAAACGCAGCCTCCGCCTCAGCACAGTGATTTGTCTGATTTCCCAAAAAGAGTGCCACCGTGCCTAATAGTCTACCATATTCATTCCTCAACAACTCCCCACATCCTCCAGGCCCAGGGTTACCCTTCACTACCCCATCAAAATTAACTTTAACCCACCCTAAAGGAGGTGATTGCCACTTAGTACTCAATCTAACATTTAAACTAGATTTAGGATTCATAGCAGGAATAGAGGTGAACTTCTAATTAAAAATCACCAAGAGGTCATACCCAGCCAAACATACAGCAGGGGAACAACAAGATGACTCAGAATCAATGAGAGTGAAATTCTCTAGAATCGCCCAACGAATCTTGATGAAAAGACTGCCAACTTTTAGCTTAGAATCACAGAATATTTTTTTGTTTCATTCTTTCCACAACCCCCACGCAATATACGGGGCCATAAGAACCAAAAGCCATTGGAAAATAGGGGAGGTGGAGGGGCACTTCCAATGGTCAACAAATTTATCAAGGGAATCTAGAAAAACTCAATCCAGATTCCAAAGACCAAGAAATTTACTACAAAGAAAAGAGTAAAAATAACACCCAAGAAAGATATGGAAAGCATTCTCAGCATCAGCTTCACATAGAGCACATCTATTAGGAACAACAAATACCCTTTTACAGAGATTGTCCTGTGTTAAGACTTTACCTTGCATAAGCAGCCAAAAGAAGACATTCAACTTGGGAATCAACTTCTTGTTCCATAAAGTCCCCCAAAAAGGAAGAGAATTGGGATTTTCCAGTGAATTAATAAGGGAAAAAGCCACCAAGAAATTACCATTAGCATAGGGATCCCAAACAGCCCTATCTGGCCTAGGAAAAATGGGGATACGAACATTGCACAAGAAATCCTTTAGAACCTTCAAAGACGGGTCCCAGTCCTGGAAGTTTTTCCACTCCCCATTTTGAAAATAATCTGCCACCCTAATGCCAAAGAAGTGTTTGCACATAGGAACAATGGGAGGATCCCAGGGAAGATTGATTAAAGGTTTAAAGTCACACCAAGCATCCTCCCAAAAGAGAATTTTCGTACCATCACCTAACAACCATCTAACACCATTAGCAATCAAATCCCTACAAGGAACAATATTCCTCCAAAAGAAAGAACTAGAAGGAATATCATCAGCGGTTAACAAATTCCAGGATCTCCCAAAGCCATGCAAATACTTGTACTATCCAAGGAAACCCACCTTGCTTCCCCATTAAGGAGCCTCAAAAAATTCTTCGACAAGAGAGCCTTATTGAAAGATTTTAAATTTTTGATGTCAATCCCACCCCATTTCTTTGGTTTATAAACCAAATCCCAAGCCACAAGAAGAATTCTAGCTTTGGATTCAACACCTGACCACAAAAATATTCTCATCATTTGTTCCATTTTCTCTTCAAATTTGATAGGAATTTTAAAGATACACATTGCATATAGAGGCATATTTTGAAGAGTAGATGAAATGAGTTGTATCTTCCCCACCTGACTGAGAAGCACCCCTTTCCAATCTACCAACTTTCTACTGAATTTATCCAATAGACCCAACCAGAAGGACTCTGAGATCTTAGAGATACACAAAGGAATCACTGAGTAAGTAGATAGGAGCTCACCCCTATTGCACTATAGAATCCTGGCAAGCTTTAACTACAGAGCTTCAAGGGTGTTAAGGAAAAAAATTGACTCTTAGGAAGATTAATCCATTGACTAGATGCCTTCTCATAAGCCTCAATCAACCCCTTCACAGATCTAACTTTACAGATAGAGGATTCACCCATCTAGAATAGTGTCATCATTAAATTTTTGATGGGTAACATGATCACATCTAGAAGAAGGAGAAAGGCCCTTCAGTGACCCAGTCGATAAAGCCTTCGAAATATTTATACCAAGATCCTCTGCCATCAAGATGAAAAAAATGGAGAGATAGGATCTCCTTGTCTCAGACTACACAATCTCCAAAAAAAGGGGGAAGGAGAACCATTCACTAGCACAACAAAAGATGGAGTAGAGATGAGTTGATCAACAAGCTGAAGAAAATTCCGATAGAAGCCAAATTGATCCAACATCTCCAACAAAAAGCTCTAGTTTACCCTATCATAAGCTTTAAGAAGGTCCAATTTCAAGAAGAAGCCCAACTTCTTAAAAGCATTAATAAAGTGAGCAAGTTCATGCATAGTTATTATAGAGTCTAGGATCTGACGGCCCTTGACAAAGCCACTTTGTTGTTTAGAGATCAAATCTGGAAGGCACTTTTGCAATCTAGTGGTGAGCACCTTCAATTTTTTTTATAAATGTAGTTACAGACACTGATCAAATGTACTCACCAAAGCTATTAGCATCAATAGATTTGGGGATGAAGACAATGGTCGCATTCAGCTCTCTGAGTAATCTTCTGGAACCAAAGAACTCCTTGGTGGCATTAATCACATCTTCTGCAATAATCTCCCAACATGAATGAAAGAATAGAAAAGGAAAACCATTAGGCCTTGGGGCCTTATTTCCCTCAAAAGAAAAGACCACATCCTTTACTTCCAATGCAGAAGGGATAGTAGTGAGCTCCCTATTTAGCTCCTCTGAAACTAAATGGAGGACAACATCCAATGAATCCTCCACACAAGATCATCCTTAAGTAGGTGCTTGAAGAAATTAGCAGTCACTCTCCTAATAGCCTCCTCATCCTCCAATAGCAAGCCATCAACCATAACTGAGGAGATTTTATTAGACGACTTATGCCTAAGGGTAGTAAGATGAAAGAACTTGGAGTTGCAGTCCCCAAATTTTAACCAAATTGCACGAGATCTCTCCCTCCAGAAATCTTCCTCCTTTGCAACAATGTCATGCAGCTGAGCGAGAAGGCCATCCTCCTACAATTGGAGGTCCTCTGATAAGCCCTTTGTCTGAATGGCATCCTGAATACCATCTAGCCTTTAAATAACATAACTCTTAGATTCAAAAATAGGACCAAATGATTCTATGTTCCATTTCTTGAGATTTCTTTTTACAAGAGTCAACTTTTTGGCTACTTTGAACATCGCACAACTAGATCAATATTCACATGCCACCATTTCTTAATACAATCCATAAACCTCAGATCCCTTAACCAGATAGCTTCAAACCGAAAAGGAAAATGCTTCTTATCCCCAAGCCTATCAACCACAAAAGAGATAGGGAAATGGTTAGACCTGCATCTTGTAATAGAGGAAAGGGAACAACTAAAATCCATAAACCAAGATGTTGAAGTCAAAGCTCTGTCCAACCTAACTTGAATATTATCCACACCAACGCGCCTATTGTACCAAGTAAACTTAACCCCATTCATCTTCACATCAATAAGAGCATTATCATCAATGAACATTCTTAAATCCAGGGGGCTATCTGGATTGGCCTGCGAACCACCCACTTTCTCATTATCACATAGAGGAGTGTTGAAATGTCCCATCACAAGCCAAGGGCTTTCCAAAAAATTAAGCCGAAGACACCAAGATCATCCCATAACTTCTTCCTGCCTCTCTTTAGGTTAAGAGCATACACCTTGGATATAACCCAAGAGTAAGAGTCCCTAATCAAAACAAACTTCATCTCCACATGATTACAACCATCTGCAATCAGGAAACCTTTAGTCGGCCTAGCATTCCAAAAAGTTGCAATGCCACCTGAAGCTCCCTTAGAGCTAACCCCATGAAAACCACCGTCCTTAAAAAATAGATTCTTCAAAGCTTCCAATTTATCAATTTGCATTTTAATTTCTTGAATCAGAAAATTTTGTAGCTTATGGTCCTGGACCAAGTTCTTCAGAAGGTCTTGTTTGTGCATATTATTCAGCCCCCTGATGTTCCAAGAAATAATCTTCATTTGCATGATGAGGGGGTGCTCTTCGAGCATAGATCAAAGATGGTTTTCTGAACCCCTTCTGCAATATCCCACTTACAATCCCTCTCCCTACTTTTCTGTAGAGAGGGTCTCCCTTAGCCCCTCTATTCAGACCCACAATCTACTTTTTTCCTTCTTGTGGTAACAACTTTGTGGGGTTGAGGAGGAGGAGAAGCAGAGGACTTCTTTTTTCTTCCCCTCATTAGAATATAACCTTCTTCATCCTTACTCCCTGTATCTGCAACCACCAAAGCGCCATCTCAAACCACCAGCCTAGACGCATGATCCAGTGGGGAGGACGAGGAAACAGAAGGCTCCATAATGGTACATTTAGGGGAGCACAAATTATCTGAAACAAGATCCATATCCTATTCCACAGACTAGTTAGCAGCCTAATCCATGGTTTTCTCAGACTCCTTGTCAACCTCAGGATGAGGGATAGAATGATCTTCAATATTAACTTCACCCTCCAAGCCATTGCATATAGCTGACTCACCTTGATTTGATGGAACTAAAGTCCCCTTGGCCTCCTTGACCTTCCAAACCTTAGTCTACAAAACAACCTTAGATGGGGCCACCTTATTAGGGAAATCCGTAGCCTAGTGACCCACTTTCTTGCATTTCACGAATGCAAATGGAAGATTTTTGAAGATAATATGTTGCTTCCAAGATCCCACCTTTGAGTTAAGGTGAAATAATTCAGGCATCATGACATCTTGGTCAATGATGACACAAAATCTTGCCTCAACCAGCTGCCTTCTAGATAGGGTGGCCTCATCAATAGAGACTAACCGCCCAAAAGACTTGGCCACCACCTTAAACAATTCTTCATCCCAATATTCCAAAGGCAAGTTCAGAAACTTAACCCACATAGGGGCTGAATGAAAAAGGTACTTGGAGAGATCCATCCCAGGCTCCCAAGGGTGTAAAACTAGAGTAAGATGCCCAAAGGATCATCATCCTTTTGTAAACACCGCTCTCAAGTCTTCATCATAGGAAAAGGAAAAGGAGAAGAATCCTTTAGCCATAGTTGCAACTTCAACTTGGCCTTTTAAAGCCCACTCCTTATGAACCCATGTGTAGACCTCCTCAATATTAGGCCGAGTACCTAAAAACTTTCCAACTAGAGAAAATTCCATTCTAGCTATATTTTTTTCAACAAGAGAATCCCAAATGGACAAGGAAAAGCCACCTTCAATGTTAGAAGAAGACACTAATTTAGATGCAACACCTTTACCTTTAAGTTTTGAGGAAAAAAGGTCAGCCCATCTCTACCCTAGCAAAGATGACTACCCCACCGGCTAGCTAACTCCCACCAGAGCAAGCTCAATCCGGGGAATACTTGGATTAGCCATAAATGATTCCCTAGATGGGGCCCACCCATTATCACCAGCGACCACATGACCCCTAGGGTCCTTTGGAAGCACCTCCTTCAGTGGAAAACCATCACAAGACTCCTTGAAGACATCAATTGCACACTTTCCCTGAACAAATGCATCTTTGACCACATCCTCACCACATGAACCGTCTTTCCCAACCGTGCCACCAAAGAGCACCAACGCATCCACACCGCATGATCTATCCTTCCTAGTAGCAACATCAGAAAGCCCCAAATCCGTAGACTAACTGAACTAAAATTCACCATGATTTCCAAGGAATGAGTTCAAGTTCAAATCACTCAAGCCCGCCACCAAACCAATCTTCTCCCCAATGGTCTCCTCACCAATGGCCGCCATAAACTCTAAATTGTTACTTCTTCTTCTATTGTTACTTTTATTCTTGTTCTTGTTCTTTCTCTTGTTCTTGCTCTTGTTCTTGTTCTTGTTCTTTCTCTTTCTCTTTCTATTACTGATTCAACAATAAAATTCATTTAATATTGACACACAATAAGAAAAAACAAATTGGGGAATTAAGTCTTTATTCAAACATTCTATCATATCAAAGATAAGTACTTCCTCCACATGATATACATAATGTATAATATATTCACATATTATGAAATATTATAAAATGCAACATTCACATTATTGAAGGCATATTCAAATAGCTAAAAATATAAGCAAAAGAAATTAGACATCATACAAAAGGATAAATATGATCACATGTAGACTCGTATCCCAACCCAACAAATAACTCCTTCAAAGCAATACTTTATCTTCATAAACCCACATGCACACTATATAAAATTATACGCATATAGTTATGGTAACCAAACAAATGATTAACTATTGTTATCATTTCAAAAACACACCTCATTCTTTAAAGTTTTCATTTTCATCTTTAACCAAAAACACATACAATGTTTAAATCAATGTATAACTAAAATTTTAAATGCATATATTTTTTTAGATAATTTTAGTGATCTAACATTTAAAGCATCAAGAAGATCCATCACACACATGGGATGAAGATTAAAGAAAAAAAAGAGTTTACTAACCCCACTCATGGTATACTCAAACAGAACGCCACATGGAGAAGACACTAATGTACAACAACAAGATGCATACAAAAGTACATGGATAAAACAAGACCCAACACACACACAACCTAGAGCTCCCAATGTAGCAATTTGAGGTTTGATACCAAATGTAATGCTCAAATCTTACACCCAAGTTATAAATTGTCACATGGTTAGCTTAGATGATCAAATAACAACATAATTTTAAAAAAATTGAACAAGATAATGATCAAATAGAACCATACTCAATGAAATTAAATTAACAACATTAAAAGACTCAATCAAAAGCATTAAAGAGAGCATTTAAGCAATTGAATCTAAATTGATGTGAAAACCTCTCAATCCCATTGTGGATTATGCATAATTGTGATATGGATGTGGATTGCTCAATTTTATGCATTATCCATGTTGCAAAATCTTTGATAATAGGGTTGATTCACAAGATAATCTCTAAAATTTATCAAGAAATGAGTCAAGAATTCTAGAGAGTAAGGATGCTTAGAAGGATTGTGAATGAATTTTATGTTGAAAGGCTTGGTATTTATAGATTTTAGGAATTTTAATCAATGGTCAAGATTAAATTGAATAATCAATGGATGAAAGAAGATTACGGAGGTGAGTGTGGATCAATGAATTAATCAATGGTTCATAATTCATGAAGGTGTGGATCAAGGATTAATCAATAGTTCATAATCCATAGGACTCAACAATATCCCTTAATTCATGGAAATATGTTGGAGATATTTGAATTGGAGGGAATAATTTGAATTTGAAAAGGGAATATTCTTTGTGCAAGTTGGAGGAAAAGTAGTTACTTAAACAATTTATAAAAAAAATTAATTGTGCAAGTTGGAAGAATTAAGATCTTTATGTAAGTTTTGGAATCTTGTTTTGGATATAGAGGTTTTGAAGAATTTATTATTTTATGAATGGGAAGGGGTTACCAAGGTGATTTATTTGGATCAATCAAAAGGAATTTTTTGTGTCTTATTTAATTCAAAAATAGAAAAAGATGTTGTTTTCAAAGTAAAGTCTTGGGTGTTTGAAGGGTATGGCTTGTGCATGCAAGGGTGGGTGCCAAACTTTAATTCTCAGCAGTTTCAAGCTAAGTTTGTGCCATATTGGGTTCAGTTGCATGCATTACCATTGGAATATAGAGAGCTGAAATTGATTGAAATAATGGTAAATTATGTAGGAATCTTTCTAAGTCATGATATTGATTTTTTTGGAAACCCTTCCAAACCAGTTAGGGTTTGTATTTTGCTTGATAATACAAAAATATTCCCATCTAAAATTCAAATAAACTCAAAGTTTGGAAAACGGGTCCAAGAGATTGTTATAGAAAATCCACATAATGCATGTGCTTTGTGTCATTCTTGGATCATGTTAAATCAGCATGTCCTACATTTGATGATATGGTGTCCAGAGCAAAAAACAATGTCTTCTTCCCTTCAGTCTGCTAAGAAGAAAGATAAAGAGCCACCTATGCCAAATATGAATTCAAGGAAAGATAATGAGTTAGTTGTGCCTAATGTGAATTTAAGGATAGATAAAGTTTATAGGGATAATTTTTCTATGTGCAAAGAAGTTTCAGTGCATGAAAAGAAAGGGCAACAAAAGTCACAACAGTAGGGTAATCACCACGTCAAGTTGTCATCGGGTCATGATGAAAAAAAACCTACATCCCCTACTTAGGTTGGGAAAGTTGTTCAAGCTAATAATTTTATCATTAAAAATGGTTTTCCTACATTCTCCCTACCTCCAACACCTAACACATACATAATAGAGAATATTAATAAATTGATGTTAGAGAAGGAATTGATCCAGATCTTTATCAAGCCTTTGGAAGTAAGTTTTATTTATGTCCTATCTTTCACTTTAGGAGGTTGTCCCCAACAAAATTTATTATGTGATGGGGAGACAGTTAGGGAAGAGGTTGGCTATTTTAATAAACTTTGCATAAAAGAAGGGGGGAGCTCAGATAAATTGGAAAAACTTGTAGATAAAATTATTTGTACAATAGGCTTAGATTTATTTGATGACATAGCTGATGAGATATTGGCTGAGGAGGGTGAGATTGTTTCTTGTAAAGAAAAACACATTCAAGTGCCCAGTATTCAAGAGATGTATAAGGAAGAAGACATAGAAATCAAAGCAGATTTCATGCCATATTTTGACTACTCATAAACTTTTTCATTAGAATAGGCACCATCTGCTTAGCTTGCAGTAAAAAAGACACCAAGGAAAAGGGGCAGAAAGTCTAAAACTACTATATTAAAGGAAGAAATTGAAGCAGGATTATAGTCAACCTTGGATGGCAATGTCTCAGTAAGTAAAATGTCAAGGAGAGCATGTTGCTCTCCTTAGATGCAATGAAGATAGTGTCTTGGAATGTCAAAGGCATTAATGCCTCTAACAAGCAGGCCCAAATCAAATGTCAACTTAATGTTTGTGGGTTTGATATCATCGTATTACAAGAAACCAAAAAATCCAAAGAATGATATGAGGCATCAATTATGAAGTGGTAAAAGTGGAAGTCAGTGCATGTTCCAGCTCAAGGGGCTTCAAGTAGTTTATTTACCTTATGGAATCCAAAATCTCTCTCTATTAATGTGATTAAAACTAATAGTAATTGGTAGTTGCTAAATGTGAATTGTTTTGATCTTAATTTTATAATAATTAATGTATATGGTCCAATAGCTACACAGGAAAGGAAGATATTATTGGAAATGCTAACAAACATAATTTAGAGCTTTTTAAATGAAAAGGTGATTGTGGCTGGAGATTTTAATGCAATAGTCTCATTGCATGAAAGAAAGGTAGTATATATCCTCCACAAAAAACAATGGAAGACTTTAGTTGTTTCATATCCAACAATGCTTCGAAAGATATTTTACCTCTAAAAGGTAAATTTACATGGACTAACAAGAGGAAAAAATTTCTGCAAATTATAGAACAGCTTGACAGATTCTTAGTATCACAGAATTGGATAATAGCAGCATACCATTTGGTTTCAGAAGTGTTACCATTTGTGGGTTCAGATCATTATGCAATTTCGCTAGAGGTAGCAGGACTAGCTTCCACAATTGAGCGTAGACCCTCATTTAAGTTTGAGAAAATGTGGTTGATACATCCTATTTTTCTTATGCTTATTTTCCAATGGTGGGTTAGTGCACCTTTTCAGAGAGGCGCCAAAATGTTTCAGTTTTATACAAAATTACAGTATGTTAAAAATTAGATTACAATATGGAATGTGCAAGTTTTTAAAAATATTTTTTCTCAAAAAGAGGATGTGGCAAAGGAATTAGAAAATGTTCATGAGCATATAATTCAACATGGTTTAGATTTAGTCACTTATGAAAAACAAAAGGATATACAGCTCCAGTGGGAAGAATTATGTAAGAGAGAAGAAATTTATTGGTGTCAAAATTCAAGGGAGTTGTGGTTAAAGGAAGGGGATTGAAATACAAAGTTTTTTCATGCTTCTTCCCAAATTAAAAGAGTTTCTCAAATAGTATTTTCAATTCAGGATGTTGTAACAGGTAATTGGATTACAAATGCAAAAGAAATTCAAGAGGAAGGGGTGAAATTTTTTAAGAACCTTCTGGCACCACCTTTGACTGGATTATCTCAGGGGAATCAAGATGAGCATGCATTTCTAGATGCGATCCCAAATGTCATTTCTCAGGAAGATAATGAAGGGTTAATGAAGCCATTCACCTTGGAGGAAGTAAAAAGGGTAGTGTTCTCTCTTTCTCTAGATAAGGCACCTGGACCGGATGGATTCACTGCTCTATTTTTTTAGAAATGTTGGGATGTGCTAGGTTTTGATTTATTACTAGACTTGGAAGAGTCACAGAAAAGAGGTATAATGTTAAAAAAAATTAATGTGACAAATATTGCAATCCTACCAAAAGTTAAGGAGCCAAAGAAATTTGTAGAATTCTGACCCATTTCATTATGCAATACAATTTACAAAATCTTCTCAAAGGCTATTTACTTAAGGCTACATCATCTTATCCCTAGAATTATTTTGCAAGAACAAGGGGGTTTTGTTCCTAGGAGAGAAATAGTAGAGGGTGCATTAATTGATCATAAAATTATTCATACCATTAACACTAATCATTTATCCTCCTTTATAGTAAAGTTGGATATGATGAAAGCATATGATAGGGTTGACTGGAACTTTTTAATTAAAGTGTTGGATAAATTTGGTTTTTTGTAGTAAATGGTTCAAATGGATATTATCTTGCTTATTAGGAACCATATTTTCAGTTATAATAAATGGGGCACCTTCTGGATTCTTTAGTGGTATGAAAGGGTAAGGCAAGGGGATCCATTGTCTCCTTTTCTTTTCATCATTATGGAAAAGGCTTTGAGTAGGATAATAAAGGAAAGACATAGTTTGGGTTGGTGGAAAGGTATAAGTGTACCTCATACAAATATATCAGCCACTCATACACTTTTTGTAGATGATACTTTACTATATAGGAAAGAAAGTCTTGAAGAAGCAAAAGAAATAAATGGGTGTTAGATAAATACTCCTCAGTTTCAGGTCAGAAGATAAATGTGCAGAAATCAAAGATATATATATTTAATTCCAAGGAAGTTATTAGAAGAAAAATTGTTCAAATTCTAGGCTTCTAGGTGGTTGAACTTTCGTGCACATATTTGGGGATCCCATTCTTTATGGGGACGAATAAGGCCTCTTATTGAGCGAAGATAATTGAAAGAATTAAGTCTAGAGTCTCAGCATGGAAAGCTCGTTGGCTATCTTTTTCAGGGCAGCTTTTGTTAATCAAAACAGTTTTAGCAACAATCCCAAATTACTTTATTGTAGTTCTTAAGGCGCTAAAGTCAATTGTTGAGTACATTAACAAAATAGTTAGAGACTTTCTATGGACAGGGAATATGAATGGGGGTAAAAATATTCCATTGATATCTCTTGATAGCATGTCCTCTAAAAAATTCAAAGGAGTAGGAATGCATAATATTACCCAACGTAATATGGATTTTGGGGGGAAACTCATTTCACAAATGTACTCTAAATCCGAGTCACTGTGGTGTAAGCTAATGAGGTGAAGTACATTTGGATTCTCAGAATCCCACAAGAATATTTACAATATCTAATCCTCTAGACAGAACTGCTATGTGGAATTTCATGATATCATGTAGGAAGGTGGTCACTTCATATATCTCTTGGGAAGTGCATAAGGGTGATGATGTTCATTTTTGGAATGATTCATGGAATGGTCATCCTCCATTAAAAACCTTTCAAGAATTGCAATTTTTCATCCCAGTGTTATCTCAGTCTTGGGGTACAAGATTGATTGATTATGTTGATTCAATGGAATTGTTAACTGGTAGAGTAACATGGAAACTCTTTTCTAAAGTGAAAATATCATAGGATCAAAAAGATTTATTACATCACATTTTAACAGAAAGAGTAGTTTTTCTTGTCAAAAAAATTGGATAAAGTCATTTGGGCTCCCTCCAAAAATGGCAGTTATACAGTCAAGCAATGGTATAAGGAAATTCTTAATAGAGATGCACAGGTGCAGTCACAAAGTGCTTTTTCTTTTTGTTGGAGCAGCATGGTGTTACCAAAAGCAAGGAGTTTTGTGTGGCTAGTTTTGTGTAAGAGGGTTTTAACAAGTGAAAAGCTTACTAAATTAGGGATTGACGAACCTTTTAGATGTGTTTTATGTGAAGAAGAGTTTGAAAATACTAATCATCTATTCTTGCAGGGTACATTTGCCTAGGAATGTTGGATGTATGTACTACATAAATTAGAGTTTTCTGCTCCTCTTCCAAATACAGTTTGGGATTTATTTTAGGCTTGGCCTGTGTTATTTAAATCATCTTTCTTTACGTGCATTTGGTGAATAATACCAATTTCAGTGATGTGGTCAATTTGGTGGGAACGCAATAAACACAATTTTAGGAAGGTATCCTTTTCAATTCAAAGTGTTCAATGAATAATTGAGAAGCCAATATCTGAAGCAATTAATGTTTATGTTCAGAATCATAAAAAATTTAGCTCAGTTTTCACAAATTGGGATAATAGCATACTAAAGTATTGGAAGGCTGTAAGTTTTTCCTTTAAGGGCGGCTTGAAATAGCCACAAAAAGAAAAGATTGATATGATTCAGGTTAAGTGGCATAATTCGGTTAATGGTTTCTTCAAATTAAATTTTGATGGTGCTTCGAAGGGGAATCCGGGAGACTCTGGAGTGGGTGTGAGCATTCGTGATTTTAGGGGAGTGTTGAAAGCAGCCAAATCAATTTTTCTTCCATCAGGAACAAACAATATTGTAGAGGCAATGGTATTTCTTCATGGCCTAACATTGGCTAGGCAATTAGGAATATCCAAAATTCATTTAGAAGGGTCATAATCATAAATGCATGCAAAGAACAAACCTGTTGTAATTGGCATTTAAAATACATAATGCACAATGTTTGGGTGATGCTTGATAAGCTTGAAGATTTTCACATTTCACACATTTACAGAGAGAGGAATAAGTTAGCAGATCATCTAGCTAACATGGGTTTCTAAAAAAGAGAGGTGTATATTTCAGAATGAAATCTTAAAGATGGTACAATTTCAATTTTGGCAGAAATAGTGGCAAATGTAACTCCATCAATTAGGTCGCATGGGGTATAAGTTATGATCATCTTCATGTGCATGGGTTATAATTAGTATGCTTTGTTGTCATTTTATAGTGAGTCATCCTTGCTGGATTATAACGAGTCATCCTTGTTGGAGTTCACATTGTTGCATTAGCTAAGAGATTGGCGAGAAGCACATGCGATCAAAGATTACATTGGAATTATTTAGTGTTATGTACCTGGGTGTAATTTACATCAGGAAAAGATAGCATAAATTGTGGCATTGATCTGTTGATTCCAACAAATTTCCAAATACCCAAAGTCAATCATGTTACACTGATTTAATTTTTTTTCTGATCTACAGGTACATCATTTAATTATTCTTTGAAGTGCTCTTCTATAAAACAATTGCATAGGTGTTCGTGATATACGAATACACACATTTTGGGACAGGGGGTGGAGTTTTTTTGCTCACATCTATAGTTCGGTCATTATGGAGGCCAAGGGTGATTACTGCTTACATATGTCTTAAAGTAGCTATTTTTATAGTAGAATGCATAGTATTTTATAGTCTAGTATATATGAATATTTACAAAGTTAGAAGATCGGGTGAATATTATGTCTAAAGAATTAGGTATGGAAGTTGGTGATATTTTGATATACTGCATGACTTACAATAGTTTTAGCAAGTTGTATTTTTGTAATAGGTAAATCTTTTTATTTTATATAATATACATAGGCTTCCAAGACTTTTTCCTTGAAAAAAAAAATTCTTTAATTAAATAATTAGGAATTATTTAACAAGAGGGAAATTAGAGTGAAAATGATGAATTATCGTGAATTCATCAAATAACCTTAATTATTCAATTAATAGGAGAATAATGTAAATTTAACTAAATAATTGAACATTATTTAAAAAATAAATAGGAAAATTAGGTGAATTATGAAAGAAAATGGTGTTAGTAAGTGGAATCAAGATGTGTCATATAGTTAGGAAATTTTCAAGTGTCTATATTTTGCCCCTCTTTGAAGCGAGGTACCTATTGTATTGTTTCAAAGACCTAATGTTGCTCAGAAAAAAAAATAAAAAATTCTCTGATTTTATGTGATGCCCCACTATGCCCCAATAAACGAAAGAATACCAGTATGTTTCCCCCTTGAGAGATCGAATGGAAAAAGTGATTTTCAATTTGAGATCACGACATGATTATAGGAGTAGTTCTATTGAGAAGAGGATAAAAAATTAGTCCTAGGAAGCTCAAATGTTTGATGCAAATAAATTTTATGATGTATACACACTCATTGGCTATGGATAGCCTTATGTATATTTTGATCACACATATTTGATACTTGAAGAGAAATGTTAGTAAAGATAGAAGAATGAGATAGAATGGGATGATAACATAGAATAGAATGATGATGCTGATCAAAATACCAATAAATCTATGATTATTCCAATATTTTATTGGACATGTAATGAGATTGAATAGATTATTCCACTTTTTCTTCTAGATTATGCTTAGTTTCATCATAGAAATCCTTATTTGATGTTGCAAGTAGACACGATGCACAAGGGTATGAAGAACCATGGTGGCTTCGTATCTAATGTGTGGACTCTGACTCTACAAATAGACAAGAGTATCCTTGTTCATACCTAACATATGAAAACCTTGTTTGACCATGTGAGAGGATGAAGTCATCAAAGTAAGGATACTAATACACAAAAGGTATGAAGAACCTAATATGCAAAAGCCGTTATATTACCTTAGACTATTCCTGCACACACAAAGCAAGTATTCACCAATATTACAAGAACATCCAACAAGCACATAAAATGATCAATGCCCCATTCCTTTCTCTCTAAATCATTTTAGACATCATTGAGAGATCATTGGAATGGAATAATAAGATAAATCAAAGAAAATATCAAAGTGACAAAAATGTCAATGTCATCATATCTCTTGCCAAAGAGAGTTGTTTTGGGTTGATATCTAAAATGATGTCTATTGT
Source organism: Sequoia sempervirens (assembly GCA_007258455.2). Classification (NCBI taxonomy): domain Eukaryota; kingdom Viridiplantae; phylum Streptophyta; class Pinopsida; order Cupressales; family Cupressaceae; genus Sequoia; species Sequoia sempervirens. The sequence continues at coordinate 121,637,758 of VDFB02379711.1, forward strand.
AGGAAAGATCCATCTATCAGACATGTATTGGATGATGATTGGTTGTAGATGCTTTATAGGTCATTGATATGATGGTTAACTGACATGTTTGATAATGATCAAGACTAAGGATCTTGTGTTTAAAGTTTGTGTTTCTGTAATTGTTGTACTTATTTTTGTTTTTTTCTCCAAAGGTAAAGATGGTGTGCTTTATTATGAATGGTAAGTTATTACGAATGAAAATGATCTAGGATGGGTGATTTTGTTTCTTTTTGGAATATTTCAATGTTTTTGACCTTTTTGAGATATTTTGAGGCTATTTTTTGGAATTTTATGTTTTCGAAGTTTTTTTTTAGTATTTTCAAATTTTTGGATGTTTTTGACATTTTAAAATGTTTTGAGGTTGCTTTTGAAGTTTTCAACATATTCAGACCAAGAGAATAGGACCTAAGGGACAAACCTATGCCTCGAGGGCTCATCAGAGATGGCCTTGCCTATGTAACTATGTAGAGGCTTAGTAGTTCGATTATATGGGATTGGATTAGCACATGATGGCTAATAATGTTTTTGGGATTTGATATTTACAAATATTTTTGGACTTTAGAGATGTTTTGAATGTTTTTGGATTTTGATGTTTTCAGATATTTAGGTTTTTTTAAAGTTATTTTGGATTATTTTGAGAATTTTCTAGATGATACCTAGATCACATTGTGAGATATAGCACATGGATCAAGATTTATTTAGATGCAATATGCAAGTACCTGCCCCCAATTTTTAGTAATTTTTTAAATTCCATGAATGAATGCATAAAGCATGATCATCGAGATAATGCTAGATATAGGCCATGGGATTGGATGGGATATAATAGGATCAACATTAGGAACCATGTCAAGATATTGTCAAGAGCAAGCTTGAAGTGCCCCCCAAACCTTTTTCAAGATCAAGATAAATCATAGATTTGGATGAAAAATGGATTGGATGGATGGTGGATTTATTATGATAGATGAAATGTTAAATTTATTATGGAGGGGATGAGATGCTTCCATCTAGAATGGTGCATGTAGATGCTTGATTTTATACATGATGCCTATTTTTTAGGTTTTCATCATGGTACTTGCCCAAAGCACCACCAAAGTGGTTTTCATTAGAGGATGATTTTTCTCTTTACTTTTTTATTAATTTTTTTATTATTATTTTGATGATTTTTTAAAGTTTTAAATCATGTCGCCTAGTGGTGCTGATGTAGATGGTATTGTTGTCATGATGTGCCAATGATATCCTACCTATATAATTTTCTTTTCCAATATGTAGGCGCTTGAATGTAGCCCTTGAATGTTATTTTCTTCATCTATAACAGAGATAACCTCATCTAGATGCTCACATTGTGATAGAGTGCCCTTAGAGTCCTTATGATAAAGAGTTGCTACCAAGACATGGTCAATGCAGATGTGGATATCAGTGATTTTGAGATAGATGGTAGAATGGAATGATAAATATGAGATATAGATGGATTGGTTGATAGTTTGGATAGCCGATCTTTGATTCTCCAAACTTGAGAAGATGAGCAATGAAAGGTGGATATGGAATTCCGACTAAAATTAGGACCAACTCCTTCATATACCTTGTATGTCGCTCTTGAAGCTTTCTTTTACATTGGTGGACATCTTTGATGGATGAAATTCCCTTTTTTATTTTTCCCCATAGTTTCTTTGACCAATGGAGTTTGATAGGGATATTTTTCTTTATTTTACTTTGGCATCCATTTGAATTTTATTTTTCCATTTTGATTTTCCAATTCTTTAGCTTTGATGGCATTCTCTTTTCTTTGATATAAATTTTCTTCTTGTTAGTCCCAATTAGTGATTGGAAAGATGTGAGGATGATGATTCATGACATGAATGGTTGAATTGATGGTAGAATTTTTATTATAAGGAATCTCCATGACTTCCATGTTCATTTTTGCATTAGGTAAACTTTCCCCTGGTATTATGAAGATAATACTAACATGTTTAGATTCTTTGATTGTTGGATAACCAATACCTACTTCTCAGGATTTTTGACTATCTGCACTAATTCCAGGATAGCATGTTTATGTAGGCCTAATCCTTTGTCCTAATAATGCATCCACTAAAAAATTGCTACTGAATATGATTTGTCTTGGAAACATGATGCTACTTCTTCTATACTCTACTGAGAATCTTCAAAAGTAGTAGTAGAAATATTATATCCTAATTGTTTTTCAAAATATGTTTTAGATTCATAGTCAATGTAGGAATTTGCTTCATGATCTATGTCTGGAACGTCACCTTGAAGTTCTATGAATTATATCATTGCTTGATCATTTGTAAGGATGTCAAGAGTAGGATACTTTTTTTATAGGAAGATCATCTACGTGTCCCTCACAAGTAAGCATATCATGGGTAGATGTAGGATTGTTTGGTGTAAGAGTATGATCATCTTTTGTGAAATCTTGGACGGATTAGAAAATACTCATTATATAATGATAGTATTTTTGGGAAGTAAGCTCTTCATCTTGACTTATTTCAAAGCAACTATTGTTAATAAATTTTAAAATAGTGCTTCAGAGATATGGGATATTGATCTTGAATTTTTTCAGAGAAACTTTCGTTACACTAATGATTATATTCTAGACATGGCCTTTGAGTTGATGGTGGAGTATAGATGGAAGACTCTTGAATAGTCTTAATGGATTCAAATGAGGTGATAGAGGCTTCTCTTTGTATTGGGACTTCTTCAATATGTCCAATCATGAAAACATATGAAGGAGCTATGTTGTAATTTGAGATGTATGTAATTCCATCATTTCGATATAGAACATTGCTAGAAATTATTGATTGATCATGATCATGTGTTATGAAAGTATCTTGACACATGTCCAATTCCTCATCTTGTGAAGGATGAGTAGTACTAATATGTCCTACCATGTTATCATACGTATAATTCACATTGTTGTAACTTATCATCTCTTTATCTTTTCCATGATTGGGCATTGGATTTTTATAGATTCTTAGATCTTTGTTTCTAGAGTTTCTTGGTTGTTGGTCAACACTTCTCCTTGATCAATAAGGTCTTGGATGAGATGTGTTAGTTTAACACAGTTTTGTGTTTTATGACCTTTTGTTCTATGATATTGGCAAAAATCCTTGTTTTTATACTATGAGAGTTTTATTTCAAGTTTAGGATAATTTTGATATTTAGGAAGTTCAATGTGCTTTGACTGGATCAATTTCCTTAGGATTGTTTCAATGGGTTCCCCTAAGGTAGTGAATTATAGCCGAGGAATATTGTTAGGCCTTGATGGTGGTCCTTGTGAAGGATTAGTGTTTTGGACATTTTGTTGGGTATTTTGTTGTTTGTGTGAGTTAGATGATGTGTTTATAACAACTCTTGTGTCCACCACACTGTCATTAGTCATGTTCTTATTTTTGGTACATATACAATATTTGTCACTAGAACTAGATAGTTGGTTATAAATTTGCATGGATCCCTTGGCAATGAGTTCTCGCTCAATGTTTAGACCTTTGGATATAAGTTCTTCAAAGTTTGATACACACAAAATTCATAATTAGAAGGTGAGATCCATGTTTAGATTGTCGGAAATCAAGGTATAACTTGCAACAATATGAACTTAAATATGTGGTTGCAAATCTGAAATTATATTTACAAGATTACCATAAAATGATTAAGTGATTGAAAATTGCAACAATGAAAGAAAAATCTACAATACCACAAGTCATCAACACAAGTGACACAAGATATACATGGAGAAACCCTTGTGGGAAAAAACTCTAGACCTAAAGAGATCCAATGTTTGTATTAATCTTCAAGGAAGTACATCAATACAACAATCCTCTCTACAATATGGAAGCACTTCGTCATCCTAACAACCTACAAAGAAATCATCCTAAACCACCATCTCAAGGCTCCAATATATAGAAGTTTGTGGGAGAGAATACCACAAATGGTATCCCAAAGTAAAAAGAAAAACTACCTAAAAAAGCCCACTCCCCCCTTAGTGGACAACCCATAAACATGGAATAAAATATTAAATTATCGCATGGCCTTCACATGGGTTTCTAACCCACAACCAATAGGAAATGGTCAAACCTGAGTGCTTCATAACTCTATGACAGCTCTGATGGCTACATGCAAGATCGTGCACCAACATGCACACATGGGTTCCCAACCATGCAAGAGCATGCAAAACATGCCATGGCATGCACACTCAAGTGGTCCCAACCTATAAATTTGGATGCCCAAGAGTAATATTCTCTCGGGATGCTTAGTAACCACCACCAAAATGGGTCCACCTCTTTGAATGCAATTAAAATTTGACATGTAGAAAAATAAATAATAAATATTTTGTCCCTCATGTCCCCTAGAACACTTTCCAGAGAACGCGGAGACACATAAACCAACTTAGGATAGAAATTTTAATGTCACCTATCCTAACATTCTCCCACTTGACATTATACATGGAAATTACATCCATGAGATATAAATAAAACATATAATCAAGTATAGTGATCAAGGCCCATTTCCTTCTTGCACCAAGAGAACTTATCTGTGGTCACTAGCTTCGTGAGAGAATTTGCAACATTATCCAAAGTCTCAACCTTCTCAATTAAAAATTTACCATTCTATACCATTTCTCACACAAAGTGATACTAAACATCAACATGCTTAGTATGAGCATGATACATATGATTTTAGCTAAACATGACACTCTGACTATCACATCCAATCCTCACTATCCTACAATCAAAACCAATGCCATTACTAAGTCTCTGTAACCAAACTGCTTCCTTAGAAGCATGTGTAGCTGCCATATACTCTACTTTGGTGGTGGATAATGAAATTGTAGGCTTCCTCTTACTCATCCAACTCACTGCACCTCCAAACAAAGTGAAAACATATCCACTAGTGGACCTTCGACTATCCAATTCACTTTCCCAATCTGCATCAACAAAACCATGTATGTCCAATGACATCCACATCATCAGTACCATGATAAACCAAATAGTAATCTAAAGTACCACACAAATATCTAAACACCCTCTTAACAAAATTCCAATGCTCTCTACCAAGGTTAGACATAAACCTACTCAAAACTCCCATTGCTTGGGCTATATCTTGTCTAATGCAAACCATTGCATACATTAAACTATTGACAACACTAGCATAAGAAACACTATACATCTCTTCAAAATCATCATAAGAATTAGGACAAATATCTAAACTCAACTAAGTACCAACCGTAAATGGAATATTTACTGGTTTATAGTCATGCATATTAAACCTCTACAAAATAATATCAACATACTTACTTTGAATTAACCAAAGCTTTCTGTGAACCTGATCTCTATTGATTTTGATCCAAAAAATATATTTTGAAGCCCTCAAATCCTTCATATCAAATGTGCCAAAAATATGATTCTTAATCTCCTTAATCATCACCTTTCTATTACCCATAAAAAATATATCATCAACATACAAGACAATAATTGAAATCTAATCATCAATAACCCTAATATAAATGCAATGATCCTCCTCACTTCTAACAAAACCGAACTTCAATGCAAAGGAATCAAAATTATGGTACCACATCCTAGGAGACAGTTTCAAACCATATAAAGATCTCTTTAACTTGCAAACCAAGTGTTCTTTTCCTTTCATAATAAAATTTTTAGGTTGTCGCATATAAATTTCTTCCTCAAGATCCCCATGCAAGAAAGTAGTTTTAACATCCATTTGCTCTATTTCAAAATCATAAAAAAAACAATATATAATAGGAATCTAATAGAAGTTAACTTAGCAACAAGAGATAAAATTTCACTGAAATCAACTCCCTCTCTCCGGGAGTAGCCGTGGGCCACCAATCTAGCCTTGTATTGCTCTAACTGACCATCTGCTCTAAATTTCTTTTTAAATACCCACTTGCATCCAATGTGCTTCCTTCCTTTGGGAAAACTCACAAGATCCTAGGTATCACAACTATCTAAATCCATCATCTCCTCCTGCATGACCTACATCCAAGACTCACTTTCTTCTGAAGAAAGAGCATCCCTATAGGATCTAGGTTCTTCGTCAATACTCAACAAAGCAAATACGCAACAAAAATTGGATGAGTTATACCTTTCAACTAGATTTAGTTACCTTGTGGATCTTCTCAAGGTAGGAGTAAGAGGATCTTGTTCTTCATCTTCTACATGCTCATCTTGCACATCATCTGAACTCTTTGAACCCTCTTCTTCTTCTCCATCCTCAAATCCATGTGGTTGTTCTTCCACATGTTCATATTCCTGCTTCTCAATCTTTGTCTCAAAGTACATTGTTTTTGTTTTATCTTTCTCCTTTGGTTGCTCTTCATCTGAGTAAGCTCTAAACTCCCTGAAAATAACATCTCTAGAGAACCATTTTACGAGCTAGTGGAATCCAAAGCTTATAACCTTTTACATTCTCACCATAACCAACAAAGATGCATTTTGTGCTTTTGGATCCAACTTAGAACGCTTCTCTTGAGGAATATGAAAAAAATCCTCACAACTAAAGACCCTTAAATGTGAAACAAAAGGCTTTCTACCTATCCACACTTCATAAGGAGTTTTATCAACAAGAGTTGAACAAGGAGATCTATTAACCAAATAACATGTAGTACTTACAGCTTCAGCCAAAAAGCATCTATCAAGCTTAGCACCACTCAACATGCTCCTAGATCTTTCCATTAAGGTTCAGTTCATTCTTTCTGCTACCCCATTTTTTTGAGGTGTATAAGGAGTAGTTTTTTGTCAAATAATACCTACATGCTTACAAAACTCATGAAATTCCCTAGAACAATATTCACCCCCATTATCAGATCTCAAAACCCTTATCTTACAATCTATTTGCTTCTCAACTACGGCTTTAAATTCCTTAGACTTGGTGAAAAATTCAAATTTTGCATGCATAAAATAAATCCAAGTGTATCTTGACACATCGTCAATAAAAGTAACATAATATCGATATTTTCCAAAAGATTCAACATCCACTGGTCCAAACACATCTAAATGAATGATCTCTAATAATCTCTTAGCTTTATTAGTCCCATTAGGAAACGATGATCTATTTTTGTTTACCAAACACACAATGCTCACTAAAATCATTTTTTAACAATAGAATAATCAGAAATACCATTAACCAAATTTTTATTCAAAATAGTCTTAAGACATTTTTCACTTATGTGACCCAATCTACGGTTCCACAACATAAATGCATTTTCAATGCTAGTTACATTGGTAGAATTAAAAAAAGTGGAGGCATTAAGTCTAAAAAAAGTCCCTATTTGAGATCCTTTAGCAATCACCAAACTCCCTCTTACCAACCTACAACTAGACTTGTCAAATGTCACATGCATTCCACTTTATAGAATCATTCAACTTGGATATTGAAAGAAAATTTCTCAGAAGTCCTAGAATATGTAAAACATGATCAAGAGTTTTAACCCTTCCATCTCTGAAACACAACTTTACCTTTCCTTTACCAATAATCTTCTTTGTGTTGTTATCACCAAGGAAAACTTCTCCCCCATCATAAGTTGAATATGAAGTAAACCACTCCTTGTGAGGAGTCATATGGTAGGAGAAACTTGAATCAATAAGTCAAGCATCATCACTAATAGTGTAAGGAGAAATAAACAAAGCATAAAAATCACCATCTTCTAACGACTTTTTTTCTTGTTCTTACACTCCTTCTTCACATGTCCTCTCTTACCACAATTTCAACACTTTACTCTACTCTTCCTAGGGGTTTTAGATCTTCCTTTAAACTTGTCTCTCTTCTTGTCCCCTTTAGGCCCTCCCTTTTCTTTGGACCTTCCTCACACATGAAAGACATCTTGGGAGCCTGCATTCATGGACTTTCTTCTCATCTCTTCCGAAAGAAGTATTGCAATGAGACTATCCATCTTCAATTCTATACCACCACCACTTATGGAAACAATTAGATTTTCCCAAGATTCAAGTACAGAGCAAAGAAACAAAATACATTTATCTTCCTCTTCTATCTTAACATCTACAAATGCAAGATGACTTATAATAATATTAAAAGCATTTAAATGTTTTGTAATAGAATTTCCATCCTTCATTTTCAAAGAATACAAACGTTTTTTGAGATACAACTTATTAGTTAAAATTTTGGCTTGGTAAATATCACCTATCCTCTTCCACAAATTATATGTCATAGATTCTTCTGAAACATTCAAGAGGACTAAATTTTCAAGACACAACATAATGGTTCCTCATGCCTTATTGTCCATTTTCTATCAATCTTCATCAAATGTTGATTCTGGTTTCTTTACATTTGAAACTACCAACCACTGATCTCTCTCTTCAAGGAGATCCTTCATATTCAACTTCCACATCTCATATCCAATGCCATTGAATTTCTTAATATCCAAATGAGAGGTAGAAGCCATGGTTTACAATCTTCTACATAAATTTTCAAAACCCACAATGCACAAGCTCCCACTGCAACCAAAAAACCTTCGGAACTCAAAAGAAAGGCATCCCTTTCTTAACAAAACCATTAGCTCTGATACCAAATGTTGGAAATCAAGGTATAACTTGCAGCAATATGAACTTAAACATATGGTTGCAAATCTCAAATTGTGTTTACAAGATTACCATAAAATGATTAAGTGATTGACAATTGCAAAAATGAAAGAAAAATATGCAATACCACAAGTCATTAATGTGGGGAAACCCTTGTGGGAAAATACTCCACACCCAAAGAGATCCAATTTTTGTATTAATCTTCAAGGAAGTACATCAATACAACATTCCTCTCTACAATCTAGTAGCACTTTGTCATCCTGCCAACTTGCAAAGAACTCATCCTAAACCACCATCTCAAGGCTCCAATATATAGAAGTTTGTGGGAGAGAATACCACAAATGGTATACCAAAACAACAAGAAAAACGACTTGGAAAAACCAATGCCCCCCTTAGTGGACAGCCCATAAACATGGAATAAATATTAAATTATCACATGGCCTTCACATGGGTGTCTAACCCACAACCAATAGGAAATGGTCAAACCTGAGTGCTCCATAACTCTCTGACAGCTCTAACGGCTACATGCAAGATCATGCACCAACATGCACACTTGGGCGCCCAACCATGCAAGAACATGCAAAACATGCAAATAACATGCAAGGACATGCGCATTCATGTGGTCCCAACCCAAAAAGTTGGATGCCCAAGAGGAATATTCTCCCAAGATGCTTCGTAACCACCACCAAAATGGTTCCACTTCTTTGAATGCAATTACAATTTGACATAGGAAAATAAATAATAAATATTTTGTCCCTTTCCAAAGAATGTGGAGACACATAAATCAACTTAGGATAGCAATTTTAATGACACCTATCCTAACAAATATTTCCTGCCACAATCTCTATTTGTTGTTTTTTAGGTATTAACCATTTGCACTTGCTCGCCTTGTGTCTCCATCTTTGTAGGAAAGAGGCAAAGGCTTCTCCTTTGTTTTGTTTAAGAGTATATAATTCCTCCAAGGTGATTTCGACATCAATAAATTATAGGAGAAATGAGCTACAAATTGGTCAATAATTTCTTGGAATGTTTTAATGTTAGGTGTTAGATGTGACAACCATTCTATAGCTTTACCATCCAAACTACATGGAAAAAGTCACATTAGATATGAATCGTTATAGGAAGATTCAATGCAAGCTATGTATAATTCTCTTATGTACTCTTCAAGGTTACCACATCCCTTGTACTTATCAAACTTTGGTATTTCAAAGTGTGGAGGAAAGGGTAACATTGTTATGCTTTTTTCAAATGGGTATGGTCTCAAGTCTTGAACGGTATATGATTTTTTCATCTTTTCCATTTGTATATCTTGGATTTTTTGTGTTAACATTTGAAGGTGTGAGGATATATATATTATTGGAGAATTTGGTAATGGATTGTAACTACATAGGTTCTAATCTTGATATGGAGGAGTATTTGTGCTATATGAACCCATTTGATATTAGATATTTCTTTGAGGTAAGGGACCCATTTGATATTGAGTATTTCCTTGAGGTAGGGGACCCATTTTATAATTGCCTTGATGTTGGGGAGATGCATTGTGAGATCCATATTGACTTTGTGTGACAATTTTTTGTTGTCAAGGGTTTGGTTGTTGATAATGGATGTATGATGAATGTTGGGGATTTTGTGAAGTGTTTTGTTGTGGAAACAATTTTGTTGGGCCAATAATTGTTTCTGTTCTTATAATTGTTGTTGAGCCTACAATTTTTGTTGAGCTTATAATTGTTGTTGTCTACGAAGTTGTTGTAAGGTGGTGTATTGTTGATGTTGAGGATGTTGTGAGGTGGTTTGATGTTTTGGAATGATATTTTGAGAAGATGGTTGTTGATGTTGTTGTGGGATGATGTTTTGTTGAGTTTGTTGAGTTTGTTGTGGGATGAGTTTTTGTGAAGATGATGTGGTTAAGGGATTGCTCCCATAGTTCACCATTTTTGGATTTGACATGTTTGTATTTGATGCATTCATGTTTGGTATTTTCTTATTCGGTATGTTCATGTTTGTTTAGTTGGTGCATGGTGGTGGATTGTTTGTATTTGGTAAACCTAGATTGGTTGAAGTCCTTATATTTTGAGTGTTATAACATGGATTGTTATATTGATTCATGAAGTTCATTTGATTCACTCCTTGTAAAGTAACCATGGGTTGACTTAGTGTATTTTTTGAAGAAGGTTTAGGTATTTGTTCAATGATGTGATGCACTAAGGAGTCATTCCCTTGTGGGAAATTCGTTTCTCCTATGCTTGATGTTGTTGGTTGTTCCCTAAGTTGATTAATGTCAAAATCTATGAGAAGTTTAGAACCTTGTTGTGCTAGTACTAACATGTACTGGTTGGGATCTTGACTTATCAAAGTTTCAACCACTTTAATAAGAGATTGGTATTGTTGCATCTCTAATATTTGGTCAAGAGTGAATTCAAGTTCTTTATATGGAACATTTCCGCTTGAGATGTTTGAGTTTGTTTTTTGTTGGTAAATGAAATGGATACCCTTGAGAACTAGTTTGAGGCATTCCATAGGGTTTTTCATTAACATTTGTGGTAGTAGGATCATTTGAATTTGACTCCATGTTTCTCTTGTATTAAGATCTTGTTGTGACCATACAACTTGTAATAACCATAGGATATGTTTTGAAGGGACCTGAAACCCTTTACAACTGTAGATACAAAAGGCTACTCAAAAGATGAAACACTAAACTATCAAAAGTAACCATTAGCAAAAAAGAAATAAAATAATAGGAAATAAACCATAACCCAACAACAACGAAACAGACACAAAAAACACAGAGAATAGGACACTAATTCATGCTTCTTAAGGTGTTGGCCACCTCAAGTTCCTAGTTCCTATGGAGCCCAATCATGTCCAATAATTATTTTTCTCGTCCTCAAAGGACTTCCTCTAGTCACCCACCCCTCTAGCAGCAGGGCCTTTAGCATGATCCTTTCCACCTTTTTTCCCTTTTCCTTTAGCCACCTGCTCTTTCTCTATTAGCTCAGAAAAATACAACTGGTCCTCTCTAAGCTCACTGGTCTTGCGAAATAGGACCTCCAAAGAGTCTGCACTATTCTTAATAGAAATATGAGAGGCATGGAGAAATTTCTTGATATCCTCATTGGTCTCCAAAACCTTGGCCTCTAAATTAGCTAGGCATTGTTCACATAAGGACTTGAAATCAGTGAAAGAACATTCAAGATCAATAATTCTATCAATCATAATATTTGAGGTAAATTCTTTTGGAATATTCTGCACATTCTCTTTCAAACCCCTCATTTTGATGTTAACCCTGTTGAATTCTTGTAGAGTCCATTTTTCCAATTTGAAAGTACCAGTGGCCCCCACCCTCGTCATTTCAAGGAGATCAAACATTGAGGTGGTGTCATCATTAAGATAGAAGTCCTCCAATAGGGGGTTAACCTCACTACAACAAAATAGTCAATTAGCGCCTAAAATAGCACCAAAATTTAGTGCATTTGAGTTCATGAATTGGACACTTTTTCCCGCACAAAATTTTGTGCCAAAGTAAATGTTCTCTTCAGTGCCATTTTTTGCATTGGATTTTGTGCTAGATTATGCCAGATTTAACATTGGATTTTGCATCAAAAAAGTAGTGCAAGCAATAATGCCTCCTTTAGCGCCTGGAATAGCATCAGGAAGCACGACCAATTTAATGTCAAAAATAGCGCCTAAATTAGTGCCTAATTTGGCTTCTAGTTTTGCTTCCATGTCTACTCCCATTTTTGCTTCTAATTTTTCTCCCAATCATGCTTCCTATTTTGCTTCTGGTATGGCGTCGAAAATAACTTTTTTATTGGCTTCCTAATTGACTCCAAGTTTTGCTTCCATTATGACGTCTTTTGTTGCTTCCAGTTTTGCTTCCATTATGATGCCCTTTTTTGCTTCCAGTTTTGCTTCTGATTTTGCTTCTGGTTTTGCTTCTTGTGTTGCTTCCATGTTTGCTTCCAATTTTGCTTTCAGGTTTTCTTTCGATTTTGCTTCCATTTTTGCTTCCAATTTTGCTTCCAATTTTTCTTTGGTTTTTGCTTCCAGTTTTGCTTCCGATATAACATCACTTGTTGCATCTAGATTTGCTTCCATTTTTTTGTTTTTTGTTGCTTCTAATATGGCTTCTATTATTGCATCTTTTGTTGCTTCTAAAATTACTTCCATTATTACTTCTTTGTTTGCTACCTGAATTGCTTTTGTTTTTGCTTCCTAGATAATGCCAAGTTTTGCTTCCAATATTGCTTCTGGTTTGCTTCTAGTTTGGCTTCCATTGTTGCTTCCTTTTTTTCTTCTAAAAATGCTTCTTGTTTTGCTTCCATTTATTAATTTAATATGTTTTATTTCAATTTAATTAGTTAAATATATCATGCCTCTTAAATAACTCATATGATTATAGAGTAAGTAATTTAATTATTTAACTCATATAATTAAATAACAAGATAATTATTACAACATGATCATCATCTATAATTAAAACAAGTGAGTCAAATATCTATAATTAATTGAATTTTACAACATCCATCCTGAGCAGTAAATTAAAATCATCATACATAATAAATAGCCATCCAAAAATCATCAACCACTTTCAATATATATAAATTGACAAGTCAATATTGATAAGATCATCATCATATATAACTAAAACAAGTGAAAATCAAATATGCCAGTAGATCAATAACATGTCAAAATGATACATGTCCAATAGTCGACATAAGTCAAAATGTTACATGTACAAATGATATAAGTAAAAATGATAAATTATGTAACTCAAAATGATACAAGTCAAGATGATACATGTCCAAATGATATAAGTAAAAATGATACATCTCAAAATGATACAACTCGATAATATGGTACTGCAGGTCGTGAAAATGATACATATGATAGAAACCATGAAAAGAGGCATAATAACGATATATCAACAATGATCCATGATACAGTCTATATGATCATGAATGTCGCTAGCTACTACCAGCAACTACCTCATCATCATCATCATTGTCATCGGCCTTAGTGTCTTTTGTATCTGTGTCATCATCATCCTCTGCCATGTGATCTGTACCAAAACCAACATATTTTGGATCTATATCATGAGGATCATCTTGATCTTCTAGAAGACCCATGTTCTGCAAAAAAAAACATTTAAAATGAAAAGTTATTATTTATTTCATGCAATAATTTATTTTTCTGTTATATATCTAATATTACAACATATGAAATGAAACCATAATCATATTACACCATATCAAAGTGCACATACCATAATAAAATTTCAAAAAAGTTACAGCTAATATGTCATTCCAATGATGTAAAACATGCAGCAATTCTAATAAACATTAGTAAAGATCATAAAAAAAATTGGTATACAATTTAACTATCAACTGTAAATTCTATTACATAACCTTAAGTGCCAACCCTCTGCATTTTGTGCTATATATGATTATGTTTTCCTTGAAGATCCTTTGAGAGTTAACTGGTCTATATATCTTCTTCTCCTATATTTTAGAAATGGATATTTTTCTAGGACATTTTGGCACTGTAATATACTTCAAAGGTTCTTTGAGAATTAACTAGTCTATATGTCCGCATATTATAGAGTCAATATTGAAAGTCGAATTTTATTATGATTTTAACTAGAGATTAGATCAAGGATATTGAGCTTTTAACTAGAGATTATGTATACAGTGAATGTGATTTATTGTTTTTTATGAACGATAGAATCATTACAAGATCCATGGTGATATATTGTGATGCCTATTTTCTTAAGACATCAACATATTATGTATAAGTTTCTACTGCAAATTATATGAGATTAGTTCATGGATCACTTGGTCTCCATTAGCTCACACATGTTCGTTCACCACTTTTTGACATAGATCGACCTTCTCATCACCACACGTGGGACTTGATTTGGCATTGGCACATATGTTGACGCATGATAGAGATGACATAGCACCCTTGCACACATGATGAGGCATCATGGAGATTTTTTATTGGTTCATGCATGGATTATTTGGTCTACTTGACCCACACGAGATACTTTATTACTTTTCTATGTGGAGTGGCCATTCATCTTCCACAAGTGTGGGGTTGATCTAGCATTGGCACACACACTCTCGAGGATTTAGGTCATATTAAAAAGATGTATATTTAGTGTTCTTTAAATCCAATCTGGTCATGTATGACATTTATTAAAGTTATCGTGGCATGAAAACTTTGTGCTCTCTTTTCTCTTTCCATTTCTTAATATCACTGTGATATTAGGATGTAATATTATTTTTTCCTTCGTTCTCTGAATGCATTTGTATAAATGGTACTATGGGGATGGTTGAAGTACAACTCTTTTTTACATTTATGGTTTAGTTTTTTGTTTGTAAGCAAGCTATGACATGCAACAATACTTGAGCATACAAAGAATAGTTCTTCAGGGCATTTTGTATTTTGATTATACTATTTTTAAGTGACCTTTTCATGTATATAATCATATCATGTTCATGTATGTTAATATAAGGAAGCTATGGAGGTATTTCAAAGAGATGGCCCTAAAATTTTGCCTCATCTTACAAAGTCTATAGGAACAAGAATAGGGATCGAATTTTGAGAGTCTGGTTTAAGTTTGAATTCAATAAATGACAAAATTGTGAAAGTTGGAATGGCTTTTAATGTATCACTTGGGTTTCATAATTTGTAGTTACAGACTGGTAACCCCAAAACACAGAATTATTCATTGCTCCTTATTGACACTGTAGTTGTTAAGGATAAAGGGCCTGAAAATGCAATTGGAGTTGGCTCTAAAGTATACACCGATGTTGCATACTCATCTAACGATGATGATGAAGATGAGGAAGTGAAAAAAAAACCTAAGGCTGACGTAAATGGAGGAGAATCAGGCATCTCCAAGGCAACATTATGATCTGATAATCAAGAGATGACTAAAGAAGAGTAGTGTTGGCAACACCAAGCAGAACTTGTAAGGAAAAAGAATGAGGAGACTGCAAGAAGATTGGCTGCAAGGGGAATTGGTACAGGAGATGGACATGGCTCTTCCAATCCATCCACTAAGATGGTTTCCTACAAAAATGTGGATGATATCACCATTTCTAGAGAGCTCATGATTTAGGTTGATATGAAAAATGATGTTGTTTTGGTACCCATATATGGCATCATGGTTCCATTTCATGTAGCCACCATCAAGAGTGTTACAATCCAACAAGATGGATGAAATTATTATATAAGGATAATTTTCAATGTTCTAGGTACTGGCTTTAATGCCAACTACATGCCAACATTGGAATTCCCTAGCAGTATTTATGTTAAGGAAATTTCCTTTAGATCCAAGGATTCAAAGCGCATCAACCATGTGGTACAAATTATTAAATCCCACAGACAATCTATAGCAATGAAATATTCTGAAAAGGCAGAGAGAGCTACACTGGTGACTCAGGATAAACTTCAACTCTAAAAAACAAATCCAATTGGGCTGGAAGACTTGTAGATTAGGCCAACATTTGGTGGAAGAGGAAGAAAGAAGACTGGAACTCTGGAGGCCCACCATAATGAATTTTGGTATTCAACCATGAGAGAAAAAGAGAGAGTTGATATCATGTATCAAAACATTAAGCATGCATTCTTCCAGCTAGTGGAGAAGGAGATGATTACTTTGCTTCATTTTCATTTGCATAACCATATCATGGTGGGAACCAAGAAGACCAAGGATGTCTAGTTTTATGTGGAGGTAATGGATGTGGTCCAAACTTTAGGAGGGGAAAGAAGGTCAATGTATGATCTTGATGAAATTGAGGAAGAACAACAAGAGAGGGACAGGAAAAATAAAATTAATGCAGAGTTTCAAGGATTTGTTAAGCGAGTAACAGAGCTATGGGAGCAGCCTCATCTAAAATATTTTGAACTAGAGTTTGATATAACATTTAGAGAGCTTGGTTTTCATGGATTTCCTTTCAAAGCCTCTACTTTTATTGTTCCTACGATAAATTATTTGGTAGAGTTGGTGGAATTACCTTTCTTAGTAATCACTATTAGTGAGATTGAGATTGTTAACCTTGAGAGAATAGGACTTGGGAAAAAGGAATTTGATATGGCTATTGTTTTCAAAGACTTCAAGCTAGATGTACTCCACATTGATGCCATTCCTTAATCTTCGCTTGATGGCATCAAGGAATGGATGGACTCCATGGATATAAAGTATGATGAAATCATAATGAACTTGAACTAGCGGCCAATTTTGAAGACTATTATTGATGATCCAGATAATTTTATTGAAGATGGTGGCTAGGAATTTTTGAATATGGAAGATAGTGATTCTGATTCTAATAATTCAAAAGATTTAGATCAAGGATATGAACCCTCTGATGTAGAAGAGGAATTAGAATCAGATGAAGAAGGTTCATAAGATGAATCTCTTGTGGAGTCAAATGAGGGCGAAGAAGAAGAAGAATATTCTAAAGAGGAGGAAGGTAAAACATGGGATGAATTAGAAGTAAAAGCTAGAAATGTAGATAAGGAAAAAGGAGACGAGTCTAATAGTGAAGAGGAAAGGCGACAACGAAAGTTAAAATCTATAGGGAAGTCTTGGGCACCTGATATTAGAGATTCAAGAGGAATGCCTACCAAGAGGCATAAATTCAAATGAATTGAGTTCATCTACATCCTTCTACTATTTATTCATGCACATAAATGGTTCAATTATTTATGCAAATGATGCATATATGTTAACTTGATCAATGTTGTTACTTCGGTAGTTTGACTTCTATGACAACCAGCCATTAGGCCATTGTGTGCGGGAACGTTTTTTTGTTTTTAGTTAGCTTTTTTGGATAGCTCTACTAGGTGTTGAGGACATTCCATTTATCTTTTGAATGCTAATAATTCTAGTATTACACACTTCTCTTTGTTGATCAGATCAAGTTACAACTTTTTTACTGCTAATTTCTTTATTTATGGAGTTTTTTTTAACTTGGAAGACATGAATTTATTGCCTTTTTTTAAATTAGATGGACAAATTAAGTGGCTGGTTAGCTACGCCAAGTGATGAGTTAGTATGCAATAATAAGGGTTTTCTATATCAATTCATCTTTTGGTTGTTTATAATAATTAACTAATGTGAATGTTCTATAAGGTCAGCTAATTCTATCAAAGCAACCACTTGGATTTTTACTTGAGTTTCATGACAAAATCAATGATATAATTAGGAGCGTATTTTTTTCTTTACAGACAGTTCAAAAATATCATTCACCTCTTAAGCATTGGGGAAAAGATATGTAAATTATTGTCTGCATTTGCAACATTGTAAGAGAAGAATATTCAAATTGTATGGTTTTCCCTGACTTCTAGTGTATTCCTTCCTTAATCTATATGAGCATTTTTCATCATTAGTTTGTTGTTCTCTAAGCATTTCGTTTATGAGTGTTTATTATTATGTAGACTACTTGACAAGTTGGCATTCTACTTTTATTTCTATTGTTGTAGGCTTTCTTGATAAATTTTCTTTTCAAATAGGAATGTAGATATCATTGTTTAATTACGTAAAAGGAAATGGAGTTTATATCTTTGGACTTTTCTACATTCCAATGGCTATATATGATTATGTTTTCCTCGAAGATCCTTTGAGAGTTAACTAGTCTATATATCTTCTTCTCCTATATTTCAGAAATGGATATTTTTATAGGACATTTTGGCATTGTAATATGCTTCAAAGGTTCTTTGAGAATTAACTAGTCTATATGTCCTTGTATTTTATAGTCAATATTGAAAGTCAAATTTTATTATGATTTTAACTAGATATTAGATCAAGGATATTGAACTTTTAACTAGAGATTATGTATACAGTGAATATGATTTACTATTTTTATGAACAATAGAATCATTACAAGATCCATGGTGATTTATTGTGATGCCTATTTTCTTAAGCATCGACATATTATGTATAATTTTCTACAGCAAATTATATGAGATTAGTTCATGGAGCACTTGGTCTCCATTGGCTCACACATGTTTGTTCATCACTTTTGACATAGATTGAACTTCTCATCACCACACATGGGACTTGATTTGGCATTGGCACATATTTTGAAGCATGATAGAGATGACATACCACCCTTGCACACATGTTGAGGCATCATGGAGGTTGTTTATTGGTTCATGCATGGATTATTTGGTCTACTTGACCCACACGAGATACTTTATTAATTTTCTATGTGGAGTGGCCCTTCATCATCCATAGGTGTGGGGTTGATCTAGAATTTGGGCACAAATATTCATGCATAAGAGGACTATTTTATGGTTTTTGGGTGCTTGGAGTCTAGCGCCACTCCCTCTCTCTATAGGACT
Source organism: Sequoia sempervirens (assembly GCA_007258455.2). Lineage (NCBI taxonomy): Eukaryota > Viridiplantae > Streptophyta > Pinopsida > Cupressales > Cupressaceae > Sequoia > Sequoia sempervirens. The sequence continues at coordinate 121,656,696 of VDFB02379711.1, forward strand.
TAGGTTTGGATTTTACACCAAACACTCTCTCTATAATACCTATGTGGTGGTTCAAGGCCCTATGCCACATCACCTATGTGTCCTAGAAGTGGATGTTACAATAAAAGTGCCTAGTTTTCAAGCCTGAAACATAGCCTAAACCTCAAGATGATGAGTTATACAATTAACTTCTAGGAACACTAAATGGTACACTTCCATCAACCTCAAGGGTTCATTAAAAAACATAGTGGCCCTAGTTAGCAGGTTGTATGGGGAGAAGGATGCTTCTCATTTTCAAGAATCCTAAGTCTCATTGCTACATATGTTGCTTAAAGGAGGGCCAATTTTAAACTAGGTAGTTTTTTTGTCACTCACTTTATGCTATGAAATAACGAGAGTCGAGTCTCCTCCAGTGGGCACAAAGCCAAAATTATATATAACCTCTTACTTGTGTTATATTATTTGTGCAGCTAATAAATTCTTTGGGGATGAATTGGACATGGAGCACCCCATGTCATTTTTTCCATGTTTATTGCTAGGACCGATGCGAGCACAAATATTCATCCAAATATGAGCACATCTATGACCGATTTTTTGCTCCCTTCCATCAGCTATTATTTGAGAAAAGGTTCCCTAGGTTCTCTAAAGACATGATCAAAATCTTGGAGAACCTAAAATATTACTCCCTATATGAGTTGTTAACATATAGGAAGATCTATGGCACCGCAAAGGCACCCCATACTTTTCCCAAGCATGTATCTGACATGTTGTTGATCAAGAAGTTGCATGTCATACTATACTCTTGATATTTAATGAAGCCACAGAAGCAATGGTAATGGATGTAGATGATATGGATCTAGTGGCTAGGGCTACAATTAGGGTCGCCACAACACAAGCAAATGAATCAAACATCCTTAAAATGGCATGAGAAATTGAAGGGCATAAGAAGGAAATTGAGCACTTGAAACATCAAGTGGAATACCACAAGGCTACAAGGTATGGCATAGGTGATTTCATGGAATATGCATTAGAAATCCATGATGACTTGACCTTGGTGCAAAAGGAGTTCTGCAAGGATGTGTTAAATCTATAGGATGCCTACCAAGATGTATTAAAACATTCTTACATGTTAAAAGAATGGTAACATCATGAGGAAGGATGTCAAAGATGCATGTGGATTACTTACTAGAATGGCACCATGAATTCAAGGAAGCACACCTTGAGATACCACGTTTGAGAGAAAAGAAGATAAATCAAATCAACATGGGACTAAGTTACTCAAATGATGCAACTCATAACTTAAATGAGGACACTTAAAGAGATATTAAAAGACCATGGTCATTAATTAAAAGATGTGATGAAAATAAGGCATGAATGTCACCCATTGCCCTTTAAGGAAAACAATATTTTTTCCTCAACATGAAATAATGGGACAATTGAGTGGGATCTAGGGCCAACAGAGAAGCACTTTAGAACTCATCCTACGCATCAATAAACAACTCAACACAAGAAATGCAAATTGACATATTAACACAACAATATCTAACTAAGTTATTGAAAGTCAACTATTGATACCCCGTTCTCCATCCAAATTACAAAATCGGTCCACTTTTTTCTTTGTAACATTTCCTTTTCAAATTGTGTTGGATGTCGGCCATATTTCTCCTCCTGTCAAAACATGGCACATGGACTAGTTAAACTAATTAATATGCAATCATTTACTTTTTCCTAGGAAATAAAAAAATATATCATTTAACATATTAAATATGCTTAAAAATGTATAGATCAAGTCCTATAAACCTTTCTGGCCACTGTGATGCATGGCACAAAGTTTTTCAAGCCTAGCCTTGGAGCCCTTGTCCTGAAACATATACTTATTCAATTTAACTATGCACAAATAAAATTTAAAAATCATTTAATAAATTTGATATAATCTTATGAGAAAATTCAAATACCTACGTACTCTCCTCACAGGACTTCCTCTGTGCATCAGACTTCTCATATCCTTTTACAAGCTCTTTCCATAATTTCACACTTACATCAATTGGACTTTTTTTGAGCCTTAACTCGGGAGGGAGTTTTTTATCTTCTTTGTTTGGTTGCACCAAAATCTCTTGCAGTTTTGAGACATTCATAGCTTTATCTTCTTTACGAACCAACCTAGGCCAAATTCGGTCTCCATGTCATGGATAACTACTTTTTTCAGGTGCATGGGTATCTTTGAGAATGGAAAATGTAGATGGTCTTTGAACCGTTGAAGGAATGATTCCTTCAACCTATTCACAAATGTTTTTCTAGCATCTATCATTAGGACTTCCCCTAGAACCACATCGTATTCTATCTTGGTATCGTAGCTACCAATGCAAGATGCAAAACATGACATGGTGGAAGAAGTTTGTGTCCCAGGAGTGGTTGGGACATTGGAAGTCTCTTCTCCCTATTCCACATTCTTAGAATTTATTGCTATTGATTTCCTCCTAGATCTTTTGCTTGATCCAGGACTGGTTGGGGAATCAATTGATTCCCTTTGACATAGTTGATTTGGTTGCAATGTTTCAGGGGCTTTACTAGATCATTTTTCTATGTATCTGGAAAGCATTGTCAAGTCCACACCATCCAATTTGTTCACTACCTCTACCCCCAATATGGAAGCCAGTGCCTCTTTATCTTTGTCAGACTCATGTCCCTATATATATATAAAATAAATTTCTTCTTCTAAATTTAGAAATAAAAAACTAAAAATAAAAGAAACAATGGAAACATTTACAAATCTATAAATTGAAAATGAATTACCTCATTGTGGCTAGAGTTTGCTCCCTTTTTTCCCTTCCCTCTATTGCTTGAAATTTTGAGGCGACCTAGGGAAAATTATTTTCGTCTAGTCTGTGGATGCAAAAGAAGTACACACTACTAGGTATGAAATTTTTCGTCTAGTTTGTGGTATGAAAGCAAGCCACCAAAAAAATAAAACTCAATTTATGCAGAACCAAGGTATTGTGCAAAGCTAGTATTTATCCAGGAAGAAAATAAAAAATATGATTGAGATTGCATGCATTATGATTTTCAGACTAGTGTATGTGATGTCATACAACATTACCATTTTCAAAAAGCAAAGGACCATAAAAGGAAAAAATGCATAAAATAATCTGTAATCCATTAGAAAAGTATATTATGCATAAAAGGAAATAGAAATCAAACCATTAGAAAGTGGATTACACATACCTGAACAGAAACATCAAAAATGTGTTTTCCAAGAATATTCCATCTTTCTATGTCTAGACTGATTATGTTTGGAATATATGTTTTAGCGAACTGTAGTTTTACTAGATATGGCCCATTTTGAAGCCCTAAACCAATGTACATGGAAAATATGTGTGTCGTTTGATAGAGTTTTGTATCCAATGTATTTGAAACTAGATATCTAATCTATCGTGTAAAATTATATGTGATAGAGTCCATAAAAGACCCAGTATGAAAGTTAAACCGGGCGAACAAAATTAAACTCTAGTGCAAGTAGGAATTTTTAATTTTTGTCAAGTTATGAAAGTTTTGTTTTATGTTTTTTTGTTGTGTGGTATGTTTTAACGCTGAATTTAGTGTTGAATTTCAGCCCTAAATATAATCTCTTTGGGGTGCCAAAGGTGACGTAAAGTGCACCTAATTTAGCACTTAGTTGTGCCAAACCAAAATGTTCCTCATGAAAACATTTGGAATTGAGGTAAATGTTTAAGTAGTAAGTGTTTTATAACATTGGAATCTAGTGTGACAACAACATACCACCAACTAGCTTGGAAAAAAATGGATACATCCTAGAAACTTTACATAATAAAAACATAATTTGATGGAACTTAAACAAAGTAGCATTGTGTTTTAGTAACTTGAAAACCAAACTCTTTTACCTATCAAAAAAATAAATTCATATCTCATGCCTTCTCTTGGTTAATGAAGATATACATGCTAGCTAAATCAATCAAGATGTCAAAGGTTTTAGCTAGTGGCTAAACTTCCATGCAATACTAATTATGAAAACATTACATATTAGGCTACAAATATGATTTCCATACAACATAAAGTAGGTCATGCTATGTATCAATCTTTCATTAAAGTTGTAGTAAATTGTTAAGCCTTATATGGGTTGAACTATTTGTAAATATTTGTTTGATTTTATTTCATGAGGGGATTTCTACATAACCAAGCTAACTGCTTTGACCACGGCCTCTATGGAGGATAAACACTAATCATGAAAAATTAAAAATCAAGAATTAAAGTTTTGGATCTTATCTAAGATAAATATTCTCACACTATCCAATGTAAAGTAGGTTTCAATCAAGAATAAGGAATCCAATATCTAGTTTTCAAAGAGAAAATATCTACAGTTTTAATGAATCTATGGAAGAAGTGTAAGGTAGAGAACCAATTAAAATTATTAATAATAGGTTTTCTTTCATCTAGGATAACAAGGGACCGTGGAAGGGATGTTCAGCTAAAATTATTAGTAATAGGTTTTATTTGTAGTCATGATGTAAATAAATATCTTTTTTATGTGAATTTGTAGTCATCTTATAATCATAAGATTTGAGCTCTAGTTGTCAAAATTTTGCATGTAAACTTTTTGTGAAGAGAAAAATATTGCAATGTCCTATTTTGTTTTTCATAGTGCATCTTAATGAAAAGCGAGCATATTAATAAGATAATTTCAACAATATTCTCTTGGTGCACAACTATTATGTGACTATTGTCATTGTTGTGTACTACAGGATCCAGAGGAGGCCAGGGAGAAAGGATGTGGATGGCGTAGAACTACTAAATCGCAAAGAGGAAAGTGGGTAGAAATAGATATGACAACAGAATATGCAAATACAATAGAGGTAAGAAGAGAAAGCAACCTCAACCAAAGGAGGAAGGTGTTTATGAATTCACAAATGCTACAACATAGAGGAGATAAAGTCATTTTTTTTCCATGAGGCCTCTAAGGTCAAACTTATTGGTTGAAAATGCACAAGAATGGTGATTAAATGTGATTCTACGATCAAGGGAAAAGTTTGAAAATTAGGATGGCCAAAACATGATATTAATATGTCAAATATATGACTAAAGTGAGGTTTTGTGTTGGATAGAATATTCATTGAGATGATATAATTGGTGTACTAAACATTATTTACTATGTTGTGTATTATAGGGGCGAGACGAGGCCATGGCAACATATCGGTATCAGGACATAATAACCTGACCATAATAACCCTGGACACAATAACCCCGTCATAATAACCCAAGGAAAAATAACCTAGGGTCATAATAACCCATGGACAAAATAACCCCATGGTCAAAATAACCCATGGACAGAATAACCCATGTAATTTATAAATTTTGTTTTCCTTTCTCTATATTCTTACGAGGATATTATGTCCATGGGTTATTTTGACCACAAGCTATTTTGGCTTGGGTTATTATGACCCTGGGTTATTTTTTCCTTGGGCTACTGTGATCGAGTTATTCTATCCAGGGTTATTTTGGTTGGGTTATTATGTCCTATAACCTAACAGATTGTGTCATACCAAATGAGGACACAACGGATGAAGCGGGACATCAGGTACTCAAATTTTGACTTAACTTAGGAAAAAATAATCTAATGGAATTTTGTGATACGTCCATCTTTTTTCACAGTATTATTGAAATTTGTAATGTACTATCCAATCTTGACATAAATTAATCCATGTTGATTATTTTAGATGGAGATTGGAGCAAATGCAAAGCCTGAGTTTTCAACTAGCAAAAGAACAAGATATGTATGCGGACGTGGACCTAAAACTATCAAATCACATAGAGGATAGTGGGTGGAAGAGATATGGCAATGGATCCTACAAACACAAAAAATGATTGCACTGAACAAGAGGTTGGTTAGGACTATAGTACATGGGATGAATAATTTGAGAAAATTGTTGTTTGTGGATGTTATGTATGTTGTGGAAAGAAACAATTCAAACAAGCAATTGTACAAAGACATTAAATATATGATGAGCTTACATTCAGTAGTATGCCTCCTACAATCAATTCAAATCCAATAGGAATTGTGGTAAGTAATTTTCCAATTTGATATAAATAACATGCATACTTCGTTTAAAAATTATTTTATATTAAAAGCATCAAGTTTCCACAATCCATGATAATCAAGTGTTAATTTATGGATTGAAACTGTGCTATTTTTTTACATCAATGTTTTGGATCATACTCCATGATCCATCATCAGGATGATCTACAAGCAATAAAGAGACAGAGTGTGATCATACTCATTAAGAGTGTGATCACACACTCTCTCTCTTTATTTCTTGCAGATCATCTTGATGATGGATCATGGAGTATGATCTGAAATGTTGATGTAAAAAATTAACACAGTTTCAATCCAGAAATTGACACTTGATTATTTTATATTATTTAAATAGCTATTTTTTTTCTTAATGGATACTTGCAAGATAAAGTTCTTGGTTTAAAGTTTCCTGGATCACCGACTTCCAGCCTAGAGAGAAATGATCACTTATTAGATGATACATCTAACAAAAATATGTGCCAATATACCAGCTTAGAAGATGAGGAATTGATGAAAACAAGTAACAAAACAAGAACCAGTTTAAAGATGCATAATTTTCTTAAAGACAAGGGGAAGGTGGAATACATACCCCATGAGAATTAATGTGATGGAGATGATGAATTTCCCTTGAGTTTGAGATCAATTTACAAAGATACATTTGATCATCGACTATATTATGCTTGGCCTAGTGATCAACAACTACCTAGAGTGTACGAGGTGTTTCAATTTTGGGGAGTATAGCTACATGATATGACCCTCCAATATTCATGCAGTGAATCTAGGCCTCTTTATTTTCCAAAATATACATGTGTGATCTAAACATATAAACAATTCATAACAAACCACTAGGATATTAATGCCATATTATGGTCCATCGTATTACAATGGTGAATGGAGAAGGCTAGCATAATATAAGCCTAGCACGTCAGCATATGGTCTAAATTTGAATATATATACACATCATCTCCAATTGGAAAGTGGAAAATAAATGAATAGATTTCATCTTATGTATATGGATGCACGTGCATACACACACAAAAATATTGCAGGATTTATAAATAGTAGTAAGGGAAGGGACCCTACTGTAAGACCGAATTGTCAATTTGTTGAAGTTATAAATGATAAAGATGGAGATATGGAAAGAGAGGTTCATAGATTGATAATCGTTGAGGCTATTATGGACCTTACCATTTGGGATGAGTTATTGATTGATTACCCCTTCTTAAAACACACTCCTGCGTGAAAGAAAAGGGAAGAACAAGGTCTCCCTAAGGATGTTCTTAAGGGAAGAAAACCAAAGAATAATAAATGAGTGTGGACTGATGTTTTATAAACTATGTTGTCAAAATTTTGTTTTATTTAAATTATTGTATAAAAAAAGTAGTCTATAAAATAATGTTCCATTATTCAATTGATGTATATATGTTCATAGAATTTTTATTTTTATTTTTTAAGCCATATTTGATTATATTTCTTTGAAATTGATACATTTATGATTTATCCAATTGTTGTCAAACATTAAATAATGCTTGCATTTGTTGATAGGTAGAAGATGTTGATGAAACACATACTAATACCCAAGATCCAATTGGGTTATTAATATTTGGACGGGATGATCCAAACCATCCTTTAAACAATACCACAGTGAAAAGAGCAACATTGAAGAGAATACTACTAGCTGAGAAATTTGAAGAGTTGATGAGATCCGCATACACTGATGACATGGAACCTAGCCTTAATGATGATGATCATGATAGTGAAAATGTGGTGCCTGAAGAAGGATTGAATGAAATGCTTACAGGTTTCTTTGAGGATGGAAAAAATGATGACAATAATGATCAAATGGTTGAAAGTAACAATGATAGTAGGGGTAATTACCACCAACGTAATATTGATGATAACAACTTGAAAGACTCCATCAAGCAAGCAGTGAAGACACCCATGTTCAAATCGGGTGCAAGTAGAACCTCAAAACCGACATGCACATTAATATTATTAGAAATCAAGTCACTATTTGGTTGGTCAGAAAAAGGATGCACTACCCTACTGAAGTGAGTTGAAATCTATTTCTTACTTTTTATTCTCAATTGGTGTACATAATTTGTAAACATTCATCAACTTCATTTATATTTCTTTAAGGGTATTTTAAAACCATATATTGTATATAAACATTACTAGTATAGATTGAAATATCAAACATGTTCATCATAAGTCAACCATTCAATTGATTTAATCTATAGCAATCTTACAGGGCACTAAAAACTAAAATATTCCCTGAAGAGAATGTGTTTCCATCAACTTGCAGAGAGACGTGTTTTTTGTTGGTTGAGTTGGGGATTGAATATAAAAAAATTCATTCATGTAAAAATGATTTCATTTTGTACAGAGATGAATATCAAAACAAGGTAGAATGCCATGTATCCAAAGAGAAGAGATATCGTACAAATGTACAAGGTCCTACAGTTCCAAAGAAGGTTTTACATCACGTGCCAATTATACATAGACTTCAATGAATGTTTCGTTGCAAGTCACTTGCACAATTGATGGACTGGCATGTAAAGAACATGAGTAAAGATGGATTCATGCGAATTTCGGCTGACTCCATAGCAATGAAACATATAGAGGAAAAATGGCCAAGGAGATTAAAAGATGAACCCTATAGTATTAGTTTTGGTCTTGCAATTGATGGAGTGTTCCCATTCTCTTTCCTGAGCTCAAATTATAGTGTTTAGCCAATCAGATTGATAGTATACAATATTCCCCCATGGATGAGTGTTAGAAAGGAGCAACTTATGCTAACTCTCATTATTCCAAGAAAACATCAAGTTAAAAACATGGATGTTTATCTTGCACCTTTTATTGATGAGACGCAACCACTATGGAAAGGCATAAGAATGTATGACATATCACGTCATCCATCAAATAGGTCCTTCATGTTGTATGGTGTGCTATGTTGGACTATTAATGATTTCCCAGGACTTGGTGTTTGTTCTGGTAAGATAAATATTTATGTATTTACACTCAATTTATTTTCATCCCAACTTTCATGCTTAGTTTTTTCAAGGGCGGTATTATAAAGATCTACATAAATTTATTTACACAAACAACAAGGTCTTTCTACCACTAGATCATAAGTTTAGAAATCGCCTGAAGAATCAATTTGATGGAAAAGTTGAAAATAGAGGCCCTCCCATGATTATGGGTCTAGGTGATTGGATTAAGAAGTATGAAGATGCTAAATTGAAAGCTTGGGAGGATTTTTTTGATCGGGGTGATTCAATTGAAAAACCAGAACAAGTTGTAGTTAATATGCCAGAAGGAATGAAAAGGAAATCCATATTTTATGAGCTCCCTTACTGGAGGGATATATTAATATCTCACCTATTATATCCTATGCACATCTTAAAAAATGTCCCAGATTCTATATTTTGACATATATCATGGAAAGAGGATACCTTGTCTTTGAAGAGAGATATTTCTCTTTTGCGTACCAAAATTGATAGAAAACATTTGTGGCCAAAAAGGGAAAATGAAACATATGCAGACGCTCCATGGATTTTGAAAAAAAAAAGAGCTAGACCAACTAAAAAATGTCATTCGTTCAATAAGGACACCTAATGGCTATGGGTCATCATTGGCTAAATATTTTACAGTTGATGGACATATCACAAGATTTAAAACACGTGATTTTCATAATTTTATGAAGGTATTATATATCATTTAACATTTACTGGTGACATTGATTAAGTACTAAATATATTTTGATATTTTGTTGTGTGAGAAAAAATTACTAATGACCTTTTCATAAATGTGTTTGATAGCATATCATGCCATTGGCAATTAAGGGGGATTCCTATCTTACAGTTGACTTAAGGAATGCCATAAGTCGATTGTCAGCATTTACAAGGTATGTGGTTAAATGAAATGTTCATGTGTGAGAGACATAGAGATATTATATTGCATTTTAATTTTTGAATAAAGGTTCATACTATTTTACTATTCTTATATTAAGTGGGTGACCTCCAAGGAGATCCATGAATGTGAAGTGCCAAAATGGAAGAAGGAAATTGCAAAAATTCTATGTGTATTTGAGAAGGAGATCCCTACAAGTCCATTTACTTTTACACCTAGTCGATGATATTGAATTGGTGGGTGTCATATCAACAAGGTGGATATTTTTCTTTGAGAGGTATATGAAAACTCTAAAAAGATATGTCCAAAAAAAGGCACATCCAGAGGGTTGCATGGCTCAAGGGTATGTATTGAATGAAGCATTTTTCTTCCTGTGTGAATTCCTTTGTAAGGATTTTGAAGATAGGCCACACTTCTAGGATGAAGAACGAGCATCAAATATTATTGATGGAGAAAACCACAATCTAATGGTGATCAAGTAGAAGTTAGTAAGTAAATTCATGATTAGTGTGCTTGTTTTTCTTGCAATCATTAATTTAATTTGTAATTTATTTTTCAAATTAACAGCATGACATTTGGAGTTTGAAATAAGCATTTTGAAATGTAATAGGTGTAGATGAAAGTGCTATACTCGACAAGTTCATTCTGTACCACATGTACTTTACGAACAAATGGATTGATTTGTATGATAAAAAGAGAGAAGAATTGTTAGAAGCAAGGAGACAGTTTAAGAGATCGAACCCAAGGAATAGTCCACTTCCCACTGATCTGCTTGGGGAATGGGGAAAATATTGCACACTAGAATGGGTTACTGAAAAAATTCAAAATCAAATAAAAGATGCAAGTATAGATCCAAACATAACAGAAGATGAAATCAACATGTTTAGAGGATGTGAATGAAAGGTACAGTTGGAATTTTACAAAATGTTGTTTCCTTATAGTTTTGACACTATTAACTATTTTAATATTTGTCATTATATTTGTTTTCACTAAAATAAATGGTCTTTCATAGGCGAGGAAATATCTAGCAATGTGAGCATATGGTTGACATTATCATGTACAAAGTGTAGATGTAAAGAGACGATCCTTCGATTGTGGCATCATGGTTGACTTCAAGCAATCCAGTCAATCAAGCTCAAAAGATAATAATATAATTGAAGGGAATCTACAATATGTTTGGAAAATACAAGAAATTATTGAGTTGGATTACCACTCTTTTAAATGTTATATTTTTAAGTGTAGATGGTATAAAGCATTTGAGAGGACACAAATACATGATACCCATAGTGGATTGTTTTCTATAGATTCCTCATGGTTCCTACCAGAGGATAAGGAGCCTTATGTTCTACCAATTTATTATGAGCAGGTATTTCTTTAACTCAAACTAGAAGCAGTAGTGATCATTAATCTATTAATTCATAGTTTATTGTGAATATATACAAGTGTTTATTAATCAATAAAAGTGTTATAAAATGCATCTTATATATGTATGTCGTTCATGTACAGGTATTTTTCTATGAAGATATTTTGGACCCGAAATGGATATTTGTCATACATTATGATCCAAGATTAAGGCATGTATTTGATGATGAATTAGTGGAAACTGAGCAAAAAAATGATGGCCAACAAAATGAGAGAGAGGGATTAGAGAACATCAAATAAATTGACATCCATGATGATGTTGAAGATGGTTATGTTCAAGCACAAGAATATAACAATTCAGAGTTCGATGATGTTATGGAAGACAACAATATGGATGAAATAGAAAATGATGATCCAAATACATCTGGTAACAATATAGATGGTCTATAGTCAAATTTCAATGATGATGAAGATGATGCAAGTCAAGATGAGGATGATGATAATATTAAATACATGAAAGAACATATGAACATTGACAATGATACACTGGATGACATTGTAGCAAACAATAATGTTAATGACCAAGACTTCTAATTTTTTAGAATTATTTGCAATCCATGTTTAAAAAAGGATGATTCTTATGGCCTAAACTTTGAAATGCTTCAGTAATATTATTTGTGTCAATACAAATTACCTATTGCAATATCCTTAAATTGTTCAATATTTGGTATGAATTGTTTGCAGAAAAAAATAGGATTACTTGGATGCTTATTCCATTCATTTTGTATCAACATATGTTCATGAAGACACAAAAGTTAATAAAATATTAATGCACGTAACTCACAATTATTTAAATAAGCAACTTTTTTAACTTTATTATCTTTAAAGAGTTTCCATTTTTATGTTGAACATGTTAGGTCTCAAAAACGTAGGTTTTTAGACCATAAGAGGGTGTTAGTCTCTTAGTACATTTTTGGCCAACAAAAAAGGCGAATATGATCACCTCCTTCTCTTTAGGCTCTACTAAACCTAGGTGGGTGTACCTAAGTGATAAGGCAGATTTGAAAGCTTGAAAATTATTTCTAATTAAGGCAATCTACTCACAATGGCACGTGGGAGTGAAGTAGATGGAAGGCTTGACTAATAACTATTGTATGCTTTGAGAATAAAGTGTGTAAATAGAGTTTGTATGAGATTTGTTTTGAACTTGACCAATTCCTAAATCTATTGGGTGAATGGATTCAATGGGTGAATGATGACTATGGAGATAGATTTATATGATAGGTAAACCTAGTTTTCAACTTAACTCTAATTTTTTGGCACTTTTAATGTTTGCACCTTGTACAAACGTGCAAGTTTGTTTGTTGCAGTACTCTTCTTTATAGATCCCAATGTTACTCCCTCAAATTATTGTGATGCTATGAAAGGAATTTAATTCTTAGCTTAAGCGAAACCAATCAGACTAATTACCCTAAAAGGATTTTTAATTCCTTTGGGAACCAATTAAAATGAATTAACTGAAAGGACTTTTAATTCTCTCTCACCAGAACCCAATCAAAACAATCACACAGAAACAACAACTGTGTCTAGACAAATTATATAGATTGAATAACTTAAGAGAACCACTTTGGAGACAACACAACAACAATTGTAAATGAATAACACAACAATCGAACACTAAAATAGATCACCAAATATAAGCAGTCTTCCCCATTATATTACTTCAAATGATATACATTAGTTGCAGAAGTTTTCAAAATATGAAAAAGGATGGATGAAATATTCCTATACTAAATGGATGGTTTCCCTTCTTATACAGGAAGCAACAAGCTACGGGCCCATTCATTGAACAGTTGTGTCTTTTCACATCGCTAACTAATTGTAATTTTTTAAACATAAAGAAATTGATTTGACGAAGCAGTAGTAGGAAACAACACTTGATCTATTAATCATCATAGGGAATCTATGACCTCTCAGGATCTGGAAAGGTTCTCCTCTCCTTGATGAAGCACTTGATCTACTTGCATACCTCGACACAAAACTTATTTCTCCATACTTGAGGCCCTTTCGATTCTAGCAATGAATAGATGCATCTCTGATAAATGTTTGGTGTATTCTTCTCTAATGTGAGTGTCAGTATTCAATAGAGATTCCCTCATGTTATGTTCCAAATACATTATTCCTTCAAGTTGTTTGTGACTGTTATCCAATACTTTCTCCGCATCATTGACCACCTAAAGTGCACGTGGTAATATCTGAAACAACTCATCCTTCCATTGGTATTTTTCTTTAAGTCCTCCTTCATCATCAAAGAACATAGGAAATAGGATATTGAGAGGTTTCTCAAAGTTTTCAAGATCAGCTTTGATTTTGGCATGAAAAACCTCATATTGATTGACCAATTCATTGTCCCTGTGGAGTATTTGTTCATTCATGACTTCCATCCTGGTCAATTCTTCTTTCTTTTCTTCCATCCTCTCTAGTAACTTTCCATGTTCCTGGTAGGTTAAGTATACCTTTACAAAGAGGTCCCAATATTGATCATCCTGATTTTCAACTTTCTCAAATCTCCTTTTGATCATTTCAGAAACCATCTCAATTTTAACAACTCTGATCTTTGTCTCTAGTTCATTGCATTTTTTATGGGCTTTCTCATGACACCGCTTCCCATATATAACATTTTCCATTGCATCTAACACTTTCTTTTCACAATCCACCCATGGAGAAAAAAAATCTGATGAAGAGGAAGAGGATACTTTGTCTTTGTAACTATCTACCTCTTTCCTTAGCTTTTCAGTGTCTTTTATCAACTTTTCAACTTGAGCTTTGTTAAATTTTGCCACATTTATGTTCAATTCTATAGTTTCAATGGGATTAGTATCCCCCACTCTATGCATCATGAGATGTCCAAATACCTGGCTTGGATTCTTAATAATAGTAGGTCTCTTGTCTTGAGGGTATAGTGACCAAATCAACAATGTAGCTTCATCAGGATTGTAACCTGATTCTGAATACATTTTATCACTAGCTTCTTCAGTTAGATGTAATGTTTTATCAGCTCTCCTCCTGAAGCTATCAAACACTATAGAAAATCTAATATCCCAACCAGGTAAGAGCAATACCTCAGCCTCTTGAAGCAGTTCTCTTCCTCTTTCAAGGGTAATGGATTCTAACTCCTAATCTACTTCCTTTTTAAACTCTTCTAAGGAAATCACCTCTTGTTTAGGAGTGAAATATTTCATTTTCTTTCTCACTAATCTACCCTTATGTTCATAAAAAAATGAATTGAACTTTAAAGTTTTGAAAAAACAACTATCTGAAACAAATTCTTATCCAACCCTAACTCTTACATCATCAAAGAGTTCATTTGATGTTTCAAACCTGACAATGTTTTGTTCCTTGGGTGGCTCATATTGTGTAACAATAGGTGCACTTATCTGTTCAATTTCATTTTCTTCCTTATTACTATCTTCTTCACCCTTGTCTTCACTCATGTCAGTATCAATAGAGAAACTGACCTCTGGAGTGGGTTGTGAAGGTATGTAATTGAGGGGTTCCATCTCTTTGGCATGCATTCTGGGGCCAAGTGCCACACGTGTCTCAAAGACCATAGGAGGCACATCTCTGGTTAATTCTTCCTCATGGTTGATCAGTTGTTCAACCCTTTCTAAATGATATTGTATATGGTTGAATGTGTCTATGTATGATCAATTATCTTCCTTCTTCCAAGCCTCAGCTATCATGACCCTGTTGTATTTGGCCATCCTTTGTAATGTTACAATTTCATCACAATTCCTTATTACATCATCCACAAAAAATTGGTGCTCATACCCAGATAGCCCTTGTGATAATTTTTTCTTTATTAATAAAGTTTTATGAATCAAAACTCTTTCTATCATCCCCCAACAACAAACTATAATGTGCCAATTTCTTCTCAACCTCCTCATATCCCTCACTAGAGACAATTGTAAAGTCCCCAAAACACAGTGTGCTTGGCATAATTGACTGCTTATTGTACCCCTTAAGATGCTTAACATTTGATTTAGCCAATTGTCTTACAATTTCCAAATAAGCCACTCTGTTTGGAATAATCCTTGGTAGCAAGTATGGGGCTCCTTCAAACCTATATGCTCTAACTACAGTGCAGTTAGAATAAGTGTACCAATCTCCCCAATTATGATACTTTCCTTCTGGGATATTTTTCTTGAGGCCTAAGGAAGCTTTGTACATTAGGAGACAAATTATAATCACATGGATGCCCTAAGAATTTCAGCAATGGTTTAACAAAATAATCTTCAAAATACAGATAATAGGATCTCTCACATCTGTTGTCCCATACTAATGTCCACATCTACATTGGTTTATAGTTACCATCCTCATCTGTGTCTCTTATCCTTAGCTCCTCTCCCCAAAACCCTCTAGTTTTCCCTTCATACAAAAGCAGATGCATAAACAAAGAATAGTGTTTGAAATGTATATACTCACTATTATTTTTAATTTTCTCCAATCCTTGATTTAAAACATTGGATAGATAGCCAACATAATCAAACGATCTTGCATCTTGACTCTGTACATTTTCTGCTAGGAGCATTGGGGCTATTGACATAAGAGGCCAGAATTCTGCTCCCAACACTTGTCCTGCAGTATAGTATGTATATTGAAAATATTGCTCAAACAATCCCTCATGAAAGGGAGGGTGCTCATTGTGAGAGAATTTTTTAAGTTGATTTCCATCCTCTCGAGGCATGTGTAGGCGCAAATTCCATCTTTTGTAACTAGTGTCCATGTGGTGGTATTCTGTTATGAGGTCCTTCATTATGAATGGTACATGCATGTTGCAATCTAATTGGAAAATAGCAGAAATAAAATCTTTGGAGATGATAATGAACTCAGACCCATCGTGTAGCTGAATCGATCGTATTTTGGGGTTATATTTGTTAGCTAGTTCCTTAACCAATTCCACATTGATGAATACGTTAGACACAACTATATTTCCTAGGTTCATTCTCTGTGGATTACACAAGGGTTGGAATCTATACTTTTTTCTATAGTGATACATGAATAGCTTTTAACCTCTTTATGGTGTCCATAAATCCCCTAGGTTTTTGTGTTTATCCCATAGCTTTTCCATAGAAGGATTTAACTATGCACTCCTCTTAGGCCTCGGTCTTGACCCAGGACACTAATTTATCAAGTCTTGATTCAAGAGTTTGACTTTCAATTTTTGTTTCTTATTTTTTGGTGTCCCTGAGCTTTCTTCCATTTTTTTAAGACCCTAGCCTCTTTTCACAATTATTTTTATTTCTAAAAAAAACCTTCCAACTGGGATTGGTATACTTACTTGTTCCAACTTGCTTCCTTTAGATTTTGACTGTGCAACAATGGTGCCCCTCTAGCTCTCTTTTCTCTGCTCCTGCTTTTTGTGAGCTTCTCCAACTTTTGATAACATAAATGTGATCAAGTTGAGGTATACTTTGTTCGGCTCTATTTCATTAATGTCCCACTTGCTATCAGTCTTTTCATCAGGGAGAACATTTAATTTGAATATCTCTTCGATATCTCAGGTCGTAACATCAATCGAAGACAATTATTATCATTGTATCGGTGGAACTTTGTTTTACTCTAGATGATATCCATATTTCCCATCGATGAGTTTGTTTGTTATTATCTTTCCTTCAGGGCATCGGCGAGATGCCAGATGATGTCTCCCTGATACCCTTTAGTCCCTCTGATGCCTTACCTAGGCTTGTATTTGATCACTTATGACATGCTATTCTTCATGTGTTATCGGCCTATCAAGGGAACCCTTGTTTATATTTCGTTGATAGCAACCTTTCCTTCTGATACCCTTTTCTTCTGACAGTTCATCATTGCATCGGGGGAACCGTGTTTCCTGTTAGCCCGATAGCTTTGTGTCTTACCAATATTATTTACCACTATGTGTTTTATCAATTAATATCTTCATTATGTCATGCATCGGTCCATCGGTGGGACAACAAGATGTGTTCTACTGATATGCATTACTTGTGCCAATAAATCAACCCTTCTTAGTTTTGTCAGTCTATCGGGGAGACCATGCTAAGAGTTTTCCTGATAGAAGGATGTTCTCTTGATTTTGTATGTTTTATGACTCACCTTTATCGGTGTATCGTGGAGACCATAATGAGAGTCCCCCCGATGTAGTATTGCCATGTCGATGCTTCCTATACTGTTGAGGTAACACCTTAGGGGATATTTGATTTATTGAGGGGCTATTCTGGAGGAATGCATGAGCATATTTTGGCTACATAACATGAGCTTTTATATGGATCTTGTCACACAAATCTTTGCATTTCTTTTCAACCATAAAATCAGAGGCAACAAACTTTTTGATGTAGGTGGAATGTGGGCGGACAATGGAGGCAAGATTTTTTAGCTCCAACAGAACATAATTTTGAACATGTAACTAAAAACATCCACAGTAAATGCTTTACTATATCAGCATATTCATTCACATAAGCACAATATTGAAGCTCAATAACTAATATTCATTCAAATATAAGAAGAAATAAGTATGGAAAACATAAGAAAAGTACAAAAGATAACATAGTCATGGAGAATCTATGATAATAAGATGTTCTATTTCATTCATAAGCTCAAAAGTTACACCAACAGAGTTTCAATACACCCTTCCACTCATACCTTTATTATTTTTTTATCAAATTCTATATAGAGATTACATAATATCAACCATAATCCCTAAGCCATTAACCATCAAACTACCTAACCCCTAAGCCCCAAATCCCTTATCTTTGACCCTTAATCCCTTAAACCCTAACCCCTAATCCCTTAACCCTTAATCCTTGCTAGATCTAAACAATTAGGCACTCAATTAGGTGCTAAAGTAGGCTCTAAAGTAGGCACTAAATTAGCCATTAAATTAGGTGCTAATGTAGGTGCTAATTTAGGTGCCAATCTAGGCGCTAATTTGGGCGCTAATTTAGGTGCTAATTTAGGCACTAATTTGTGCCTAAATTAGCGCCTACTTGTTCTTATTGGCACAAAAAACACCAAAAATAGCACCATCCCAATAAATAGCGCCAACTTTTTCAAAAAATTGGAGAAAATAACATTAAAACAATGGGTGGAAGCAAATAACAGAGCAAAAAAGGGAGCTAATCAAAGGGATGTGTTGTAGTTCCTTAAGAGGCTTCGATTTCATATGCTTTTTCTCAACACCCTCCTCCTCATGCATAGATTTCTCACCAATAGGTTCCAAATTTGGTGTGTCTCAGACTGGGGAATCATTAATTTCCACCGCCTTCTCCTTGCACTGCTCTGTGGTATCCTTTACCACATCTTTTGTGGCCTAGTTCCTCATCTTGGCGATGCACTTAGAAGACCTTCTAGGCTTCTCCTTGGCCTCCACTATCATAGCATTCTCTTTTAAACCTTCCTCCTTACCACCTGCCTCAACATCAACCTGACCAATATCCATAGCATCTCCCTTGGACCTAGAATCCCCATAACCCACCTCCATGTCGTTACCATCAAACTGGGACTCTAACTCATGAAGAATAAGTTGATTGGTTGCTCATTTTCCTTTAGGGTTACCCTTCTTTCTCTTCTTAGAAGGGGCATCCACAGGGGATGGGGACTTGTCCTCACCATCTTCATTCCACTCCTCTTCCTTTGCCATGCTGGTAACCAAACTAGATGAGATAGATTCATCACTTAAGGTCTTCTCCTTTCCCTTAATTAAGCAGGCAGGAATTAGGGCTTTAACATGCTCCATAATTAACAATATTAGGCCTTCATGCAAGACCCGTTCCCTCCTTTTTTTCAAGTGTGCATACATAGAGACCTCCATGGAGGACAAGAGAAATAAAGGAAAAGAAATAAATAGCCCATACCTAAAATGATTTAAAAGAGTAAAATGATTGCCAAGGATTGCAATGAACCTGCCTTCCAGAGTCACATACCGCATGATAATTTTTTTCTATTTCCATCAAAATATTCTTGAGATACTTTCACTCATAGCCCTAAGCCTCCATCTTGATGAGTTTTTTCCGCTCATCATCTTTAAAAAATTGAGCCATTGCCTCCTCATTGCTCTTATTATCTTTGAAGAAATTGCGGCCAACCATAGGTAACCCAGTCATAGTAGCTATAAGCTCCTCATTGATGTCAGCAACCATTCCCTTAATCTAGAGTTTACAATTGTGCCAACATGAAACAAACTCCGTCGAAGCATCGGGATCATGACCATGAAGTCTTTCCAGGAAAGGTGTAAAATTCCCATGTTGGAGGATCCTCCAAATTGTCTTCTTCTTTCTCAGACTCACACAAGAATGAGGCTCAATTCTACTTTGGTCCCCCCCATCTTCACAAAGACTAGTAGCAGAAAACCCTGACAAGAAGCGTTCGACTGATAGCCAACAAGCCAAGCGATACCCACAAAGCGTGCGAGTATAAAACCAATACTACTGGTAAAATAAATCCATCATTTCGTATTAAGATCTTAGCTGCATTCAGAAGGAGAGAGTACTCCTCCCACACTCTATACTCATTAACTCTAATAGCTTCATTAGGGAAAAAATCTCCCAATGAATTTCCCTTGGTAAATGTGAGAAACACTAGTTTCCTCACAAGATCTCAACATCATAATAGAATCTTAATCAAATGATTGACACTCCATCTACGCTTATGGGTTCCACATAGGTAGTTGATGATGTTTAACAAGTCTCCTTCCACCCATAATTTAGAGTAACCCCTATCCATAGAAAATTTAATACTTATAAATGCAACCTCCGCCTCAGCACAGTGATTTTTCTAATTTTCCAATGGGAGTAACCATAGGATATGCTAATGAAGATGTATGAAAATGTTTTTTGTTTGGGATATTTAAGTTAACCAAGACACCTTAAACTTATTTTTTATTAGAGGTTAAAAATGGGTTTTGAAGGGGCCTGGAACCCTTTACAAAAAAGATCAGTTGAAGCTAAAGATAACTACATAAAGCATATAGCAGCCCAAAATTAGCACACCATCAGTGCGACAACAACCAAAAGGGAGGGACAAAAGCAGTAGCATTACATATTCTTTAGGATATCAGTAGCCTCCATGTCGCTCGCCATAGCCTTCTGACAGTCATCCATGACTTCAGACAAATCTTTAACAGGAGTCCTAGCCTGAACCTTGGTCTTGTTTCACGTTCTAGCCCTAGGCCCACCCACATTCACCTCAGTAATAAAAACATTATGCTTATCACCACCCTTATCAACAGAAACCTCTTCCTCCATAAGCCAACTAGCAGCACCAATCTCCTCACCAGGAGAAACCTCCTTGCATTTCTTGGCACTATCAAAGGGAGAGGAGATGCCCACAGACTCAAACTTAACTATATATTTAGTCCCCTCCCCACCCTTCTCAAAATTAGCACAAATCCTCTCCATTTGGTCCTCAAGGGTGATAATTATTTCCTCAAGAGTCTGCTTCATCTTCAGTGTTTCATCCAACACAATTTTCAAAGAATCAAATAGTTCATCAATTTGATTCTAAACCGAAGACTCACCAGCTTTACTCATTGCACCTCGTACTTTAACATTGGTCATGTTAAGTTCATGGAAAACCCATTTAAACAATTTGAAAAAAATAATGGAACCCTCTCTAGCCATTCCCAAAACATCAAAAATATCTTCACGGTCAAAGTTAAAAACACCCTTACCCATAGCATCATCCTCCTAAGAGGAGCTTACCTTGTCCTGACTAGCAGAGATGTCCTTACCCTTACCAACAGCAACTGACATTTTTATTTTATGAATAGAGTCTGCAATCTTCTCAATAATAGACTTCCTTCTCTTCTGTGAGTCCAAATCCACAACCGGGGAATCCACAGCGCCCTACCCACCAGCCATCTTAAGGGGAGAATCAGCTTACATCTGAAGCAATTGGCTTGCAGACCTAACAACTGGTTTCTTATTACTGTCCACCTCTAGATCCTTCTTACGCTTTTTCCCAAAAATAGGGGGTGGTGGAGACACCTCACTATCCATTTCAATCTTCTCCTTCAGGCATCTACTTGGCTTTTCAGTAGCAATATCCTCATTGTAGGTCTCATAACCCTTATTATGGCTCGACACCCCTTTCTTAGACTTACCCACTTTAGGGGGTTTTGAAACCATATCCATGGAAGCAAGAGAATTTGGTACATAGTCCATGTCCTCCTTAGACCCTGATTCCTCTTCCAAAACAAGTTTCCTCTTTTTCCCTTTCTTGTTAATTGACTCCTCTTTAGAAACCGTTTCATACTCCATAGCTGGCTTTTGTTGCTTACGCTTAGGAGTAGCAATCAGCTTAGACACCTCAAAAACTTTAGCATAATCAGAGATTAAAAGAATGAGCCCCACATGCAATACTATATTTTTGGGGTTCCTTTTGTGGTCCTTCAGACTAGAATCCAGCTACGCCAAGAGATAATAAGGAAAATAAATTCTCTTTTTTATGGCAGAAATGATTAAGCATAACAAAATGGTAAGAATTTACCGCAAAGAAATGACCTTCGGGGGTAATATGCCTCATGAGTTCCTCGACCACATCCCCCCAACGCGCCTTGAGAGAACTTTGTTGGTACCCATCACTCTTCGCCATCTTTAGGACTTGAGCTTCATCCCCTTTGAAAAATATTTGCATGGCTACCTATGATTCCTTCTTGTCTCTACAAACTTTCTTGACATCCATAGACAACCCAATGATATTGGCTATAAAATCCTCATTCACATCAAATTTTTTTCTTCCCAATTTAAAGACCCTATTGTTCCATGCTTTAGCAAACAAATCCATCGTCTGCTAGTTGTTTTCATGCAACCTTTCCAGATACGAAGTCATCCCACCTTTCTCTAAAACACACCACACCTCCTACTTCTTCTTAACAACATCGCAGGAGAAAGGATCCACTCAATTCCTATCTCCTCCCATGGCATCATAATTTGCAGAGCTGAGAAGCTTGAAAACCTTGAAAGAAATGAGGAGAAACCTCGAGAAGGAGATGCAAAGAATGCCCACAATCTATGTGACAACGAAATTATGGCAAGAGAAAATAATGAGCCTAGAGTTATGTTCCATATGGATATCAACCTAGGTACAATCAGCTCGATCCATATCTAGATTACCATCACTCCACATAATAATCTACCACGTGAAAATAGTCATGCACGCCCTCAGCCTTAAAAAATCATCAGCCAAGTTATCAATTTTGGAAATCATGATTAATACAAGCAATTTCCTCCAGAGGGAGGGGTCGTTCGCACCCCATTCCCTAATACCCCTAACACCAAGATTAGCAAAAACATCACCTAATCCATTTCCTTCTCTCAAAATATGAGAAATATAATACTCATCGAAGGATTTAAGAATATCAATAGCATCCATATTCAAAGATTCAATAGTCCATGAAGGGGAAGCACAATTCTTTAGATTATTAATAATATTAAGAGAATCTCCCTCAAGCCACACTTTCTTGTAACCTTTCACTTGTGCCAACTTTAAGCCATGATAGGTTGCAGCCGCTTCCGCATAGTGGTTTGTTTGAGTTCCCAAAGGGAGCACCACATTGAAACTGAACATACCATTAGAATTTCTTATCACTCCCCACAACCTGCAGGTCCCAGATTCCCTTTAGTAGCTCCATCAAAGTTAACCCTCACCTAGCCATCCAAAGGAGTTTTCCAAACAACATCATCTCTAGAGGCTTTCCCTTTAGTTAAAGGGAGAGAAATATCACAGGGAAACTTCCAATTCTGCACTATAGAAATATCATGAGGTCTGAGCTTAACCTTCGGACCATTGTGAAAAGAAATCCCAAAGACAAAATTTTCTTTGATAGCAGCACATATTTTATAGGCCACGGAGATGGTAGGAAGGGTTGCACTCCTAAAAATCCTATTATTGTGCTCAAGCCAAATACCCCAAGCAATATGAGGAAGAGAAAGAGACCATAGTTCCCCAATCAAAGCAAGGAACACACAACTAAGATTCCAAAGAGAGAGCACATGGGCCCACACATCACTAACAAATCTACAACTAATCAGCAGATGAAAAGTATTTCTGGCATCCTCTTCACAAAGAAAGCACCTATTAGGCATCACAAAACCTCTCATGACCAAATTATTAGTAGTTAAGACCTTATTCTGGCAGAAAATCCAAAAGAAAATATTAACCTTGGGAATCAATCTAGAGGACCATAGGGAGGCCAAAAAAGGAACAGGACCAACAAAGGAATCATTAAGTTGAAAAGTCGATGAAACAAAGAATTTACCATTAGAGGAAGGATTCCATACAATCTTATCAGTAGTAGCATAAGAAGGAATATGAACCAATGACAAATCCTTAAAGAGATCCTCCAGCCTCGGGTCCTCATGCAACCTTTTCCAATAGCCACCATCAATATAATCAAAAACAAATATGCCAAACCTCCTCACACAAAAGTCCATGAAAGGTTGAGCCCAAGGCTCATCTTTAAGATTCCTATTACCAAACTGGTGGCACCTTCAAATTTTGCAAATTTGAAGTGCCCCTATTGAAAATTTTGCCTATGCACATTTTGAAGTGCACCTGAGAAATCTGCCTAAATGACCCACTTTGGAAGGTCATAATTTTGAGCCTACTGATTTTCATGCAAAACCCTTTTGTGCACACAATCATGTGACATATTTGAATATGCATGTCAATTTTCAGCTTCCCATGATAAGTTTTGGTGGTGTTTTGAAAGGCGAAGTTGGAAGGTTTTGGCACTTTTCTGTTATTTGAGAACTTCATGTCTTGCAAGTTGGCCTCCTGTTCGAGCTTGCATTTCACAAATGAATGATTGTCATGATGAAAGGGTTGTTGATCTCCATTCTCCATACATTCATATACTCCCTGGTTCAATTTCAGAGCCTCATGATCAAATTTTCTATTTTTTCGAGATCAAAAGCAAATGCATTATGTTCAGTTTTACATGTGCATTTCTGACAGTGTTTCAAGGTGGTCAGCTTTGACCCCTAATATCTCGTCAAGATTGATGATTGAAGGAAATACCTCTTGTGCACATACTCTAGGTACGTAAATGAGCTTATGTTTTCAGTGGCAACCCCCCAGAAGTTTTTTTGGATATTTTTTCAAAGTGGTGACTAAGAGCATTGATTTGTTCTAAACAAGTGCAATTGCAGAAAATGTCTGAGTGAGCAACATTGTCGATTAATATCTTTCACCTCGGGATCTCTTTTGTTGAACCGTATTGTGCACTCTATTCTTGGGTTAAATTTATACACGATTTTCAATCTCACACCTCCATAATAAGTTCTGATGGGTTATTTAATTGCTTTCCAATCACAACATTGCCAAAAATGGTGTTCCGGAAAGTGTTAAATTTTGAAATTCTAATGACAACCCATTTATTTTTTTGGTCTAAAACTTTTATAGCTCCATTTTCATCAAAAACGGAAGTCATTTGATACATTATTTTAATATACTTTTATCGCGGCTAACACATCTTGAGGCCAGTTTACAAAGGAGGTACTTGAATTTTAAGGGCTGGAAAAATTTGGAGGAAATTGGTTTTCTCTAAATAATTGATTATGATTTCACGCAAATTTTTGCAGGTCCAGGTGTCCTGGTTTGCGCGTAGTAAATTTCTCCATTTGACCCGCAAGCGTAATTAGAAGTCAAAATTTTTCTAAAGTTTCAAATGTATATTTAAAATATTGTGAAAATACAAAGGGGAAAATATAAATGCATTTCTAATGTTCTGAAGGAAAAACAAGTTTAATTCTTAGCTCTAATTGGTCTAGAGGCAGCTTTCACGGTTTTCATGGCTGCACTGCAAAACTCATCTCCTGTGGCCATTTCTAGATAAAAATGGAGGAAGAAATCAGCAATGTGACATTTCCAGCAATAAATTCTGATTGGGAAGGTTAATGTCTTCCTTAGTTTTGGCAAGCTTTTGGTTGCACAACAAAGCTTCCATGGCCCGTCACGTGAAGGCTTCTCTTTTTCAGTCACCAACCGGCGATGAGCGATGGTGTATGTTTTCCATCACTGGCCTTTGCACTATCGCTAGTTCCTCCTTCCATTTTCCCATTCAACTGGCGATGAGCGATGGTCATCACCCATCGTTGGTTTACTTCCTAATTTCTCCACCCAATGAGCGATGCACTGGAGGAAAGCAATGGATTGGGAAGAAGACTGGTGGGCTCCACGAAACAAAGGCTTTCAAACGTGAAAAGTATGGGGTGCGGGTAAAGTTTATTACTTGCCCGAAAATATTTGTTATTTAAATGGGGCCTTCGAATTAAAATGGCAATGTTTCAATATTTTAAAAAAATCAAAATGCCACGAGAGATGATTTGATAAACTGAATAAATATTCATTAAAGTTTTCATTGTTGGGAATAAAGTGAAATGCACAGGAAAATAGGGGCAGATTGAGTTTTTTCACAAGAAGAAATTATTTTCGTCTCCAGGGGTAAAATGAACAATGGAGAAATAAATGGAGCTTTCACTAGGAGAGCATGAAAATATTTTCATCTACAGGGATAATTATTTTTTACAGATGGAGGTTTGTTTTCCCCATGAAGGTGAAGATTTTTAATATGGACGGAAAAATGGAGATGCACATTTAACTGTATGGAGATGTAAATGAAATTGACATTTATTTTGAAATAAAGGCCAAATTAAAATGAAATATCACATGCCAATATCCCGAGGCTTGTTTTTCTCCTTAATATAAAAGGAATTCAAGGCTATTTGGTGGGGGTCTTTGGTCAAATTCTGGATCTAGAATTGCAGAGTGATAACACAAAGAATATGCATTTTGAGTCTGTAGCTTAGGCTTTGAGTCAGATTAGTAAATTTTTTCAATATGTGGCTTCTAGGCATGTATGAATCAAATATGCAAATCTTTTGAGTGTATTGTCTATCCAACTGCAATATCCTATATGAATGATTAATGAGAGTTGATCAAAGGTTATTTTCATTAATTTACATTGTTGTTTACAATGAAATGTGCTTTAGTTATAGCTCTGGTTCAAGGAATCAATTAAATGCTTTGATTAAAGTGTGCATTCATATAGGTGTTTAGTGGATTTATAAGAAGTGATAGAATCTGGGTAATGATGTATGAATTGTAATACAATTCATGAAGATCATGGCTTCTTAGAATTAAAATTTCCTTGTAGTTCAGTTTGCTTTGTTTTGACTCTGAGCCTTGAGATATAGCATTGATCTTAAAGTGTTGAATGTATTTCCTATGCCTCTAGTATTTGATTTGAGAACAATCTTTTATAAATATAATTCCAATTTACCTACCTTTGCTATAGTTTGGTACTATTTGATATTCTCAGCTATAGATGTTTAAATTCTCTCAAGGGAATGTCAATTTCTTGAAGGATTTCATCTATTCAGCTATAAATGAGAATATATCTGCTTAATATGCAATATATGTGGAAGTATTGTGAAGGAGTGTTATAAATACATTGTGAGATCACCCTCCCAGGTTTTGCAGAGCCTGAAGTGTAGGAGGAAAGCAAAATTTATTTCTCTCATTCATTGGCCCACCCTCTTTAAGGTTGCTAACTATCGGAATTGGAAAATCCATAGGCCTCCTTGAAGATCTGGTTGTGATGCAGGGGCATCCGAAAGTCCTCAGAAAATTGAGGCAGTTGACAGTGAAGTGGTAGGGTTGTCAGTAATGCAATGGAGTTTCATATGTTGGCTACATCCATACATTGATGATTAGAGGTTGTGGATTAAAGGGTTGGTTGTCACGTACATCTAGTGTTTCCATGTTAAGTTTCCAGGATCTACATGAAGGATCGATCGAGTTGTGAAGATCTGTGTGCTGACAATTGTTCAGTTGTTCTAGTTGGTGTTCCTAAGCGGAGATGATGCAATTCCAGTACGTGGAGTTGTTGCGGATGTTTCTATGGTGATTCATGAGGCTCGTGGATGTTTCCAAATCGTGTGTTGTTGGTCCACGTTGATCTGTGTGCCTGCAATTGGTGATTTTGTTTTGAGAGTTTGTGTTTTCCATGTTCTTGGCCGCCAAGGTGTTGTGACGTGTTGTGGATCTTCGAGGAATAAATTAGAAGGTGTTTTTGTGATCGAGGATGTTGTTTTCGGTCCTAGATTTTTCATGGCCGACCTTGGTTGATTCACATTGTAAGTTGTTATTCTTTGGGGCCAACCTATCTAAGTTGGCACGTTATATTTCTAGTCGTTGTAATTGGGCCGACATGTTGAAGGTTGGAAGATTCGCAGATGATATAAATAGAAGAGAGAGGATTGGTTACGATAGACAAGAAGGAGATAGATCGACAAGGTGCTTGATAGTGTGAAGTATGAAGCACAGTGATGAAGTATTCTGATCTGGAAGAATCTCAGAGTAGGGAGAGTGTGGAGCGGGAAAAGAAGTCGATGGAAATTTGTTGTTGTATAAATTATTTGTAATCCCTGCGCTGCGGCCTAGAATTTGTAAGCCCGAGAGGCATATGTAATGTCTTTTGAGATTTAATATAATGTGGAATGAGCTTTGAAAGTTGGGTTTTTCCCTATTAGGGTTTTCCTAGGATATATCTTGTGTTTGGTGTTCTTGAATGTCTTTTATCTTTCTATGGATTACCTACTAAATTCTATTGCATATCTATGTGATCATGGAGTTGGTAGTTTAGGCTGCAAGGTTGGACAATCCTTAATTGGATCCTCCCATCTTGGCTGCATCAAATGGTATCAGAGTTGGTTGTGAGTCTATTAGTTGGGTGAGAATTTGAACCTAGTTGTTTATCTATTTTTTTTCAATGGGGAAAATTGGGAAGAGGATGAAGAAGGAAAATGAAACCCTAATATGCGAAAGGGATACCTTGGAAGAATAATTGTGCGAAATCAAGAAGTGTAATGCAGAATTGATGGAGAGGGTGATAGAACTAGGAGGAGACAAGTATGATGCTCTTGAAGAAGATCTGAAAGATGCCAATAGGAGAAATGAAGAATTAGAAGCAGAGCTGGATATGTTTGAGGATCTTGAAAAGGAATTTGCAAAAGGATTCAAGTTGTTTAAGAAGGTGAGAAAGAGAACAAAGATCTGGAGGAAAATTTGAAGGAGATGAACAAGGAAAATAGTTTGCAGAAGAAGGAAATATCTGGTTTGAAGAAACATTTTGATCAGCTGGAGTAGTCACTTATTGCATGCGAGAAGGAGAATGAGAATCTAAGATCTAAGCCAAAACTTTGTGATGTTTCTTGTGATACTAATGTTTTGTGTGATGTTGCAGAAGTCTCTTTAGAAGGTGGAGTTGAAGATAACAATGTAATGAAGCCTACGATTGTTGGTGATGGTATTGGTTTCAAAATAATGCAGAGAATGGGATATGAAGGAAAAGGATTGGGAAAGCAGCAGTAAGGAATTATAGAACCTATTGAGTCGATGATGAGATCCAAAAGTGAAGGCCTTGGGTATGACAAAAGTAAGAATGTTATTTCAAGTTTGAATCAGAGAAGGGAAGGTATTTATTGTTCACATTGTAATAGGCATGGACATGAGAAGGAATTGTGTTGGGATATACATCCTTGTAAGTTATGTGGATTAAGGAATCATTCTAAGAGGATGTGTTGGGATACGGTGAGAAGGAGAAAGCCTCTGACAGATTGTAAGCAGATGGATTATGGATGGATTGATGGAGCAAAATGGAAACATGCTATTTGTATGCTTAGAAGATCGTATAGATGGAAGAACTCATATGTTGGAGGAAAAGAGGGATAAAGATGCAAAGAATGAAGACCTTATGTAGAGCATAGAGGAGTTTGGAGGAAGAAAGAATCAAGTGTTGAGTGTCTTCAAGAACCTAATGAAAAAGAAGTAAAGGTTGCAGAGATAATTTGTGCAGGCGAAGAAGAACTTGAATTAGTTAATCCAGAGGAAGGGGAACCTTTGGAGGAATCAGATTTCATAGAACCGGAAGAAGGTGAAGCATTGTTCTTAAGGAGAAAGTTTAGCAAAGTAAATGTGAATGATCTTGAGGTGACCTGTGGAGAAGGCTTGCTCAGACTGCCAACCAGTGAGGCAGTGCAAGGATTGCAAGTAGATCGCCGAACCTTGACCATAACAAGATGAAGAATCGAAGGCAACTTACAGGGTGGGCTTGCTTAGATTGTCGACCAATGAGGCAGTGCAAGGCCTGCAAGTAGAACGCCAAACCTAGAAGAGCTTGAGGCAGTTTTGCAAGGTGGACTTGAATAGAATACCGACCTTGAGGCAGTTGCAAGTACTTGTGGATAGATCATCAAACCCATTTAAGAAGGAAAAATTGGATTTGACACAATATAGACCAAAGTGAGGAGGCTCACTTTTCAAATAACCCTGAGAGTCTGATGCAGGGGCATCCGGAAGTCCCCAAAAAATTGAGGAAGTTGACAGTGAAGTGGTAGGGTTGTCAGTAATGCAATGGAGTTCTGTATGTTGGCTAGATCCGTACGTTGATGATCAGAGGTTGTGGATTAAAGGGTTGGTTGTCACGTACATCTAGTGTTTCTATGTTAAGTTTTTGGGATCCACATGAAGGATCGATCGAGTTGTGAAGATCTGTGTGTTGATAATTGTTCAGTTCTTCTAGTTGGTGTTCCTGAGGGGAGATGATGTGATTCCAGTATGTGGAGTTGTTGTGGACATTTCTATGGTGATTCGTGAGGCTCATGGATGTTTCGAGATCCTATGTTGTTGGTCCACATTGATTTGTGTTCCCGTGATTGGTGATTTTCTTTTGAGAGTTTGTGTTTTCCATGTTCTTGGCTACCAGGGCGTTGTGGCGTGTTGTGGATCTTTGAGGAATAAATTAGGTGTTTTCGTGATCGAGGATGTTGTTTTGGGTCATGGCTTTGTCATGGCCAACCTTGGTTTATTCGCATTGTAAGTTGTTATTGTTTGGGGCTAACCTATCCAAGTTGGCACATTATATTTCTAGTTGTTGTAATTGGGCCGACATGTTGAGGGATGGACGATTCACAGATGATATAAATAGAAGAGAGAGGATTGGTTATGATAGACAAGGAGGTAGATCGACAAGGTTCTCGATAGTGTGAAGTATGAAGCACGGTGATGAAGTATTCTAATATGGAAGAATCTCATAGCAGGGAGAGTGTGGAGCGGGAAAAGAAGTCGATGGAAAAATTTTGTTGTATGAATTATTTGTAATCCCTAGGCTGCGGCCTAGAATTTGTAAGCCCGAGAGGCATATGTAATGTGTTTTGAGATTTAATATAATGTGGAATGAGCTTTAAAGGATGGGTTTTTCCCAGGATATATAGTGTGTCTGGTGTTCTTGAATGTCTTTTATCTTTTTGTGGATTAGCTGTTAAATTCTGTTGCATATATGTGTGATCATGGAGTTGGTAGTTTAGGTTGTAAGGTTGGATAGTCCTTAACTAGATCCTCCCATCTTGGTTGCATCAGGTTGGTATTTAAAAAATCCAATAGAATGGTGACTCTACTGGGGAGAATTTGAGAATCTCCAGTTGTATAATGTTATATTACAGAGTCATATCATTTGCATTGATTCAGTTATTTGCCATTCTGAATTTGGTTCAAATATTGAAGGATTTCAGACCTAGAGAAAGAATTTGTTGCAGTGAACCTGAAGATTTCATGATTTGTGGTGCTCTTCTGGTGAAAGGAACTCAGAAATAAATTTATCTGTGAAAGAACTTCATGCTTCTTGAAGTTCATTCCTCTATGAAGAGAGGTGGCGACTCTATCAAAAGATCCTGCTGAAGAGGTGAATATAGTTCCAGATCTACAAGTATTTCTAGTCAAGAATAATTTGCATCAGTTGCAACATTTCCAAGTATTCTTCACCTTTGGTTTTAAAAAAAATTGTGTATGAAAACCATATTTGAACATCTTAGGAGAATACTTGGCTTCCCTATTGACTGAATTAGCACTAACAAAGGGAAAGGACAATAATATTGAGTTTGCACACTCCCATTTGCTGGATCTATTATATTAAATGTGATTGATGTTCCCTTGAAATCTTTTTTCTAGTGCTCAGATATTTGCTAGTGTGGATGGTTAGAATTATTTTGTATATCTTAGGGATTTCCATCCATTTGCATTATCATATGTTTCAAGCCCAGGTTATCACCATGTCAAAAAATTTCATAAGTAATCCTTCATTTGTTCATGGTTAAAATTATGCACAATTAGTTGAGCCCAGATTTGCATATATCCATGGATCATCAAGATAAAATAGCCATACCTGTAGACACTTTGATACAGCTTGTCAAGAAGTGTCAAAAATATGGTAATCCTCAAACATTTGACACCCCAAAGTACAAAAACCCAAGAGTGCACAAGCCTAAGATAAGGTCGGAATGGAAAGTTGTGTTTGAAAGGGGATTTAAAGAGATGGGTGAAAAGCACTGGATATTTCAAAGGGCCCAGTTAAGAGACAATCATATTGTGTCTAATCACCAAATTTTTGCACCTTTTGTCAATTCCTTTGATCCATTGTATGCTCAATTAGATTTTCCATGGGTTGATTACAAAACTCAGAGTATGTTAGTACAAGTCTACAAGAAGATGCCTAGATTTGATGGATACAATGTTTGTGAAGGAGACACACATATCCAAAAGTTTTCCAGTTTCATGGAGAAACATTCATTTGGATATCAAGATATGTGGATGATATTTTTTGTCAGATCTCTTGAAGCAAGAGCTAGGGATTGGTACTTAAGTTTTCTTGATAAGTCCTTTCCCTGCTAGGATAAACTAGTGGCTGCTTACAAAAAAGAATTTGCAAGAGAACCTTCTGACCTTGTCACGAGGTTAAAGAAGATTAAAAAGAAAGATGAGGAGTCAAGCATTGATTTCAGTCATAGATTTGTTGCTTCCCTTTCACTAATCCCTAAAAATTTCAGACCTAGTACTCCAAATTGTATTCATATGTATTTTGAGTCTTTTGAGGAGGGATCTAGTGCATTGTTAAAGAGTTCTAAAATGTTGAGTATGCAGATGGCTTACACATTTTTAGATGATTTGGATAAAAGAAGGAATGAATATGTGCAAAGTTTGTTGTTTTCACTTATGGATAAACATGTTGATGAAACCAGCAGTTGTGTGAATGCAAATGATCAAAGGTCTTCAGATAAATGCACACTGGAGAAGGTAGAAGATAAGAATGATGCATCATTAAATGATGAAGGAGTTGTCTTTGAACAACCTACAAAAGAAATGTACCCAAATGAAAATCAATAGCCAATTTTTCTGAGCCAAGAACATGATGAGAGATATGAATTGGATTTACTTTTTACAGAAGATATGTGCAATCAACAATATTATGGTACAATTACTCATGTCAATTCTACAAGTGAGTGCAGCTTTGAGGAAAGTCTTCATAATGAGACATTGGTATTTTTTGATTTAGGGAATGCTCTTGAGAGTGAGGATGTAAATAACAAACTCAATGATGACATTGATTCCAATGCTAAGATGCAAGAAGATGTGGATTGTTGTCATGACATCCCAGAAGTAAGAAAGGATGAACAAATGGGCAACTTATTCTTTGTAACAGATTGTGACCACGCTTTTGACAAAGTTTCTAGCAATTCAATCTCCTATGATTGGGGAAGTCTAGTTTATGATCAACCCATTGAGTTTTCATATTTTGATGATGATGACATCATAACATATCCTCATTTACAATTTGATAATGCATCCAATTCTAGTGAAGGTCGAGGAGAAGAAGTGGTTGAAAGAATAGATCAGAGCAATGTTCTATTAAGTTGTGAACAAATTTCAAATATGTTGACCATTGAGTATCAGAAATGTGCACATGTGAATGACTCTCAGTTGTTGAGGGTTGTTCATATTGATTTTGACAGTGATGATGGTCTTCAAGATGCAAGGTATGATGCATGTGTTTTTTATTTTCCTTCCAATTATGAACCAGTTGATCATCATGATGATAATGTGGATGAAGACAAGCAGCCATTTGATGGTAATGATGTATTGTATGATGAATATGAAAGTGTACATGTTGATGCAAACTCAGAAATTTGTTTTGATGAATTTAAAGCAACAGATGACCATGAGGTTTGTGCATCCAATGAGCCATCTCCTAAAAATTTGGATGTAGATTTGGATAAGTCTTTGTTTGCTGACTTGAATGAGCCTAGGCATGAGTCTTTTCATGTGGATGTGGATATTGACTTCAATGAGAAATGAGATTGTCCTTCTGAACCAGAATTGCTCATTTTGGAGCAGGCTTGGGATGTTGAAAAGGTTGATATGTTATGTTCAGAAGATGACAAAGTGAGCAAGGAGGATAAGCAAGAAATCCTTGATAATTCTTTGTACCAACATGATGGAGGACAGTTACAAAGTGTGCCTATGCATGAGTGTATCTCTTTACATACACTTCGGGATAATTTGCATGATGTGCAATATCTTCTAGTAAGTTCTTGTGATAGTTTCACTTTTGATATGCAAACTAATGACCAAATTGAGCTTAATAGTACCATCCATGTGGCAAAATGTGAGTGTTATTTTTGTTAGCTAGAAGAAGTTTTCATAAAGTGTGGCAATATGCAAAACATTGAAGAAAGTTGTTTTCAACTTGAGAATGATCTATATGATGAATGTGATAAGTTGTTGCCACACAATAATCAACATTTTGAAAGTATGCCTGAATTTCAAATGCATTGTGGCTATGAATATGATGATAATGTTGTATATGATTGCCTATTGGGAGGTACCAACATGTTTAATCAGGTAGATGGTTGTGATCAGGCTATGCTTTCATGTGGTCTTGATCACTATCTTCAAATTTTGCCACTTGATACAAAATCAAAAAATGAAGAGAGTGGTAGTGATATGGTCTATGTAATTTGGCTTCCATGTGATAACAAAGCTGAATAGGGAGCAAGTTTCCACTTGCACAAAGGCAGCTTGATACTTGTGTTTGCAAAGGTGCAGTCAATCATGTTGTTAGTTTGTGATAGAGGCAAGCATGAGTTGAGGGAGATCAGTTCTTTTAACATATTAGTGTTTGAAAGAGGTAAGAATTGAGTGGCTCGGGGTCACCAGATGAAGTTGAAAAATAGGATGAATAAATGAGCAGTTTGAGCACCCAATGGACTCAGTATTTGGTCTACTTCCCCAAAGATCTAAAAGCTTGTTATGCCCATAGGGGGCATACATCTCCAGTCAGAGCCACTGGTGGCACCTTCAAATGCAAATTTGAAGTGCCCCTATTGAAATTTTTTCTTTTGCACATTTTGAAGTGCACCTGAGAAATCTGCAGGTAAATGACCCACTTTGGAAGGTCATATTTTGGAGCCTATTGATTTTCATGCAAAACCCTTTTGTGCACACATTCATGTGACATATGTGAATATGCATTTCAATTTTCAGCTTCCCATGATAATTTTTTATGGTGTTTTGAAAGGAAAAGCTAGAGGAATTTGGCACTTTTCTGTTGTTTGAGAACTCTCTATCTTGCAAGTTGGCCTCATGTTCGAGCTTTCATTTCATAAATGAATGATTTTCATGATGAAAGGGTTGTTGCTCTCCATTCTCCATACATTCATGTACTCCCTAGTCCAATTTCAGAGCCTCATGATCATATTTACTATTTTTTTGAGATCAAAAGTAAATGCATTTTGTTCAGTTTTACATCTGCATTTCTGATAGTGTTTCAAGGTGGTCAACTTTAACCCCTAATATCTCGTGAAGATTGATGATTGAAGAAAATACCTCTTGTGCACATACTCTAGTTACCTAAATGAGCTTATGTTTCTAGTGGAATCCCCCTAGAAGTTGTTTTGATATTTTTTCAAAGTGGTGACTTTGAGAGCATTGATTGGTTCTGAACAAGTGCAATTGCAGAAAATGCCTGAGTGAGCAACTTTTCCAATTAATATCTTTCACCTCAGGATCTCTTTTGTCAAACCATCTTGTGCAATCTATTCTTGGCTCAAATTTTTACACACCTGTTCAATCTCGCGCCTCCAGCATAAGTTTTGATGGGTTATTTAATTGCTTTATGATCGTGACATGGCAAAAAATGGTGTTCTGAAAAGTGTTAAATTTTTCAATTCTAATGACAACCCATTTCTTTTTTTGGTCTAAAACCTCTATAGTTCCATTTTCATCAAAAAAATAGGTCATTTGATACATTATTTTAATGTACTTTTGTCACGGCTAACACGTCCCAGGGGCAGTTTACAAAGGAGGTGCCTGAATTTTAAGGGCTGGACAAAATTGGAGGAAATGGGTTTTCTCTAAATAATTGATTATGATTACACGCAAATTTTTGCGGCTCCAAGTGTCATGGTTTGTGCATAGTAAATTTCTTGATTTGGCCTGCAAGCGTAATTAGAAGTCAAAATTTTCTAAAGTTTTGAATGTCAATATTTAAAATATTTTGAATATTTTAAATATTATGCAAATAAAAAAGGGAAAATATAAATATATTTCTAATGTTTTGGAGGAAAAACAAGTTTAATTCTTAGCTCTATTGGTCCAGAGGTGGCTTTCACGGCTTTCATGGATGCACTGCAAAACTCATTTTCTTGGCCATTTCTGGATTAAAATGGAGGAGAAATCAGCAATGAAACATTTCCAACAATAAATTCTTATTGGGAAGGTTTATTTAATGTCTTCCTTAGTTTTGGCAAGCTTCTAGCTGCAGGACAAAGCTCCCATGGCCCCTCGCGTGAAGGCTTCTCTTTTTTAGTCACGGCTTTCATGGATGCACTGCAAAACTCATTTCCCGTGGCCATTTCTAGATAAAAATGGAGGAAGAAATCAGCAATGCAACATTTCCAACAATAAATTTTGATTGGGAAGGTTTATTTAATGTCTTCCGCAGTTTTGGCAAGCTTTTGGCTGCACGACAAAGCTCCCATGGCCCCTCACATGAAGGCTTCTCTTTTTCAGTCACCAATCGGTGATGAGCGATGGTGTATGTTTTCCATTGCTGGCCTTTTCACTATCGCTAGTTCCTCCTTCCTTTTTCCCATTCAACCGGCGATGAGCCATGACTGGTTTACTTCTTATTTCCTCCACCCAACGAGTGATGCACAAGCCGATGGATTGGGAAGAAGACTGGTGGGCTCCACGAAACAAAGGCTTTCAAACGTGAAAAGTATGGGGTGCGGGTAAAGTTTATTACTTGCCCAAAAAATGGATTGGGAAGAAGACTGGTGGGCTCCACGAAACAAAGGCTTTCAAACATGAAAAGTATGGGGTGTGGGTAAAGTTTATTACTTGCCTGAAAATATTTGTTATTTAAATGGGGCCTTCGAATTAAAATGGCAATGTTTCAAGATTTTAAAAAAATCAAAATTCCACGAGAGATGATTTGATAAACTGAATAAATATTCACTAAAGTTTTCATTGTTGGGAATAAAGTGAAATGCATAGGAAAATAGGGGCAGATTGAGTTTTTTCACAAGAAGAAATTATTTTCGTCTCCAGGGGTAAAATGAACAATGGAGAAATAAATGGAGCTTTCACTGGGAGAGCATGAAAATATTTTCATCTACAGGGATAATTATTTTTTACAAATGGAGGTTTGTTTTCCTCGTGAAGGTGAAGATTTTTAATATGGAGGGAAAATGGAGGTGAAAATTTAATTGTCTAGAGATGTAAATGAAATTGACATTTATTTTGAAATGAAGGCTAAATTAAGATGAAATATCACATGCCAATAGCTTGAGGCTTGTTTTTCTCCTCAATATAAAAGGAATTTAGGGCTATTTGGTAGGGATCTTTGGTCAAATTTTGGATCTGGAATTGCAGAGTGATAACACAGAGAATATGCATTCTGAGTCCGTAGCTTAGGCTTTGAGTCAAATTAGTAAATTTTGTCAATTATGTGGCTTCTAGGCATGTCTGAATTAAATATGCAAATCTTTTGAGACGATTGTCTCTCCAACTGTAATATCCCATATGAATGATTAATGAGAGTTGATCAAAGGTTATTTTCATTAATTTCCATTGTTGTTTACAATGAAATATGCTTTAGTTATAGCTCTGATTCAAAGAATCAATTAAATACTTTGATTAAAGTATGCATTCATATAGGTGTTTAGTGGATTTATAAGAAGTGATAGAATCTGGGTAATGATGTATGAATTGTAATACAATTCATGAAGATCATGGCTGCTTAGAATTAAAATTTCCTTGTAGTTCAGTTTGTGTTGTTTTGACTCTGATCCCTGAGATATAGCACTGATCTTAAAGTGTTGAATGTATTTCCTATTCTTCTAGTATTTGATTTGAGAATAATCTTTTATAAATATAATTCCAATTGACCTACCTTTGCTACAGTTTGGTACTATTTGATATTCTCCACTATAAATGTTTAAATTATCTCAAGGGAATGTCAA
Organism: Sequoia sempervirens; assembly: GCA_007258455.2. Lineage (NCBI taxonomy): Eukaryota > Viridiplantae > Streptophyta > Pinopsida > Cupressales > Cupressaceae > Sequoia > Sequoia sempervirens. Next base: position 121,694,430 of record VDFB02379711.1, read on the forward strand.
TTTCTTGAAGGATTTCATCTATTTATCTATAAATGAGAATATATCTACTTAATATGCAATGTATGTGTAAGTATTGTGAAGGAGTGTTATAAATACATTGTGGGATCACCCTCCTAGATTTTGCAAAGCTTGAAGTGCGGGAGGAAAGAAAAATTGCTTTCTCTCATTCGTTGGCCCACTCTCTTTAAGGTTGTTGACTATTGGAATTGGAAAATCCATAGGCCTCCTTGAAGATCTGGTATGTATTTAAAAAATCCAACACAAACTAGCTATCTTCCAAAAAGAAAAAATTCTTGCATTCCCCAACTGCCAAAAAAGACCCTTGGAGAGAAGCCTATGGGCCTTAACCATAAAATTCCAAAGTGCAAACCTAGATGAGGGAGAGAAGTTAGGAGACAAAAAATCCCTTATACTATCAGCTCCACGAAAATATTTTCTCAAAGCAATTTTAGCCCATTCACTCTTAGCCGACATAAGGTTCCACAGTTGTTTACCAAGAAGGGCAACATTAAACTCTTTGATTTAACGGATTCCAAGATCACCAACCTTTTTGGGTCTACAGATATCATCCCAAAAAACCAAATGGATTCTTCTCTTGTCCTCAACCCCAGACCAGAGAAATTTTCTCTGAATTCCCTCCAATTTATCCACAAATTTCCTTGGCATATAAAATAAACTGAGAGCATAAATAGGAAGATTCTAAAAAGTAGATTTAATCAGCTACACTTTCCCAACTTGCCTCAGCAGCACACCCTTCCAACCAACCAATTTAGAATTGAACTTATCAATCAACCCCCGCCAAAAGGATTCAGGAACATTGGAGCATAAGGGAAGACCTAGGTAAGACGCATGAAGTTTTCCAATTTGGCACTACAAGATTCTAGAAATTTTAATCTTCCTATGGACCGGAGTGTTAAGAAAGAAGATAACACTCTTGGGTAAGCTAACCTTCTTCCCCGAAGTAGCCTCATATCTATGTAAAATAAGTTTAATAGCTTTGGCCTCCTTAATAGACAACTCCCCAAGCATAAGAGATTCATCAACAAACTGTTGATGGGAACATATAAGATTACTAGAAGAGGGAGCCAATCTAGACATTAAACCAGATTTAATAAATATTTGGATGAGACGACCCAAAGATTCCACCATGATAATAAATAGAAAAGGACATATAGGATCTCCTTGCCTCAGACCCCTGGAGCAATCAAAGAGAGGAGAGGGAGATCCATTGACAAGAACCGAGAATCGAGGGGTGGAAATAAGTTGGAGAACAAGAGCCACCATTTTCTCCCCAAAACCAAAAGAAACCAAAATCTTAGAAAGAAAACCCTAATCAACTCTATCATAAGCTTTAAGCAAATCAAGCTTCAAAATAAACCCAGCATGCTTATTAACAGTTAAAGAGTGAATATTCTCATGAACAGAGAGAATAGAATCTAAAATTTTCCTATTAGCCACAAAACCATTTTGCTAAGGAGAGATGATAAGAGGCAGAACCCTTTGTAGTCTAATTGCCAGCACCTTAGAGAAGATCTTATAAATCGATTTGCACAAACTGATAAGATGGAATTCATCAAAGGAAGCAGCACCCTATTTTTTAGGCACAAGGACAATAAAAGAGGAATTTAATTCCTTCAAAAGAATAATAGCCTGAAAGAATTCCTTAGTAGTAGCCACAATATCCTTGGCTATAATTTCCCATAAGGATTGAAAAAAGAACATAGGGAAGCCATCCGGTCCCAGCACCTTATTACCTTCAAAGGAGAAAACAACACTTCTAATCTCCTCCACTGTAAGAATACACACCAACTGCTTATTAATATCATCATTTATGATCTAAGGGATATCCCTAAGAATATCCTCCTGACAATCCAAATCAAGCTCCCCTTCCACCACAAGCAAGTTAGAGAAGTAGGACGCCGCAAGATATAGATCAACATCCTTCTCCAATACTTGAATATGTAAATTGATCACCTTAATATGGTTAGAAGCCCTATGTTTCAGAGTAGAGAGGTGAAAAAACTTAGTATTCATGTCTCCACTTTTTAACTACATAATCCGAGAACGTTGCTTCCAAAATTCCTCTTCCTTAGCAACAATATTATGCAATCTAGAAAGGACATTTTCTTTCAGAGCTAAGGCTTGATCATACCTAGACGCTTGGATAGGTTGTTGCACAGCTTGAATCTCCTTGGTCGCCTCCTCCTTATCCAAAAAAATGTGACCAAAGGAAGTCTAATTCCATTTCCTAACATTATTCTTCACATTGGCAAGCTTTTTAGCCACTCTAAACATAGCTGACCCATCCACCTGAATATTCCACCAATCATGAACTAAATTATTGAGATCAGGATGACAGGTCCACATCTTGTCAAATCTAAATGGAAATTTTTTCTTCCCACCCAACAAATCCACTGATAAAGATAAAGGGAAGTGATCTGATCCCAATTTGATCAAAGCTGAGAGTGAGCAAGAATAAGAGACCATCTAATTAGGAGTAATAAGAGAGAGAATCTCCTACACGTCGATTAGATAAGTGAAAGAAGCACCTTTAAGATCCAGGTCAAGAAGATCATTATCATTGATAAGGTTCATTAGATCATATCTACTATCATCCACAGTCTACGAACCTCCCAACTTATCAGCATCATGCAAGGGCGTATTAAAATCCCCCATAACCAACCAATTAGAAATAGGGTGCATCAATTTGAAGGAACCAAGGCTCTCCCAAAACTTTTTCTAGCACTCTTGCTATTAGGAGCATAGATATTAGATAGTGTCCAAGACAACTTATCACACAAATTAATAAAAGAGGTGGCCACATGGTTACAATCATTGAACACCTCAACCCCCTGGATCAACTTAAGATTCCAAAAAGTCACAATCCCTCCCAATGCACCCACCACATCAGAGCAATACATACCATAGTCCTTAAAAATATTATTCTCTAGTTTAGATAATTTATCCATTCCCATTTTAATTTCTTGTATTAAAAAAATATCAGGGCGATGATCTCTTACCAAATTAGGAGGAAGATCATGCGTATGAGGGTGATTTAACCCTCTCATATTCCAAGAGATGATCTTCATAAGAGCTTATGGGAGGTGCTCTTGGAGCACATCTCCAACAAAGTTCTCTGAGTTCCATCAGTAATTTCCATTTGGCTCTCCTTGTCCCTGGTAACATTCGCAAGAGGATGACCTCTACCTCTTGGCTCAGACCCACAATCTAAACTTTTCTTATTTCTAGTAACAACTCCCGGTGAGGGGGAATGCTTCTTTCTATTACACCCTCGCACCAGAATGAAAGGAGGATTATCCAAATCCTCTAGATCTCCATTGTCCTTAACTTCAGATAAAACCTCCAAGCCCTCAACCTTCGCACCATCATCTTGTATCAGAATGGCCCCCAAAGGAGGGGAGCCCAAGCCTTCATTCACAAAAGCCTTATCTACTACCATAGCCTCAGCCCTAATCTCTTTAAGAGACTCCACTGTATTATGAACAGGGGAGGAAATATTAACCTCACCTCCATGCTCCTGCTCCTGATTTGGCACTACTAGATCCACCTAACCCTCAGGAATTCCAACCTTCTCAATTGTTTCCAAAACCATTTCCACAGGTTTCTTAGCCACTACTTCAGAAATAAGGGCAGACCCCCCTTTCTCCAAGAAATCTGAAGTTTGTTCTGGAGCCTTCTCCTTTTCTCTCCACTATTTAGACACTTGCTTCGGCATTTTGAGAGGACATTTCTTTGCCTAGTGGTCAACTTTTTTGCAATGGAAGCAAGAAAAAAGATTTGACTCAAATTCAACCACTTGTTCCCAAACCCCAAACTTAGAATTGATCTTGACCATAGTAGGAAAATCAGTTGATTGAACTACACATTCACATAGAATCTAGCATAAACAAGACGGTTTCTAGAAGTTGTCATTTGGTCAATCGATAGCAAACACTCGAAAGTACTTGCTATCCCTTTAAGCACTTCCTCATCCTAGAATTCAAGAGGGAGACTAGGAAATCTAACCCAGACTGGAGCACCCGAGAAGGAGCACGAGTTAGGGTTAAAACCAGGTTCCCACCTTTTCAGCATCAAAGAGGACTTCCCAATAAACTAGGGGCCACCCGTCAATGCCACCACTAAATCATCTTCACAGTTGAACGTGAAAGAAAAGAAACCTTTTGCCATTGCCACCACATCAATCTATCCCTTAGGTCTCCAATGATTTAAAGAAAACTTGCGCACCAGCTCAATATGAGGTCGTGGTCCAACAAATTTACCCAACAAAGACATGTCCAGATTTGAAATGCTCCTTTCAACAATACAATCTGGGACAGAGATAGAGTATTCTTCAATCTTCGTATTAGCAATAAAAGGCACAAGAGAGGTAATTTTACCTTTGGGCTTTGCACCAAACAGATTTTCCCATTTAAGAGATGAGTTCGACAAGAAATAATCCTTTTTCTTATCATTCCCAAGGCTTGAACCATTAGGAGTCCCATCAAGACCACCAGATGATAGGCCTAGCCCAGATTTTTCAGCCCCGAGATTCCCCTTTTCAGAGAAGGATGCTGGAGAATGCATAAGACACGAAGCCTTCAAAGCCCCTTTTCCAACAATATATTCATTTTCCATTAAATGGGACCCACTCCGCTTACCTGTAGCAAAGGACCCGACTGACATCACCTTCTCATCAGCAAGCTACCCGCCATTAACGCCTGCAGCTTCATCAATAAATCCCGCCTTTCGAATTTTGAAATTGCACCACCTCCATCGCCACCACTTGAGGAGGTCTCCATAGCACAACACCTTAAACTTGTTTGGATCAATGATAAACAATGTTTGTATGGATGGATGAAGTGAAACCTATAATTTGGACAAATTTTTCTTTTGGATAAAATCTCTTATTTTTTATGTGTTTTGAGGATGGCCTTGGCTTGTACTAGACCATTGAGTTCAAGCTAAGGGGGGTGATAATGAGAATAAAAAACTTTAGGAGTATACTAATCACTCCAAAGCAAGATAAATCACAAATTTTGATACCAATTTGACTAAGTACTTGAGAGATGATAGTTCTCCAAAAAAATAGTTAAACTAGGGGATAATGATTAGAGATTTTACAACCAAAAGTGAGTTATGTCAATTTCAAGGTTGTTTGTTTTGGATGGTTTGATTTGATGAAGTTTAATTGATCCAACGATGGCAAGAGATGTTTAGACTAATTCAAAATGTAATAGTAACTATAGTGTCAAAAAATGTATACCTTTACATTTTCACACTATGTTTGCATCCCCTTAATTAATTGGGCTTAATTAAGCCTCTAATTAACCTAATTATGCATTTAAAGGATTAATTAATTTCATTTTCCAAAAGGGGAACCTACATTAAACAATTGCAAGCATCAAATCAAACACCTTGGAAATTGAGTGTCCTAGATTTAGGGCCTAGGACCCATTCGCCCAAGGGAAAACGAGTCCTTCTTAAGTCCTACATCCCAATTTTTTTTTTTAGATAAAAGGCATTGCACCCTATATATATTATATAATTAAATAGGTTTACATATAAAAAATGTCTTTTACCTTTCAAAATGGCATTTTCCTACCAACCCTTCTTACATAACTGCAAATTTAATACATACCCAATGTCTCCCTTCTACAGAAGTGCACTTAAGACTAGATTTTAAACAATACATTCTTTTAGGTATGTAACAAAAAAAATTATTCAAAATATATGCATTTCAAATGAAGTAAACCCTAATTCGCCTATTTTCCAATAGATAGAATTAACAAAATGTGACATAGATGAAAACCCTACTCCTCCATATGCTCAATATGCACATAGTTTTCATCCTGAGCTTCCAAACCTTCAAACCTCTGCATCCCACGAGCAACTAAGTCATTCTCATTGAAATCCCTCCGAGTTTGTATTCCTCAATCAATTCACACATGAGCAGTGAAGCCAAAGCCTTCATTACTCACAGGCACTCTATTAGCACAATCTTCTGTTGGCATAGACAAATTCTCCCTTTAGCGCATACCTTCTTGTAGTCCATTAATTAGCAGATGAGGAGTATGGACACGAAGAACTAGGATGGCGTAAAACTTGTCTTTAATATCTTCATCCATTTCCGAACAAATTCACCTGTAATTCTTCTGCAAATCCCTTAGGAGAATTTTATCATTCCTATGTTGAACAACCAATTTAAAAGCCTCATACACTTCCTCAAAACCCTGGCACTGCTTAACATATTCCCACAGAAAAAGACCTCCAATGTACCCATCTCCACATAAAATGTTATATTTTTTAGTAGCACAGAAGATGGCATTATTTTCCAAAAATTTCCCTTTCACATACTTGTCTGCTATATCTTCTAATTCCCCTGAAGATTGAACTAAATCCATAAAATTGGAGAGAAATATAGATATCACCTGGGAGGGGAACATAATTCTTCTTGCCCTTGGTCTCATGACTTATGTTCCTAGCAATGTGTGTATACAGTCTTCTACTCTGTGACAATCCACCTTGAATATATACAATCTCCAGAAAATCATGTGAAAGATACTCCTCAATCCCATGGTTACACATTTAAACTAACTCGGAGGTTCCATGGATGGAATTTCATCTTGTAGCTTTTAAACCTCACCACTTAGGCAAGCATTACCCTTTGTTAATACCACAATGCACTACCAACAACTATGTGTCACTATAATCTGCACTACTCAATAGGATTACCTTTACTATGCAAGACTGACACCGTTATTTAACCTTATAGAATAAGGAATGATCTAGAAAAAAGAGAAAGCCCATTTTTAGAGTGAATTTTCCATAGCATCATATGATGTAAATCCTTTAAAAGCACAATAATTAATCCTTCATTGTCTTGAAATCATGCGAAGCGGCCACCTAAACACTATTTTTAATGAATTGCTTTCCAATTCATAATTTCTTGTTGTACCTACATATAGAAAAAAAATCGCTAAAGAAAAACACGCTCTTATGGTACATGCTCGCTTGCAGATACTTGGTAGTTGATGGTGTAATCAAATCCTATTCATAACTGACGAAATATCTCCCCTGCTTGCATTATAGTATACGACTTGTCAATCCATCATATCCACACAATCCTTGCCAATTATCTGACAACCCTGTCAAAATTATAATCTTCTCCATACAATTCTTGTCATTTGGATAGGAATCAATTCCACCTCATGGTTGTAGTTGACTAGGCTTTGCATGCTATCATAGCATTAGTTCAAACTCAAATAACAATATACCCAACTATTTATAGGCAATTTGAACTGGTAAAGACATTTAATATTTCAATCAAAGAAATTTTTGCTATGCTCTTACTCTATCTACTAACCACTGGTGCATTTTGGCAATCTCATCATCTTCTATAATCTCCAATTCATGTTGCTCACAACCCAAATTGCCTAATGCATCTGCCAATTGTTTTCCCTCATGATATATGTGAGATATTTGGACATCTTCAAAAGAAGACAATAGAGTCCAGACTTTCTTGAGGATGTAACCTAATTTCTAGTTACAAATCCTCTTCTCCTTACAGGAATTTACAATTAATAGTGAATCCCCCTCTACATGCAACTTACTAATGTGTAGAGGCTTTTTCATTTTTAGGCCAAGTAGAAGTGCTTGCACCTCTACCATGTTGTTTGTTTTGGTAGGAAAATGAGTCACTTTGGCTGTAACTAATGAACCTTTCCAATCATGAATACAAAAACCTGCTCCTGATACCCCTGGATTTCCTCTGAAAGCTCCATCAAAATTAAGCTTGTGATAGCCAAAATAGGGAGACATCCATTTTACTGTGTTATCAATTTTGTATCTACTTGGCAAAAAGAGAGATCCTGCAAATGATAATGAAATGTACTTCCAATTATGCAAGATAAAATAATCCCAACTAGTAAACAAGGAGGAAACTGCTTTACAATTGCGAACATAAGCATTAGAAACTTTGAAGATTACATGCTTTATCTTCTCTTTGAGTTGTTGAATTGATGCAGACTGATTTCTAAATATGCATCTATTTCTTTCCCACCAAATCGACCAAATTACTAATGTTGGAGTCACTGTCCAAATGCATGAGAAAAGAGATGTTTTATACAAAATTGGCCAGCTCATAAAAAAATCCCATAACAACTTAGGCAGTGGGAATGATATATTCAATTTTCCCATTATGAAAGCCCATATTTCCTGTGCCACTGAACAATTAACAAACAAATGATGGAAACTTATTCATTTTCCATTTTACACAACACACATCTGAAAACTTCAGCTATACCCAATTTTTCCAATCTATCACTTGTTAGAATTGAATTTCTTAATGCCAACCAAGCAAAGCTTCCAACTTTTGGCAATACCATTGGGCTCCAAAAAAACAAAAAGTCTCTTTGATTTTGGGCTTCTGATACTTGACAAACAATTGACTTATAACCCTATCTAACAATATATTCCCCATTTTTCGAAGGTTCCCATATTAACTTATCCAACATGTTGGACATAAAAAAAAACCTACTATTCAAAATGTTTTCCAAAATAACCCTCTGATTAGCAGATATTGGAGCATGAGAGAAATCCTTCCATTCAACCATACATGTCACGGGATCAATTGAGAGAACATAGTCTTCTAAAAGTAAACCCCAACTTATTCATAAGCTATGCTCTATTGTCTACAATTCCTTAATAGTATTTAGAGGAGTAAAACCATTCCATGAGTCCTTCCAAAATAAAGCCTTTGCACCATCATTTATTTCCCATGAAAAATATGAAATTATCACATCCTTGCAAGCCAAAATGAAATTCCACATGACTAATCCACTTGTAGGATTTTCTATTGTAAAAATTCTAGATGGGCTCTCATTATCCAAGCAATTGCTCTGCATCAATTTACACTATTTTAACTTTGGCTTGGCATACAATTTCCATGCCATTTTTTCCCCTAAAGCCATGTTCCTTACCGTCAAGTTGTGAATTCCCACTCCTCCATTATCTTTGTCTAAGCACGTGCTTTCCAATTAGACTAATGTGATTTTCTTTTTGTCATCTAGATTAACTTTCCACAAAAAGTATTTAATAAGTTTTTCAATTTGAAGGATAACACCCTTAGGAGCCTACATCATTTCCAAGTAGTAGTTTAAAATGTCTACAAGTACATATTTGATCAAAAAAATTCTACCCGATAATGTCAACCATCTAGCTTTCCAAGCAAGTATTCAAGATTTTATTCTTTCTAGCAACTTATTCGAAAAAAGAGATTTGTTTGAACCCATGAAGAATGTGTTGGAAAAACAAGGACAAACAATTGAGAGGGGGCGTGAATCAGTTGTCACAAATTATTTAAACTTTTAAAACTTAATCTCAAATTTGATGCATTAACAATGAACCATAAACAATCAACACATCATAAACACATAAACACCAAGATTTTTACATGGAAACCCTGTTAGGGGAAAAATCATGGTGGATGTTAGTCCACAATATTATAACCTGTTAAAAGTATAAAGAAGAATAATGGGAATGCACATGCATTCAAGCACACTTCCTAGAGCTCACTACTCAAATACAAGAGGGCTCACTTCCCAAGGAAGACACACTATCTTACAAAAATTTGGATTACATCCACAGGGTGTGAACTGAGAAAATAGCTTCTACAAAAACTTGATTACAGCTCCGGTTAAGCACAGAAACACTCCTTAACACTTCGCTCAAACTTATTCACACTTTGCTCTGCAATCGAATGATTAGATTACTATTCGTACACTTGCACTTTCTCTGGAACTTCTTCACACCACACACACACATAACTTTGCACAAAAAAAAATCTCTTATATATCCGCAACATGGATTTACATCAACAACTTCATCGGCCAAAATATAAAACATATTTTCAATGTCGTCCCAAATTTACAAATAAATTTTCAATGTGAATCAAACACTATCAGCCAATATTATGTTGTGGCCCAAAACAAGATCCTTGAGTGTGCCTAACATTCAAATTTTAATCTCCAAGGATCCACAACACGTTACAACCACCATGTCGGCCAAGAACATGAAAACCCAAACACTCATGAGAAAAATATTTGACCACGAGCACACCGATCAACGTGAACATGCAACAAAGATAGAGAATGATCTAGAAGCATCCACAAGCAACAAGAACCAACTGAGAAACATCCACAACAACTAAAATTACTAGAATCACATAAACTTCACTCAGGAATACTAACTAAAACCACAAAAAACTATCAAAACACAACTGTTCATAACACGATCAAAAATTCACGCGGACCTCTGAAACTTCTGGTGGATAAACTAGATACTCTCAGCAATAAACCCTTTAGTCCACAATGATTGATCATCAACGTAATGGGGTGATCCCACAAAGCTGGTTTACAATTTTTGGGAGGAACTGATTTTTGTTGAAATCGCATATTTTTAGAAAATATAATGATTTAAGACTTAAAAGGTTCCATTTAAAGAATTCCAATTGAAGATGGTTTGATCAAACTACCTTAAATCAAACCCCCTTGGATAGAACCCCGCTAGTTTTAAACCATACCTATAACAGAGTCTCCTTTACACCTATCAAAATGCTGATAAAAAACCACTTTTGATTTACCTTTTGGGGCATCAAATGAATTCATTTAAAATTAATTTTTTGCAAGTATGTATTCCTTATTATAGGCTTCCCAAAAAGTATAATTTTAAATAAATTTAATTTAATTATTATATTTATTTTTTATTTCTCATGAATGTAGGTTTTTCACCGAAAATCAAGTTCTTTGTTCTGCACATGTGGAAAAATAGAAAATTATTAAAAAAAAAAAATTAAAAATATTAGTGCACCAGATATTGAATTCCTTGATCCAACAAATAAAAAAAAATTGAATTTCGATACATACAAAAAAATTTACGCATTATATGGTTAGCTTATGTTTGAATTATAATTGGTTTGAATTCAAACTTGATTAAAGAAAAAATATTCAATAAAAACTATCTAACCAAGTGGAAGCACTAGATATCAAAGTTACAAATCTAAATTCAAAGAAATTAGAATTTTATCCTTCATGGAAAAAAAGTTATGTTATACGGTGAGTGTCACTTTTTAAAAATGTTATTTTCTGAAAAAACTAGTTTTCAAGGGAGATGGAAAAGAAGTGCAATCTGATTCCAAAAATTTAAAAATATATATTCAAAATTTAGAGACAAAATTTCACGAAACTCTAGTTTACATCATCATCTTCAAATTCCTCACCATAGCTGCTATAGGTGTCCGAAAGTGAAGATTTAGTTAAAAAAATTATTTCGGTCCAGCTTGAAAATTGTAAAACCACTATTGTGGGATCACCCAATGAGAAAGACACCTTCATGACCTTCATTGTTCCACCGGGTAACCTGCAAGCTCTTTAACAATTTTCTCAATATCCTCGACATATACAATTCAATACATCAATGCTAATAGTGTGTCCAATGACAACCATATCAACAAACACAACACAACATATATCTTTTTTGATGGCAACACATGATGTGAAAAACACATCATGTAACTCTCAACAACCTCCCCTTAGATTGACTTTCTCTCAATCTTCTACATGATCTTCAACTAGTCTCTCCCCAAATAATTCACAATTTTTCATGTGACTCTTCTCCCCCTTTGACATCAATGGAAAAGATAAACATTATCTTCCCACATACAAGCTTTGAACCGCATATCTACACATCTGACTACTCCCCCTGAGTAGCAGCCACGGAAACATCAATCTGAATCAGAATATAGCTTTGAAGCATACGGATTGATGCAAGTAAATGCATCTCTAATTCATATCAGGAGGGGTAATCACCCCTAGCATCCCTCTGAGATACTCAAAAGTATCCTTTGGCAACAGCTTGGTAAAAATTTCTACAATCTGTTCTTTGGTAGGCACATACTCCAATCTAACTTCTTTCTCACTCACTTTCTCCCTCAAAAAATGAAAATTGATTGATATGTGCTTGGTCTTGAAACATAGATTTTTGGAACCCTATGGACTACTCTTGCACTTCTAGGGTTTTTCACCTAAAAGGAGAGAGATAGGGTCCAAAAATGCTTATGTATCACTCAAATTAGGATGTGTGTGATGTGATATGATCTAAATGAAGTTAACTAAATGCAATGGATTAATCTAGGTGGCTGAAAATGAATGCAAAAGTGCAATTACAACTATGTTTGAAAACACATTGTGATATGCAAACAACTATGTAAATGAAGAAATTATGTAGAACAGAAAGTACAGGGATGAATCTGAGTGCACCTTGATGAAATGTGAGATTTTTGGAGTGTTCTGGATGCTAGTGAAATTCACTGATTTTTCACAGTGGGACTCATTCGCCTAGGGTGGCGAATCAGTCCACCTACTGGTGAAAAATTGTTGGGAGCTGATTTTGTCTGTCAGGATTTGAAATATGACAAAACTCAAGTTTCCAGTCCTAAGGTGGGACTCATTCACCACAGGTGTAAAATCATTCCTCCCCCAAATTTCTAAAAAATTAGGAGACAACTCTACAACACCAAATCTGAAAATGTCTACTTGTCTGGTTGTCGAAGTCAAATCTGCAAAAAATGGACAAATAACTCTCTCCAAGCTTGATTTTGACTCAAATTGACTTGAAGCACCTAGTTGACTTGAAAATCACTCTTCAACACCTAATAATCTGTCAAATCTGTAAACAAAGGGCTACAAACAAACAAGCAAAAAGGGGGAAAATGATTAGGGGTTAGTGAATAGGGGTTTGCCTTGGTCAAACCCCACTTTTGGTAATTAAACCCTTGAAAAGAAAATGAAATGAAAGAGAAAGATAAACTAATAACATGTAAGTGCCATCAACTCACCTAACTCTTGATAATGCAAGTATGAAGTAATGTCAATGGTTGCTTCAAAGTGCTTGAGAAGTGCTTGAATTGTTGATGTAAAATGCTTGAATGCTTGAAATGTAGAATTGAATGCTTGACTGAATGAGGAGATGATAGGAGATGTAAAATGAGGTGAAAATCACATATTTATACAATTCTTGTGCCTTAGTATCCGTTCATACCTCATCACAGACCGACATCAAGTGATTTTGAATAAAATCCCGAAAGGAAGTTTGAAATATTTTGAATTTAGGGCCAAGGGGGACTCATTCGCCACCCATGGCGAATGGGTCCCACCTAGGACCTAAAAACAAGTGTTGAGAAAAATGTTGTGTTTAATGTTGTTTGTCGGGATAATATGCAAAAATACACTTAATTAAGTCATATGAGGGCATAAGGGACAAAATAAAGCATGAGAAAGATGTAAATAGTGAAAATATGCCTAGAAGAGCGTGAAATCTTGTTACAAGACTTTACAACACTTCAAAATATGGCTTGTTGATGAGTGAAAAGGTGGTTTTTAGGTGAAATGTATTAAATAGAGTCTAGAAGAATGTAGAAATGTCTTACAACACTTCACAACACCTTCACAAGACGTCATTGTTTAAGTTTTAGTACCTAAATAAGCATGTTCAATCCATGTTACAACATAAAATCAAAGCAACATAGTTCCAACACCATGAAACAAGACCTAAAAGTCCATGAAAATAACAAGGGGCCATTTTTCTACAGCACAGGTCCTAGAGTGTAGCACCAGATTCTTTGATATGTTTATTGCACTTGAGTTGTCACAGTATATGGCAATAGGCTCATCATATACTACTATGATATCTTTCAGCATTTGTTTCATCCACATCACTTGAGTACAATTATTTGCAACAACAATATACGCTGCCTTAGCAATAGATAGGGAAATGGAATTATGCCTTTTGCTCAACCAAGACACCAGCTACTTCCCTAGGAAGAAGGCACCACCACTAGTACTTTTACTGTCATCTACATCTCCTTCCCAATACGCATCAATATATGTATTCAAGGTAAGATCATCATTTTTAGGATACCAAAGCCCAAAATCAACTGTTCCTTTCAAATATCTAAAAAATATCTTTACAATAGTTACATGAGATTCTTTTGGATCAGCCTGAAATCTAGCAACCATACATAAAACATTCATGATGTCTAGTCTTCTCTGAGTTAAGTAGAGCAATCTATCAATCATTGACCTATATCTTGTTTCATTTTGCTTATGATAATCATCATTTTGTGTTAACTTGCATCCAGTTACCATGGGTGTACCAATAGGCTTTGAGTCTTCCATGCCAAACTTCTTCAGTAACTCTAACATATTTGCACTAAGATATGAAAACCCCATTGTCTAATTGAGTGACTTGCAATCCCAGAAATAACTTCATCTCTCCAATCATACTCATTTCAAACTAACTTTTCATTTCATCAGCAAACTTCATACATAAATCATCATCTCCTCCAAAAATAATGTCATCAACAAAGACTTCAATAATCAACTCTTTATCATGATCCAACTTAAAATACAAGTTATTGTCAATAGTACCTTAATTGAATCCAAGCTTTAGTAATTGTTTATCCAATCTAGCATACCAGGCTCTAGGAGCTTGCTTGAGTCCATATAGAGCTTTCTTCAATCAGCAAACCATGTCTTCCTTGTTAGTTAGTTGAAATCCATCCGGCTATTCAACATATACTTCTTCTAACTCACCATTCAAAAAGGTTGACTTCACATCCATTTGATAGACTTTATAGTTCTTATATGCAGCATAAGCAAGAAATAATCTTACAGCTTCAATTCTGGCAATAGGGGCAAAGGTTTCTTCAAAATCAATACCTTCAATTTGTGAATACCCTTTACATACCATTCTTGCCTTATTCTGGACCACTTCACCTTGTTCATTTAGCTTATTCTGAAAGACCCATTTAGTACCAATCACATTTTTATCTTTAGGTCTAAGAACAAGAATCCATGTATCATTCTTTTCAATCTGCATCAATTCTTCCTTCATAGTTTCCATCCAGTATTCATCATTGCAAGCTTCATTGAAATTTTTATGCTCAATTTTGGAAATCAGGCAATACTCTTCTGCAATCCTTCTTCTAGTCTGCACACCTTTATTCTTGTCTCCTATAATTTTATTCTCTTAATGATTCAATCTCACATACCCCAGAGTTTTAGGATTCACTCGCACTTCTAGTTCTTTTGTTCTTTCTTTTGCACTTCCACTTGTCTCTCCTTCCTAACTTTCTTGATTTACCGGAACAATTTGAACTTGATTCTTTGTCTGAGCATTATTCCCTCTGTCTAAACTATCTTGCTGGTCATCTAAATCATATCCACGGTATCTATATGATCTACCAGATTCCTCATCAACTCTAACATTTGCACTTTCAACCATTTTTCTCAATCTTCTATTGTAGCATCGGTAAGCCTTGCTCTTGGTAGAGTAACCTAGAAATATTCCTTCATCACTCCTTGCATCAAAATTTCCTATGTCCTCATCTCTCTTAATGTAGCACTTGCTTCCAAAAATCTTGAAATATTTAATAGTAGGCTTATAACCAAACCATAGCTCAAAAGGAGTCTTACCAAAAATACCATTAACATTTACTTGATTTAAAGTGTACACAACAATGTTTACAACTTCTCTCCAATAGATGTGAGGCACATTTCCTTCAATAATCATTGTTCTAGTAGCATCCAGAATTATTTTGTTCTTTCTCTCTACAACTCCATTCTATTGAGGGGTTCGAGGAGAAGATAACTGTCTTTTGATTCCATGCACTTCACAGAAAGAATTGAACTCCCTGGAGGTGAACTCACCACCTTTGTCTGACCTTAGGCATTTTATCTTTAGACCCATCTCATTCTCTGCCATAGCTTTGAAACTTTTGAACTTCTCTAATGCTTCACATTTTTCTCTTAACAAAGCAACCCATATCATCCTAGAGTAATCATCAATAAGGAGCATAAAATACATTTCTCCTTGTAGACTTCTGATTCTAGAGGGACCACATAGATCAGTATGCACCATCTCCAGTACTCCATTAGAATTATTCTTTTTACTCTAAAAAGAAACTCTAGTTTGTTTACCCATCTGACATTCCTTACATATTGTATTAACAAGCTTCACTAGCTTAGGTAGATCTCTTACTGCTTGAGTGGAGCTTACCTTGACAATGTTATCAAAATTCACATGACACAACCTCTTATGCCATAACTAGCTTTCATCTACTTGAGAAATTAAACAACTTACATTACCAACACTTAGGTGAAAAATATTACCTCTTATCTTTGTACCTGAAGCAATCATATTTCCAGAACTCCCAATTATCATGCATCTTCCATCTTTGAACTAAATATCATAACCCTTTTCCACCATCTCTCCAACACTCAAAAGGTTATGCTTTAAGCCTTCAACATAAAGGACATCATCAGTGTTATGTTTACCACCAAGACAAATAGATCCTCTGCCACGAATCACACCAGCATTGTTATCTCTAAATCTTACAACCCCACCATCATATTTCTCTAGAATTACAAATTTTCTTTTGTCACCAGTCATATGATGTGAGCATCCACTGTTAATAACCCACTCATCCTTTTCTTCAATTCGTGCTGCAACAGCTTTCTCAACTTTAGCAGATTCAGTAGCCACCAGACCATTTCCTTGATAGCAATGAAAACCCATTCATCTTCATTTCCATTTTCTTTATCAGGTTCTTCATCAGTCACACCTTCTTCAAAAAAATAGCACTTCTTTTGAAATCTAGGTTTGTTAGGTTTAGACCTAGGAACTCTTTCAGGACACCTTGAAGAAAAATGACTATTTTACTGCAAGAGAAACATTTAATAGGAAAATTTCCTTTATACTTACCTTGTCCTCTGCCTTCTTTCTTCACAATCAATGCTTCCAACTCTTCAACCTCTCTTTCTTCATCTTCTAGTTGTTTCATCTCTTCCTCATACTTGAATGTCTTTCTTGAACACTCTCTTGGATCATATCTTTGCTTGTTCCTTCCGGATACAGAAGCCTTAAATGCAGATTCAATCTTAGGGGCAGAATCACCAAATTCACTCAACTCAAAAGCGACAAGTTTACCAATCAGCATATCCCTTGTCACATTTGTTACTAGTCTAGACTCTTTAATAGCATGATCTTTTGACTTGTAAGAGGGAGGCAATGATCTGAGCACTTTAGCTACAATTTCTTGTTCATCCAAGGTACCACCAGCACATCTAATACCCATCACAAGTTCATGTACTCTTTGCATAAAGGAATAAATATTTTCATCTTCACCCATCTTCAAGTTTTCATACTTTCCTTTCAAACTCTGTAGCTTAATGACCTTCACATGTACATCTCCTTCATACAAAGTCTCCAGCTTCATCCAAATCTCATGAGCTATCTTCAAACCTATCACATTTGTCATTTTTGAATCCGTCAGAGCACTCAGCAAAGCTTCAATAGCCTTGATGTTAATCTCATCCTCTTTAACCTCATTAGGAGTGGAAGGACCATTCTGAGGAATAACATATCTAGTCTTTGCAATCTTCTAGAAGGGTTCACCAATACACCTCAAATGACACTCCATTCTAGCTTTCCACATAGAGTAGTTTGTTCCATCAAATCTAGGGTTGTCGTTCTTGTATGATGCCATCTCGGATCACCTCAAGCTTTTAAACTTCTTCAGAGGAACCTGCTCTGATACCAATTGTTGGCAAAACAAGGATAGACAACTGAGAGGGGGGTGAATCAGTTGTCACGGATTATTTAAACTTTTCAAACTTAACTTAACTTAATCTCAAATCTAATGCATGAACAATGAACCATAAACAATCAACACATCAGAAACACAGAAAACACCAATATTTTTATGTGGAAACTCTGTTAGGGGAAAAACCACAATGGATGTTAGTCCATAATATTATACCCTGTTAAAAGTATAAAGAATAATAATGGGAATGCACATGCATTCAGACACACTACCTAGAACTCACTACTCAAATACAAGAGGGCTCACTACCCAAGAAAGACACATTGTCTTACAGAAATTCAGATTAGATCCACAGGGTATGAACTAAGAAAATAGCTTCTACAAAAGCCTGATTACAGTTTCGATTAAGTGCAAAAACACTCCTTAATAGTTCGCTCAAACTTCTCCACACTCTGCTCTGCAATCGAATGATTAGATCACTATTCGTACACTTGCACTTTCTCTGGAACTTTGTCACACCACACACACGCATAACTTCACACAAACATGTACTCTTATATATCTGCAACATGGATTTACATCAACAACTTCATTGGCCAAAATATAAAACATATTTTCAATGTCGGCCCAAATTTATAAATAAATTTTCAATGTGAATTAAACACCGTCCGCCAATATTATGTTGTGTCCCAAAACAACATCCTTGAGCATGCCAAATATTAAAATTTTAATCTCCAAGGCTCCACAACATGTTACAACCACCATGTCGGCCAAGAACATGAAAACTCGAACACTCATTAGAAAAATCTTTGACCACAAGCACATCGATCAACATGGACATGCAACAAAGATAAAGAATGATCTAGAAGCATCCACAAGCAACAAGAACCAATAGAGAAACATCCACATTAACTGAAATTACTAGAATAACATAAACTTCACTCAGGAATACTAACTGAAACCACAAAAAATTGTCAGAACACAACTGTTCATAACATGATCAAAACTTCACGTAGACCTCTAAAAATTTTGGTGGATAAACTAGGTACTCTCAGAAATAAACCCTTTAGTCCAAAATGATTGATCATCAACGTACTGAGAAATACACCTTCATGACCTTCATTGTTCCACTAGCAACCTGCAACTCTTTCTTTAACAATTTTCTCAATATCCTCGACATATATAGCCTTCAATAGATCAATGCTAATAGTGTTGACATCAATGACAACCACATATCAGCAACACAACCACAGCATCCAACAAAATGGTATGCCTAAGTAAGTTCTTATAATTTTTTATTTCTAAAATCCTAATAATGTCACTAACCTTTTCACTATGGATGCTTTCGGGTGGAAAAAATATATTTTGGACTTGGCTACATTAATTTTCTGACCAAATGCAGATGAGTATTTTTCTAGAATCAACTTAACTTGTGCAGCTTCGCCTAATGAATATTTCCCAAAAAAGAGTGTATCATCTACAAATAAAGAATGTGTAACCAAAATTCTTCTGTTAGGTACTTATACTCCTTGCCACAACCGCTGCAAATGTGCCTTCAAAATAGATCTGCTTAATACTTATGCCATTAGAATAAAAATTAATGGAGATAGTGGATCCCCATGTCTGACACCTTGATTAGAAACAAAAAAACCTACTGGAAGCCCATTTATAATAACTAAGAACCTTGCTTCTGATAGGCATGAGAGGATCCACTTGCACCACTTATTACTGAAGCCAAACTTCTGAAGAACCTGAAGTAGAAATTCCCAGCACACTCTATCATAAGCCTTCATCATATCCAGCTTAATAATAAAAGAATACATACCATGAGTTTTAATGGAATGCAAGATTTCGTGAGCAACTAGAGCCCCCTCCTAAGTCTCTCTTCTAGGTACAAATCCACCTTGCTCTTGAGATACTAATTTGGAAATGAGTGGCTGAATTCTTAGATAGATGGATTTTGTAAAAAAATTATACATTGTATTACATAAAGATATTAGTCTAAACTCTGCAAATGTTTTTGGGCGCCCTTTACTTTTGGAATAATTGCATTATGTGTTGTGTTAAACTGCTTTAACATAGTTCATGTTCTCCTTGACTCCTCTAATTCCAGTAGCACATCAACTCCTACAAAATCCCAACACTTCTAAAAGAATAGAATAGTGAATCCATTTGGTCCAGGTACTTTATTTGATGATAAAGAGAAGACTACACTTTTTACTTCCTCCAATGAGAATGGCTTCAATAAGTGAATATTTTCCTCTTTGTTGCAAGCATGAATGAGTATGGTGGTGTTGTCATTAATGTTGTCATTAATGTCAACATAGTATAGGTGGTTGCAAAGAAAGGAATCAAGTGATTGTAGGTGTTGCATGTATAGTTGAGATATTGTTGAGATGTTGTGAGTACATGGAGCTATCTTTATTCTATTGTAGATGTGTTGATATGATGAGTTACCAAGTGCTTTTGAGAAAATCAATAAATAGTGAAGACATAGTTGTTTGTATGTTCAGAATGTGCTCCAATATGTGCTTTGCATTTCTTCTGTGTTGATCCTATGCTTGTGTGGATCTAAATTTTTTTTTATGGGCATCCTTGGGTGATATATCTTGGATTATAGCTTCTAGTTTGATGAAGAGTGAAAATTGAGTTCACCAGTGTGTGAACTGGTCTGGCAAAGTTGTTTGTATGTGGACTGGGAGAAATGTATCTACTCCGCAGTCCTCCGCTGGTTTTTTTTAGGTCTTGCAGATATGGAAGAGGGCTTGTAATGGTGTTATTTATGTTCTATCAAAGATTTTTGTGGTTTGGTGCTTCAAAAGACTAGTTTTAGAGTTATTGTGTGTGTATGTACAGTCTGGATGGACTGATGGAAAGTGTTCTATGTATGAAGGTTGTTGCAGTAGCTGCGGATGAGTTTGAAGGAATCTAAGATGTGTTCCAGTGTATGGTGAAGCATGTTTTGTGGTCCACATGTTATTTTTTGTTGCAGAAGCGTGTACTTCAAAGTTCATTGGTGTTTTCACTAGGTTTGGATGACCTAGTGTTTACACGTCATTTGAAGGATAAGTATCAATTAAGGAAGTGTGTGATTGATCTAAAATGTTGTTTTGAGTCTTGGTTAAGTGTTGGTGTGGTCTGCTTTCATTCTCATCCACCACGGGAATGTTGAGTTGTCGACCTAATTTGAATTTGTAAAATGAAGCATGTGTAGCTAACCTTGGAGAAAGTTTCTAAGATTAAAGATGGTATAAATACAAGGAAATATGTTAAGGATTGTCAGCCACAAGTGTGAGAATCAAGATAGATGTGAGAAATTGTGCAAAAGTGAGTTGAGGCAGTCAGAACTTTAATGTGCTAGAATCTTGAAAGCAATGAGCTAATGATGTCTGCAATTCTTTGATCAAGGTTGCATATGTGTGCAAGTTGTTATGGTGGATCTTCTATTGCACTGAGAGAGTGTTCTCTGTGTAACATTCTTCTTTCTATCTTTTTGTATCTGTAGGCAGTGAGCCTCCCATTTGGACAGTGAGTCCTATCTTGGGCAGTGAGCCCTTTGGTAGTGAGCCTCTTTGTAAACGGTTTTGAAATTACTCTTATATTGTGAGTTAATCCTCACCGTGGGTTTTCCCTTATTGGGTTTTCCACGTAAATCTAGTGTTTCTTGTGTTGATATTGCTTTCTATTATTTTCACTTCATGCTTATACTTAATAATAGATTAAAGTGGATGTGGAGTTAATAATTTGTTGATATTTGTGAATGAGATTGGTGACAACTAATTCACCCCCCCTCTCAGTTGTCTTATGCATTTCAACAATTGGTATAAGAGCTTTGGTTCCTCAAAGAAGAGCTTAACCACTTGAGGTAGATCCAATGGCGCACAAATTGGCCATCCATGTGTTTGATGGATCTGACTACAATTTTTGGAAAGTGTAGATGAGAGGTTACCTGATCTCTCTTGGTTACAAGACTTGGAAAGTTGTTGAGACAAAATATGTTGAGCCGACAAGTGGTCCTTCTTTTGCAGATGAGATTCCTTCCTATGAAGAAAATGAAAAATCAAGGTATGCAATCTATAGTGCTTTATCTAAGATTGAGCTAACAAAAGTTATTTCATTAGGCACTGCTTATGAAGTTTGGGAAAAGTTGAAAGATATCTATGAAGGAAATGATAGAGTCAAATTGTCAAAGAAGTTAACAGCTAAGCGTAGATATGAGAACTTGAAAATGGAAGAAGCTAAAGATATTGCAAGTTACTTTCACAGGTTTGACATTGTAGTAAATGAAGTCAAAAATCAAGGTGGTACTCTGACAGATGAATATGTAATGGAGAAGATTCTAATGACCCTACCAGAGAGCTACAATGACAAGGTCTCAGCCATTGAGGAAGTTTATGATCCAAAGAAATTCACTAAAGAATAGTTGTTTGGCACCTTGACCACTTTTGAAATGAGGAAATTTGGAAAAAAAAAGGAGAAAACAAAAATGGCCTTCAAAGCTACAAAGAAATAAGATGATCCGGATGGTGATAGTTCAAAGGAGTTGGAAGCAAAATTTACAAGGAAGTTGAAGGTACCGACAAGTACAAAGGTATGTTTCCTTTTAAATGTTTAAGTTGTGGAAATATTGGTCACTATGCTTCAAGATGTCCAAATAGAGCCATACACAAGAAGAGTAGAGACAATAAAGACAAAAAGGACAAAAGGTTCAAGAAATTGTATTATGTTAAAGAAGATGTTAGAATTTCTGATGATGAATCTGATATGGAGGGTGATAATGATGAATGCTTGTTTCTAGCCTTAGAGATTAAATCAATGTCTACTAACCATGGAAGATGTGCAAGGGAATGTGGTCCAGAAAACAAGAAGGAAGAGATGGAAGGTACTTTGGTTACTACCTTCCATGCTAGACAAGATGAATATTATTGGGTAATTGATAGTGATCTGTATAGGATCTAGACTAGATTGCAGAATTGAATGCTTAATTTTTACAATGATTATTCCAAGTTAACGAAATTTGAATTCATGCATACATTAACAAATTTATGCATTAAAAACTTAAACTTAAAGTGACAAATCAAAACATGAGAGAGGAGAGAAGAAGTGCAAACAAATTGGTAACGGAGTTCGTCACAAACGTGACTACGTCTCCGGGTCCACTCCAATAGAGAGACCGATCCGATTAACTCCAAAATCAATTACAAGTGCACCACAACCATTCTCCAAGCACTTCGGCAGCATAACAGCGCTTTGGCATACAAGAATGGCACAAAGAATCTCCACAAGACCTCTCTTTCGTCACCACAGCTTCAAGACTTCATCACCTGAAAAAAACTTAATCCAACTCTCACCTCACACTCCCCTTAGATACAAAAAATTAACTCAATTTGGCCCTTAACCAAAATATTTTACAATATTCACCTTATCTCTCCATAATATTTTCAAATCTTCCATAATCCCCCCATTTTACATAATAGATCTTTGATAAATCCCAAAAAATAAATTTAAGCCCTTTTAGTTATTCATTCCCGGGCTGATATTGTTTTGATGGTTTTGATTTAATCCTTAAAAGGATTATTTGTTTGCTTTATTTTTGAATTAGGGAGTTGTTTTAAGAAAAATAAGGTATTCGGTTTCAAAAAGTTAGTAAAACCGACCGATGCTAAAAATATTTTAAAGCCAGCGAATGGCTTACCGGTGGGTGTTGATTTTGTTAGGCCGGCGGTTGGAGGTTCAACCCCCGCCGCTGGCTTTTAATAGCCAATGTCTGCAACCTTCATAACAAAGGAAAACAGCCACCATACATAGTAACGGCCGACGGTTTGGTGCATTGGTCGCCTGGTGATTTCGCTCGCGGGTGGTTGGGAGTTCGAGTCCCATGCCAGACGATCACATATTTTGCTCAACGATATAACAAACCCTTTTAACAAACAAACAAACTAATCCATCTGCCGACCGAAGTGACAGGCCACATGGCATGCCGAGGAGGTGCCACGTGGCAAAACCTGATTCGACGATAATGTTGACTGCGAGCTAACGTGGCGTGCTGAGTGGACTGCCGAGGTGGACCCGCTAGCTGGGTGTACGGATGCCACGTGTCAGTCTCTGATTGGTTCCATACAAATGTTGACTGGATGACATGTGTCAGATTCTGACTGGTCCACTTCACTGTCCGTACAGTACGGAATGTTGATGTCAGCATCCGTATGGTCAAAGTCAACCCTTCATAGCACGATCTTTGACTGATGATATCTTGCGCCTACGATGTCAGATTTCGACGAAACGAGTTGCGTTGGAAAGCTTGCGACGATCTCTTCGCGATGACACTAACTTCGACAACTTTTGACGACATCATTTTTTCCGCTTCCTGGACGCCTCTTGATCCCAGTTTGACTCAAGGTTTGACTGGCCATAACTTGTGCAAATGGACTCCTTTTCACTCTGTTCGAATTGCGTTGGAATCAAGACGCTGAGATCTTTCTGATGGTGCTAATTCTGGAGAAAAATGAGACACTTCAATTTTCACTAAAAATTTCCACCGGATCAGATAGTGGTTGATCAAATCATGTGACCAGAGACAAAAGTAAGTTTACTAAACTTGAAAATTATGATGGAGGATTAGTCATGTTTGGAGATGATTCTGGTGCAAAGATTGTTGGAAAAGGAACAATTAGTTTTGATAGAAAACACAATACTGATGATGCCTATTATGTTAAGGGCTTAAGGCATAATCTCTTGAGTGTTGGAAAAATGTGTAGCAAAGGATTTAAGCTTGTGTTTCAGGATAATACTTGTGAGATCAGGAAAGGGTCTGGAACCATGGTAGCTACAGGTAGAAGAACTTATGGAAACATTTATCAGCTTAAGGGTGTTGATGGTTAGTGTTTTGTGTCTCGAGTTATTGAAAGTTGGCTATGGCACCAGATGATGCGACATGTAAACTTTGACAACTTGATTAGGATTAGTTCAAGAGAAGCTATCAGGGATCTGCCTAAAATCACAAAGCCTGCCAATACTGTTTGCAGAACTTGTCAATTGGGAAAACAAACAAGATGCAACTTTAAAGTAAAAGAACAATCAACTACCAAAATGTTGGAATTGATTCATACAGACCTCTGTGGTCCCACAAGAATAGGAAATCTTAATGGTGACAGGTATTTAATGCTTCTAATTGATGATTATTCTAGAATGACATGGGTTACTTTTCTTAGGGAGAAAGCTCAAGCTCTAGATAGATTCAAGGTGTTCAAGGCTATGGTAGAGAATGAAGTGAACCTGAAAATCCAATGTTTAAGGTTTGACAGAGGTGGAGAATTCACCTCCAATGAGTTTAATATGTTTTTTTAAGAGCATGGTATAAAGAGGAATCTTTATGCTCCTAGAACTCCTCAACAGAATGGAGTTGCAGAGAGGAAGAACCAAACTGTTCAAGAGGCTGCAAGGACTATGACAAAAGAGGAAAATGTACCTGAAGTATATTGGAGAGAAGAAATTCACACTACTGTTTATATTCTTAATAGATTTCAAATCAAAGGTAATAGCACAAAGACTCCTTATGGACTGTGGCATTACAAAATTCCTATTGTTAAGTACTTTAAGGTGTTTGGAAGAAAATGTTATATTAAAAGAGATGATGAGAATATAGGAAAGTTTGATGCAAGATGTGATGAAGGTATTTTCCTTGGATATGCACAGATCAGTTGAAATAAGTGAAGTTGAACTAGATGAACCTATATGTGGAAAAGTACAAGAAGAGAATAAGGAAGAAGAAGAATAGATTGAAGAACAAGAAGCTCTGGAACCTGCTCCTAAGACTCCAAAATATGTACATACAAATCATCCTGAAGAACAAATAATTGGAGACATAAGCGAAGGTGTAAAAACAAGAAGCAAAGTGGTAGCAACTAAGGTAAATTTGTGTTTACTTTCCAAGATAGAACCTAAAACAGTGTGTGAAGCATGCAAAGATGAAAACTGGGTTAGAGCAATGAAAGAGGAATTATAGCAGATAGAGAAAAATCAGACGTGGTAATTGGTTCCTATACCTGTAAACAAGAATGTAATTGGTACAAAATGGGTATTCAAGAATAAGTTGAATGAGAATGGTGAAGTAGTAAGAAACAAAGCAACACTTGTGTACAAAGGTTATTCACAGGTTGAAGGAATACACTTTGAGGAGACATTTGCTACGGTGGCAAGAATGGAGGCTATTCGAATGTTCTTGGCATTCTCTTCTCACAAAGATTTCAAGGTATACCAAATGGATTTTAAGTCTACATTCCTGAATGGATAATTGGAAGAAGAGGTCTACATGGAACAACCAGAGGGATTTCAGTTATCAGATCAATCGGACATGATCTGTAAGTTGAAAAAGGCATTGTATGGACTTAAACAGGCTCCTAGAGCATGGTATGCAAGGTTGGATAGGTATTTGACTCAACAAAGGTTTGGGAAAGGCTCTGCAAATAGTAATCTTTATTTCAAGATTGAAGGAAACAAAATGTTGATAGTGTGTGTGTATGTTGATGATATTATCTTTGGAGGAAATGAGGGTATGTGCATGAGATTTGTAGAGGAGATGCAAAAAAAGTTTGAGATGTCTATGATTGGTGAGTTGAATTTCTTTCTTGGACTTCAAGTGAATCAAATTGATAAGGGCATATTCATTTCACAATCAAAGTATGTTAAAGAATTGTTGAAGAAGTTTGGAATGGATGACTCCAAACTGGTTTGTACCCCTATGGTGACTGGATGCAAATTAAGTAAGGATGATGAATCTCCTAAATTTGATCAGAGCATGTATAGATCTATGATTGGTGGACTATTATATATTACTGCAACTAGACTAGATATCATGCATGCAGTATGGTTGGTTGCCATATTTCAAGCAGAACCCAAAGAAACACATGTTACAGTTGTGAAAAGGATATTCAGATATCTAAAAGGCACTCTGGATTATGGTTTGTGGTATCCTAAGGATACTGATTTTACTTTAAGTGCTTACACTAATGCAGATTGGTTTGATTGTGTAGATGATCAAAAGAATACAAGTGGTGGTGCATTTTTTCTTGGATGCCAGTTGGTTTCATGGCTAAGCAAGAAACAGGATTTGGTTTCTTTATCCACTCCAGAGGCTGAGTATATAGCAACAACATCTTGTTGCACACAGATATTGTGGATGAAGCAAACATTGAAGGATGTAGAAGTGATGTGTGATGAGCCTATCCCTATCTTCCGTGATAATAAAAGTGTAATAAATATTTCAAAGAATCTGGTAATGCATTCAAGGACAAAGCATATATCTATTAGATATAATTTCTCGAGAGAGAAGGTATTGGAGAATGAAGTCAGGCTAGAATATATGCCTACAAAGGATTAGATTGCTAATATATTTACTAAGGCTCTTCCGAAGGATACTTTTGAGTATTTTAGGGAGAAATTGGGGATTACTTCCCCTCCTTCTTTGAACTAGGTGCACATGGAGGTGAATCAGTCCAGTGGATCTACAAATTCATCATTTTTTTGGACTGATGACTAGGGTCTACTCCTCAGGGGGAGTAGGAAGTATCATTGTTCCAATATGAGATGTTTGTTGCCATGGATACACTCTTAAGGGGGAGTGATCAAAATTATGTAAAACCTTTTTGTTCTTTGTCATTTATGTCAAAGGAAGAGAGAGAGTTGTTTGTTTCCATCAATGAAAAAGGGGGAGATTGTTGTAAGTATGAATGAATATGGTGGTGTTGTCACTAATGTTGTCATTGATTTCAACACAGTATAGGTGGTTGCAAAGAAAGGAATCAAGTGATTGTAGGTGTTGCATGTATAGTTGAGATACTGTTGAGATGTTGTGAGTACATGGAGCTATCTTTATGGTGTTGCAGGTGTGCTAATATGATGAGTTACTAAGTGCTTTTGATAAAATCAATAAATAGTGAAGACAAAGTTGTGTGTGTGTTCAGAATGTGCTCCACATTTCTTCTGTGTTGATCCTATGCTTGTGTGGATCAGAAGTGTTTTTTATGGGCATCCTTAGGTGATATATCATGTATTGTAGCTTTTGGTTTGATGAAGAGTGAAAGTTGAGTTCACTGGTATGTGAACTGGTCTAGCAGAGTTGTTTGTATGTGGACTGGGAGAAATGTATCTACTTCATAGTCCTTTGTTGGTTTGTTTCAGGTCTTGCGGATCTGGAAGAGGGCTTGTAATGGTGTTATCTGTGTTTTATCCAAGGTTTTCATGGTTTGGTGCTTCAGAAGACTAGTTTCAGAGTTACTGTGTGTGTCTATACAATCTGGATGGACTGATGGAAAGTGTTCTATGTATGAAGGTTGTTGCAGTAGCTATGAATGAATCTGAAGTGATTTAAGATGTGTTCCAATGTATGGTGAAGCACTTTTTGTGGTCTGCATGTTATCTTCTTGTTGCGGAAGTGTGTACTTCAAAGTTCATTGGTGTTTTCATTACGTTTGGTTGACCTAGTGTTTACACGTCATACGAAGGATAAGTATCAATTAAGGAAGTGTGTGATTGATCTAAAATGTTGTTTTGGGTCTTGGTTAAGTGTTGGTTTGGTCCACTCTCATTCTCATCCACAGCGGGAATGTTGAGTTGTCGACCTAATTTGAATTTGTAAAATGAAGCATGTGTAGCCAACCTTGGAGAAAGTTTCTAAGATTGAAGATGGTATAAATACAAGGCAAGATGTTAAGGATTATAAGCCACAAGTGTGAGAAGCAAGATAGATGTGAGAAATTGTTCGAAAGTGAGCTGAGGTCGCAAGAACTTTAATGTGTTAGACTCCTAAAAGTAGTGAGTTGATGGTGTCTGCAATTCTCTGATCAAGGCTACAGATGTGTGCAAGTTGTTGTGGTGGATCTTCTATTTCACTGAGAGAGTGTTCTCTGTGTAACATTCTTCTTTCTATATTTTTGTATCTATAGGCAGTGAGCCTCCCATTTGGACAGTGAGTCCTATCTTGGGCAGTGAGCCCTTTGACAATGAGCCTCTTTGTAAATGGTTTCGCAATTACTCTTATATTGTGAGTTAATCCTCACCATGGTTTTTCCCTTATTTGGTTTTCCACGTAAATCTGGTGTTTCTTGTGTTAATATTGTTTTTTGTTATTTGCACTTCATGCTCATACTTAATAACAAATTAAAGTAGATGTGGAGTTAATAATTGGTTGAGATTTGTGAATGATATTGGTGACAACTGATTCACCCCCCCTCTCAGTTGTCTTGTGCATTTCAACACTCTTTTGAAACAAGTTCCAGAATGGAATCCAAGAGATCTTCTGCATCTTTATCTGATGTTACTAATTTATTTTTAGGGGTAGATAAAAGATTAGAAAAGAATATAATTCCTTCCTCCTAGATTTCTTCTTCTTTTACTAACTCCTTGCTAGTTGATGCGCTTTGAATTTTGAATAAGGTGTTACACGATTTTTTATTCTATATTGAAACATGAAAAAAATTGTGTTTATGTCACCTTCTTTCAACCACACCTCCATAGATTTCTACCTCCAGTATATCTCTTCCCTTGCCACAATTTCTGCCCACTCCTATAATTTTTTTTGACATTCAAAAGTAACATCTAAACCTTGAGCTATTATCTCATCATTGATGTCTAATAACCCCTTATAAAAAATTTCTTTATGCTCAAAAACATTTTTAAATACATTGATGTTCTAGGTCTTAATCTGATTTTTG
The DNA here is from genome assembly GCA_007258455.2 of Sequoia sempervirens. Lineage (NCBI taxonomy): Eukaryota > Viridiplantae > Streptophyta > Pinopsida > Cupressales > Cupressaceae > Sequoia > Sequoia sempervirens. The sequence goes on from VDFB02379711.1 coordinate 121,723,800, forward strand.
ACATACTTCAACTTATTAGCTAATTGTAACATTCTTGAGCCCCTTATGAATGGAGCACTTTCCCACAATTTCCACAATAGAGGGAGAAAATGAGGATGACAAAACCACATTTTTTTCAAATTTAAAAGTAGACGCATATTTCGATGTTGATTTAGTTACCTCAATGCTTAAGGAAATGGTGTAGTGATCAGACCCTGTCAAAGATAATATTTCTTATTGCAACACCTTCTTTCCTACACACCAATTGGTTGTAGCTAAAAATATGTCCAATCGTTCTTCTATTTGCAAGAAGCCTTTCCTTCGATTTGTATAGGTGAATTGACCTTTTTGAGGATGAATATCCAACAAAGCATTATTTGTTATGAATGACTCAAAATATTCTATAACCTTCTATGGTGGGAGAATGACTCCTTTCTTTTCTTGCAAACTCACAATAGCATTAAAATCTCCTGCTAGGATGACCTTTTTATTCCTTAAACCATCAAGTACTTTAGTGATAACATCCCACAATTGTTTCTTTTCTAATGTTGTCGTTGGAGCATAGTCATTGACAAGCCAGAAGTGCAAGTCAAAGTGAAAAAAATTTAGAAGTTACCAATTTCTCTCATTCCTTGATAATTATACATTCACTCTTTTAGCATCCTAGAGGGCAATGAGATCACCAGAAGAACCATGTGTAGGAGAGTGAAAGGATTTCCATTTTTTCCATTTCTGAACTAATGCCTCAAAATTTTTCTCTGAAGTTTCAATCTCTTGTAGAATTATAATATCAGCTCCACAAGCCACTAACTGTTGCTTGATCTGAGCTCTCTTGTCAAGGGAATTAATTCCCCTGACATTCCAAGATAAGATCCTCATTGGAACCGAGGAGAGAAGCATGCTCTCCTCATTCATTTATTTTTTGAGACTGATATTGCATTATCTAGAGTTGACCGCGACCCTACTTCTATCTCTTCTTTGACCTTTGTCATATGCGACTTCCTTCCTCTCTTCCCTAGGATTTTAACTACTACTTGGTAATTGCTAGGGGTTTGTGTAATTGACAATTTTTGAGAGAAGTTAAAAACACTCAATTCCCTATCCCCCAAATCAATTTTCTTCTCAACACCCTTGGCTTCCTTTGATTGTTGTTGTTCAGGAAAATTTTGGTCTGTCACACTCCTCTTATTATTAGGATCACTACCATCCTTTTTCCCTTCAGGTTCTTTCAATTCCTTATTAGTATCTTCCAATGGGGAATTAACCAAAAAATTATCCAATTTGTCCTCTTCCATTTAAAAGAATCTATCAGTAACTTGACTTGGTGGAATAATGCTATCTTTGCAAGACACAGATTCTACCCCTCCTCTTCCATTGAAACTTCATCTGCAATAATACTTATCAGTTTAGTACCTTCTGATATTAGAATTATATCTGCCAATTCCTCCAGACTCTCTTCTTGAAATAAGTTCTTGAAAGTCATCAGATCAAGAGCTTCATCTTCATAAACACTACAAGTGCTCCTTTCTTGTGAATTCTCATTATTATTCTCCAGTTGTAATTGACCCTTCTGATTATGCAGAGCAAAAACTAAATCAAACATGATCATTTTCACAATTATTTCCAACTGCTCAGCTGATATAGCAGAAAATGACGGGTTATGCCATATAATTGGTTGAATTTTTTGTAGAAACTTTGGTAAAATAATGGATAATTTTTTCATCTTTTTCACTGGCCTCTTTGACACCTTCCTTATACCAAATTTATTTTTGTTCACACCCTTATTAGCACTAGTATCCAACTGATACACTAACTCGCTCTTTTCCAGATTCTTCTAAACATTATCCACCCTTTCCTTACTTTGTTTTACTTCTTCTTGTATTCCTTCACACTTGTGGAATTTTTCTTTTTCTTTTTCAATACATTCACTCACAGAATGCACTGACATATGACATTGATAACATACATTGTTCAAGATCTCCAATAAGATATCCTAGTTCCATTTGCCATATTCGGATGTTTTACAAATTTTCTCTAGCAGCTTCTTTGTTGTATCCAACAATGCATAGAATCTGACAGGCTTTGATGGATTTCTGAATAAATTTAGATCATGCTTAATGAAAATTCCTATATGGTTTGCCAAGATTTCTATCAAATTCAATTCCTTATACTCCAAAGGCAATGATGAAATTTGAATCCAAAAAGGTGTGAATCTTACTACAAAGTTATCAACACTAAAGTTTGGTGACTAGGGTTGCATAAACAAACCTGATCCCTGAAATACCTAGGATTTAATTTTATAAACTGCCTCTTTATACAACTTGGTTTCAAATAGTACTAGGAAAATGCCCTTTCCCTAATTTAGGTAAAAAACCTTAGTTTCCCCTTCCCATTCATCAAATATTAGATCCTTTAACACAACTATGCTCAGATTTAAATCCCAAATTTTGCAAATGAGGGCACATTGGCGGAGGTCATTTACTTGGGGATCAAGTAGATTTTCAGAGAAAGTGCCTAACACAATTGTCTTGTTTACAACTTTCTCTCTATGCCCAATTGAAGTTTCTCCTACCTGATGACATGCAATATCTACTTTATCACAATTGTTTAAAGTACTTACTTGCTTGGACTCAACCCCCCTCCATTGCATACTGGTTTATTTTCCGCTTTGTAATGCCTTTTTCTTTGCAGATTTTTTCCCTTTCTTTTTCTTTTGTGCTCTTTGTTATGAGTTGGACACATCCTTTCCATCTTTCTCCTTTGCATGTTGTTCCTGACTCTTCTCTTGCTCTGATGCCTTTGCATGTTGCTCTGACACCTTTGCATGTTGTTTTGGTACATTTTCATGTTGCTCTTTCATTGAAAAAATTACCTTATTTACACTATCTGGCCCCTTTGCATGTTTCTCTTTCTTTGATCCTTCAACAACATCTTCTTTCCTTCCTTGTTGTTCTTGATTGATTGTTTGCAAAATAGAGAACCTATTCTCCATTTTTTGTAGCTTTGGATTGAAGAGAGTGCCATTATGATAAGATTCCCAACCATTAGTTTTATTATGTCCTTGATGTAAGATCATTTCTTCTTCCTTTTGATGACTGTGTAAAACCCTAGATCATTGTAAGATATCATGATTTAGGCCTTTTCCTTTGGTACCATAAAGCTTACTTTGGGGATATATGCTAGATTTAGGGTTATCACTATCCCCTTTTTTTGTGGACCTATCTTCTTCACAAATATCAAAAGGCTCTTGCTTATCATGCAATAGCCACCTATGAGGCCTATTGGGGGCCCAATATTTTGGATTTTTCCTGAGTGAATACAACCCTTGAAATGGATGGTGCCAATCAAGATGAGCATGTGGACCTGGTTTTCGATACCCATTTTGCTGAGGACGATTGTTTCTCCACCATCGTTGACCATCTTCTATTGTATTATTGAAAACCTCTCTCCTATTTGTTGCATTATTTTTTATAGGATAAGATTCCTGACCACTACATGTAAGAGGAGGGCATCCATAGCATTTTGTAGCCTGAAAGTGTTGAGCATTTTTAAATTTTTGCCTGTTGGGAAGCCATTTTCGCACAGAACCCATTTTCCTTGATATTGAGCTAGTACCTAGGTCCCAATTTTTAATATGTTTTTTAGGACATTTTAATGTTTAAAATTCAAATTGTAATTGTTGGATTTTGATGTTTAATTGTTGGGAAATTAGAAATTTACCTATAAATATAAGGTCTTTTTATCAATTCAAATCATCTAGCAATAAGGAAACTTTCACAAGAGAAAATATTATTGTTAAGAGCATTGGAGAGAAAATTTATCATTCATTTATTGTAGCATTCAAGATCCTATCATGATGTCAAGATTTATGTGTGTTCATGCATGTTTTTGAGCTAACATTGTGATGTAGGTTTCAAGTCTTCAAGCATCAAACCAAGTGTCAAATCAAGCATCCAATCAAGCCATTTCATGCAAGATCTAATCCTTGGAGTGATGTGTTAGACTTCAGTCCTCTAAGGTCAGCCATTAAAGGGTATAGTTAGTTTCAACTAGCTATTGTTCATTTATGATCATATTTCCTTATCAAGGTTTAATTACCAAACTAGGGTTTGACCAAGGCAAACCCTTATACACCAAAAACAAACATTTTTCTCCTCTTTGTTTGTTTGTAGATTTTCAAGTGAATAAGGATAGAGATTGGATCAAACGTGCAATTTTACAAAGTTGTCATCAAAGCTATCAAGATACAGAAACTTACCTACATGTTTGTTTTTTGGCTTTCCTGATAGTCAAACTTGGGGGAATTAGAATCTTATATCTAACATCAAAGGACTGCACAAAGAATTTTTAGAGCATTGTACAGAGACCCATTCACCCTTGGGTGAATGAGTCCTAAGCAAGAAACTTTGCAACACTTTTGGTGACCGGTACACAATAATTTAACCTTCCCAGATCTGCCTACAAACTAGTGTTTCTATTTGTATTATGCTTCAAATATTCATTTCAAGTTTTACTTCGCATAATTGAGTTCATTAAGCATTTTATTTTCATCTCCCAAAAGTGCATTTCAGTCATATTTTACCATTTTTTTTCATAAGGGAAAACAACAAAATCTTCAATAGGGTTGACTCACTTAAGGGTTGAAACTCAATCCTACCTTTGGGAATCTCTTTTCCTAATTAAAATAGAGAAAGTGTAGGTGCATACATCCATTTAACCATTCCATTTTGGATTACCCACTTACCTTTTTCTACGTTTCAGTAACACAAAAAAATGGAGATTATGGAGTTTTTATTGTTGTTTTGATTTATCAAGACAATTATAGGTTTATTCAGCATGAATAACAAGTTTTCTATTTTTTTTGTTCAACATTTAGATTCTAGAAAAAAAATAGGGTTTTTTGTTTTCTATTACAAAGGCGTTGAATTGTTTATTGCAAAGATGTGTCAATGTTAACTACAAAGGCGTTAGAGTATCTGCAAAGGTGTCAATGTTCAACAAAATCATTGAACTATTAGAACAAAGGAAACACAACACATATGTGTGTTTGCCTTGAAAAACATACTGAGATGTGCAAAGGCATTGAGATGCAAACAAAAGCATCATTTTCACAAAAATAGAAGCATTGATTTGCACAAAGGCATCACACTGTCTGGACAAAGGCATTGATCTATCAGAGGATCTTTTATGTGCAAATTGACCTAAGTGTTTGAAATTTTTGATGTGATATAAAATAGTAAACAACATGTAAACTTACTCAATTGGTATTGGAAGATTGTTGTGTTTTCTTCCACAAGATCACACTAATTGGTATCACGGGTATATTTACAAAAAAGAAACACCATAGAACACATCTAAATTGTAGTGGTAGATTGAGATTATCAACTTAAAGTGGGCCTGCATAATAAAATACCTTCTAATGAGTGGATGACTAGAGTATGCCAAGATCATGTACCACCTTGACACCTCTTACCTTGAAAGGAAAAGTTCTTAACAAGGGATTATTGTCGCCTCAACAAATGTTGGTACATAGCAAGTAACTTTACACATTGATCACTATACATTGCACCACTTTAAGTTGACGATCTACAAATTATGGCTCATAGGATTCTAGATTTTACAAGTTCGTAGTGGGGGAATCAATGAACAAAAATCTCATTTGGTATACTTGAGTCAAGAGGGGTCTCCTCTCTACTCATCGTCACTTTTTCTCGACGGATCGAGGATCATGGGGCTTGGATTAAAGGATGTTAGCTACTCCTTGGGGTAAAACTTTCATTCTCCCCCCTCTTATATACCATGCTTGAACATATGGTTGAGATTAGAACTTGGGGTGATGAGGCCCCCAAGCAAGTCTCCTACTTAGAAATAAATGGAAGTAGTCTTGCTTTTGGTCCTCAAGATCATTCGTGTGATTCGCTCAAGGACTTCAATGAGAGCAATATTTATAGTGCTTTTTGGTGTGATTCCTTCATGGCATTCATGCACAAGTATGTCTAGCACTACCTTAAATGATTCCATTGGAACCTTCAATGTAAGCAATGTTTCAAGTTCATTAGATTAATTCAATTTCAAATTTTAAATCCTTAATTTATTTATCATTATTATATTACCCATATATTGCTTCATATTGAGACATTCCCAACTCTATAAGAGTCGCATGGTTCCAATCTACTCCCAACATAAATATTAATCCTAGGTCTAAAATTTAACCTTCACCTATCCTAACCTGAAAAGTAAAGGCATGAAAAATAAGGTCAAAGTTCATGATTCTTTTATCCAAAAGTTTGAGAAACTAAAAAGAAACATGATACTCTTTGTCCCACAAAATAAAACAAGAAATTATAATTTGAATTATAATTCTTCTCTTCTTTTTTAAATTCCAAACCTCAACTCCCACAAATGAACCATTAATAACATCGTCCAAAATTTTCAAAAATTATTTTCTAAATTTTAAATATACTCATATGATCCCAATATGCACAACGTCACTATTTTTACATCACATAGGACATTAAGAATTTTTTTCCAATATAATGATTATAAAATAGATTTTCTGAAAGAAAATAATATAATGTAAAAAGTAATTAAATTTTATCTAGATTCAATTTACAATTGAAACCTAAGAAAAGAACACCATATACACTCCATCTAATGTGGGCATGGTTGCAACATACAAAATCAAGTAGAAACATCTTTTTATAAAATAAATACCTTGTTGCCCAATAGAAAGTAGCCACAAAGTTTGAAGAGATCCTAAGTCTCCATTACAACAAGAGATTAGATTTTCCAAATCTTTCTTCTTCACAAACATGGCAATTCTCAATAAAATCTAATTCCCCTTTCAAACCAAGTAAAATACCAAGTAAAAAGGAGGAAGAGTTGTTAAATAAAAAAAATAAAAAAGCCTCTTTCTTTACCTTTCTATCTTTTAGAAAAATCTCTAAACCCTTTTTTCATTTTCTTCTTATTTCCCACTAACTAGCTAAGTCCATTGGTGGATATTTTCCATAAGATATTTCTACTTTAGATATTTCACTCAAGGGTATTTTCTAAATTAAAAAGTAACATTAAGAAAAATACTAATATTACAACATTTTAATTGAATGCAAATAAATTATCAAATCTAAATTCCTAATGACTTATCAAGCACAATTTAATAAATTCGACTAAGATATAAAGATCAAATAATCTTTTAATATGTAATACATTTGTGAAATGCCACAATATTAAAATGTATAGGGCCAGTCTACGATGGCAATTAAATTAAATTTATTTCATATTTAAAGTATAAAGGTCATTTATGAATACTTCACAAATAATGCAAAAACTCATTGAAAATATAAATAGAAATTAAATGACAAAATAAACACATGTAATGACAACACACATATTATTGGTTTATTCACAACACATGGATCTAGAATCAACCATGATTTAATCTTTGTTTCACAAAATCACAAGATATGTCCAACAACTCAATTAAGTGAGTAGGAAATATACACAACATATTTCCCCAAACTAAATCATCTCCAAGCAACCATTGTTGAGGGTAAAACTTGTACTTGCACACTTAATAAAAATTAAACATGCCTTCTCTAGATGAGATAGTTGAAGCACATCATAAATCCCCAACATGATATGATATAAATGAAAACAATATTAATCATCTTAAAGTCACATCTAGAAATATAAGTGCAAAAATCAATAATCATAAAAAAAAAAATGTTTAATTATATGATCATAATAAAATCACATATAATAGATATAATGGTAATAATGACATTGAAACATTGAAACAGTCTAATATAAACAAATCCACATAGTTGAATCCAAAATACATGTTCCATACCTCTCAATTGTAATCTACAAAGAGTCTCATCAACAAGTATGATATATTATCAAATCACAAAAAGTTCTACCATGATATTATGGCATATGCATCGTATAATACATAGTCAAAAAATAGATACCAATATAAAACCTCATTTCAGTAATACACATTAATGGTGGTTTAAAACATCACATAAAGTTTAAAAACACATCAAATTATAGTACAAGTACCCAAGGAACATATTCAAAACACCTTGATGGCAATACAATGCTTCATTAGAAGTTTAGTATAAAGGATAATAACATGGCATTATAATAATGGTAGCATGGTGGATACAATAATTGGGAGCAAGAACGGGGATGTTGTAAGAAGAATGAGTTTGGTGGAGGGTTGGATACACAATAGGAGTAGAAGTGGAGGATATGGATGTGGGATACAAAAAAAATTAAGTGACTAAATTTATGAAGGGAGAATGGAAAAACAATATTGAGAATGCAAGCAAAAGAGAGTTCTATTAGGAACGTTGTATTGGTTGACTATTTACTAATGTCTGACTATTTACTAATGTCGTCCCTATAAAGTTGTAATTTGTTGGCCATGTCCATTTTCTTTTGATTTTTAACATTTTTGAGATAAATGTCATGATCAAAAGGTTCCTCCTCATTGAGGTACATAGATGCATTTAGATTTTTCCATAATAGGAACCTCAATGTTATCCATGGCAAGAGAGGGGTTGAGCCTAAGACTATCAAGTACGAAGATAATATTGTGGAAGATGTTTTCGCCTAAAACCCTAATATATTATCCATCAAAATAAGAAGAGACAACTAAAGCATACAAATTTTAGGTTTGAAAAAAAAGGGCAATAAAAATAGAAAGGCTAACCCTAAGATATAACAATCAAAGGATTTGAGAAGTTGGGGTTTATCAAAATGGGGGGGATAAATACACACTACACTAATATATAGAGTATAATTAATAGATACAAACAAGTAAAAAGCAACAAAAAATAAACTATTGAGTCAAGACTATAAATGTAATTCAAATTGATTAGGTCAATATGTGCTTAAATATATGTCACACTTGGGTCAACAATAGTTGATTTTATGGTGTGGATTGTAATCAATGATCAAAATTTTCCTTCTACAATTAACACCAAATACATTATCAAAAACCTTCCTAAAAAGTTTATTCAATGCTTGGATTACGCTTGTGATCCAATCCTCCTATTGCAATTTTGTAATTGTTGCATGATTCTTTTCTCTACTTTTCAATATGTATATACTTGTATTTGAAGATGGGTGGTGTTAGAAGCACCTTGACTAGACTACTAGTATACAAAGGATAAATATGAAACTCCTTGTTGCTAATGAAACAGTATCAAAGATGTCATGTAGAAATACAAGATGCCTAGATGCTAAATCAATAATGTGACATATTATGTATCAATGTGATGCTTTTTGTCTCCATGTCATCTAACTTGAATGAGTCCTCACTTTCTAATGATTGTTGATGTCTTGGAGCTTGTGTTTAAGTTACAAGTTACTTGGTGCTCAATTCAATATGTTTTGACACATAAAACAACACGTAACAATCAAACACTATAAAAGAGTCAATTTGAAAAAATAAAAGAATTAATTAAGACTTGAACTCATGAAACATCTTATCCACAAAATAAATCTACCTACAATTAAATTAAAAGAACGTGAATAATTACAATAAAAATTGATCCAAACTATTTAATATTAAAATAGACTAACATATTAACAAATTATATAATTATGAAATAACACAAACTAAACATTAAAACATTATTTTTTACACCAAAATTAATATATATATAATTTTCCCCTCCACACATATGTATGACTTACAATATCACATTTACATTTAGATATTTATTCTAAAGCTTCACTGAGACCAACAATTTTTTCGACAAAGATGCTTCCATCCAAACAACTATGGTGTAGAAGACATAAGGAAAAGTCTTATCTTATTTTACATTCCTTGCAGGTTGCCCTCCCTTTCTAGATCAACTCCGAGAAAAGTATTATATACATTGCAATGGTATGTTGAAATCTTTCCCTCCTCTTTGAGAAAATAAGATTCAGTTTTATCTGGAAAACCTAGTTTTAATCTTCTGCAATAGCAGATCACCCCTTAACAAGCCATGAAATCTCTTTGATCGTTAGAAGAAAAAGTCATGATCAGACTCAAACTTAAGAGGGAACATCTTGGGAAAAAAATCTAAACCAGACAGAGAATAAGCTGCAATTTCTTGACATAGCTTTCTTTGAATGCAGCATTTCTACAATGATATTTTGCAGACTACATTTGCTCTTCAAATTGTATATACAGTAGATAATAGCTTTAGGCAAAAAACGATAACAGTAAGTTACAAGTACAAGAATAAATAAATCAAAGGGAAGTTGCCTTGATCTTAGACTCCTCAAAATTCTAAGAATGCATCTGTTCTTCCATTCTGAAGATTTGGTTCATTTCCTTATGCATTCTAATCCAAAATAATAATAGGCACCACAGCATGTCTGAATTTTTTTACAAATGACAGGAAAACAGCAGAGCAAGAGTGGCATTTCATTAAGAAACCTAGAGTTTTATACACCTGCAGTCCCTACATAAGATAAGATGGCAGAAATAAATCAAAATTACAATTAGAACTAGAATTACAGGGGTAGAAGAGAAATTAGAGTAGAGTGAAGAATTTGTATTGATTGCTTGATTAATCAATAAGATGGAACTACTCCATATCCCTGATCAGATATCAGGGAGGAGGATGAGTACATTTGTTCCACTTCCACTTCACCTTCCTCTACATCTGTCCTCTTTGCAAAACGGCCTTTAATGCGGGGCCTAGTCTCTGCATAGGCTTTCCTAGAAGCATATCTTATTGTCTTCTCAAACTTTCTGTTCTTTCTTTTCTCTCTGTACCTCAGCACCCTTGCTTCTCTTCCCATGGTCTCAAACTGGCTCCCTGGATGAACAAATCCTCTAGGAGGAATCTCAAATGACGCCCTTGTTGGGTCACTGAAAGAGGCTGGAATGTCATTTATACTGCTCTCTGGCACAATTCCTACCTCTATAGAAGAGGACGACGCCTGCAAATAAAATAAAATATTAAAGACACCATTAATGGCCACGTCAAAGAAGTCATCAGAAATTGTGTTAATGTACAGGGTGATCAAAACATGACAATGGAGCTCCAAAAGTCTAAAGAAGAGTTCTCGAAGCCTCTTTACCAGAAAACTTACTATAAATATTTAGTTAAAGAAATTACAACCACCTGTGTTGATCACTGTGCAGCTGTGTTACCAGAAACCAGATGTGACGGCAATGGCCACGTAATGCAAAAAAGGTTTGCTTTGGTTTGTGTACATAAGAAACATCAAACAAATAAGGACAGGTTTTCGAGACATATATAATATATAGTTCTTATAAGTTTTTGTTATATATTTGTTAATAAACATGTATCACGTCCCGTGATTTGCCGAAGTATAAATCCATAAAAATACAGTGAAGCCCATTTGCTACATTTGTTTTGCACATTCCTAAATCAACAAATAAACTAACAATTTCAGATATGTAATTTTTTTAAATCAACAAATAAACTAACAATTTCAGATATGTAATTTTTTAAGTTCATGAATCAGATGTATAATTTTCACAGGTGATGATGTTGGTATGAATTGTTTCTGGATTTGACTGTGTGAATTTTTTTTTGATATTTCAGATCAATTTTTATGATCTATCATCAAAAATCAGAAAAGGGAAGTTGAATGAAGAATCAGAAAATAAGAATTAAATTAGAAATCAGAAAACAAGAAAAGAAAAATGTATGGATCATCAGAAAACAAGAATTGAATGAAAAATAAAAAGACAAAAGAAAAAAATAAAAGAATCATAAAATTTGATGCAAAACATTTAAAAACTTAATCAATTCCAAAAACAATTCATACCAAACTAACAATCAGCAAAACATTCTACTGAAGAAAAATGACAACTAATGGACAAAGTGCAGGTTGTCATTCCGTTGCTTCAGATTGTGGCTGAAAAACAGTTTTTAGCTTACTGATCTTGACAGAAAGCGTTCACCAAGAAGTGATTTTTAAGCCTTGAATTCATCTCATAATATATCAAAGATTTCCTTCCAACAAAAAAATATTCTACAGTAGTCTGCTTGTGGCAACGAGTTGCAACATCCAAGAACAACCCCAAAAGAGAAAAAATGTTAGCAGCTTAATCTTTTTGGGTTGCCAACGGGTTGTGGGATTGTCAAATTGAAGAATGTCACTGAAATTGCCTTTAAAATGCCATCTAGAGAATATCCTGTGCCGCTTCTCAGCTACCCATGACGCCAGTATTTTAATGGGCTTCTAGTGAGGACACATTAGTTTCTAGGGTGCTAGATAGCTAGTAAAAGAGTACAGATATTTATTTTTATTACTTTCTATTTTTATTTGTTTTCAATGAAGTGCTAGAACAATAGGGTAGCCATACTTATATGCAGAGTACAAGAGTCATTATTACAAGAAATATATAATCCAATGGAAATACAAAGATGTATACACGAGTATATTTCATGGAGGTCATCAAGGGAATTTGAGCAGAAAACTATGTGAGTTGTTCCAGTAATGAAGATGCAACTATTGTGCAATTTGCAAAAACAAGGCAAGTGTCGAAAAACGAAGTAGTTTCAAGTACATCAGAATTTATTAATCATTTGTACACAAGATATGGGGCTTGTAAACAATTTGCAAAGAAGAATATAGCTATTTAGAACACATGTGATTGATAAGTAAAATACAAATTAAAGACGTTGGTGTATTTAAAATAGTAAATAGTACTGTAAGGCAAAGCTCAGCAATTGGTCTGCTAAATAGCTCAAGACAAAGCTCAGCAATTGGTTGTCGTGGGAGGACTCTGCTGAATTGTGTCAGGTTTCTTGGATGTTGGGATGTATTTTAAGGGAGAGGAAGTGTAATTAAGTATGTTTTCTTGGAAGTTGGGATGTAGTATTAGTATTTGTGGTCTTCAAGTTGTTAGGTCTATTGGAAGTACTTATAATGAATGAGACATACTTTAGATTTAAAAAGCAACAAATCATGTATTGTCACATTAGTGCACCACTAATATATGATTTAATGCATAATTAAAAGCATGTTGATGTGGCAACATATATGATGATGTGAACCTGAAATCTTAATCATAAGCCCGGTCTTGCCAAATATACCACTGTAAGAAATTTAAAATGATTTGAAATTGCCATATAAGATTTTGATAGGCACAAAATAGTTATTTCTATTCAAATTGCTGTTAGAACTAAGAGAACAAGCTATAAAATCCTTTGAACGTTAATTTGGTTTTAATACAGATATGCTTGGAAACCACAGAAGTGTATTTTCATTGATGTCACCGGAGGAATTTGAGCAGAGAACTATGTGAGCTAACCATATATTAGAAATAGATTCAAGTACAGTATAATTTGTTAATTAATTGTATACAAGATATGGCACTTTGTAAACGATTTGCATAGAAGAATACAGCTGTTTACAACCCATGTGATTGACAAGCAATATACAAATAAAAGACCTGGTTGTCTTCAAAATATGTAACTGATAGAAGGCAAAACCCAGCAATTGGTTCTCACAGCAGGACTTAGCTGAATTATGTAAGGCTTCTTGGGAGTTCGGATAATTCTAGCTCTTTGCAACACTTTGAACTTGAAGCGCGAAATTTCTTTTAAAATCATGCTTACAAATAAGCTAGCAAGTTATAAGATCTTTTACTGTGCATTTGGTTTGGATGTAGATATGCTTGGAAACCACGCATTAATGGGGTTAAAAAATCCTTGTTTCAAGTGCAGATATGCTTGGAACCCACGTGTTAATGGGGCTAGAAAACGCTCAATGAAATCGCCAGTTGAATAGATGAAGAATCACCCAAAACTAGAGAGAAATAATAAGGGTTTTAAAAAAATTATCAATGTTTTCGATCATATTTTCTCATTATCATTCCAATGAGAGAAAGAGAAGAGAAAATAGACTATAAAATGTGATCCAAAAGTTTGATGAAAAAAATTCATAATCTAATTTTTTCTAAAAATCAAACTATTATCCTTAGCTGTGAAATTTATGTATTAAATGGCCTATCTGCATTATAAGTACAAATTTTGAACTTGAGGGGAATGATACGGTCCCTGCAAAAGATACTGGATCGAAGTTTGAAAGCTGGCTTGAATGCTTCTGACTGTCATGCAGCTAGCAAGGAACTCTAGGTAATGTGAAATTAGATATTCTGCCTGCTGTTGTCCTAATTCAGATGTGTAAAACGGATCTCGAGCGTCCTTAAAACATGACAAATAATTTTTCAAATTGCTGGTGTCTGGTATTTCTTTCTCAGGAAAGTGAATTCCTTATAGTTTATATGGCAAATAAATCATTTGGAAATTGCAAAGATTCCATTGATTTGTTAGTTTTTGAAGGAGAGGGGTTTTTGGAGTAGATCCACTAGCCTTTAGGTCTTCCATGTCTAAGAAATAAACTACTGTAGGACCTCACCATATATTTCAGTATAATAGTTGAAAAAACAAAACCAAAGAGATGGTGAAGTTCCTTACGCTGTGGTTGAGACATGGAGTCCTGTAACCATAATTTCCCTTGGGTACATCTGCATCCAATGATCCTGACTCATTGGAAACTTTGGTAGAAGAATGTTCAATCACTTCAGGACTGTGAACAGGGACCATGCTGTCTGTTCCCATATGAAGAGTGGGTACTGCATCTGTACAATTTCTTGGTGTTGTTTCATTAGAGGCCAGCAAATCGAAACCCACATAAGGATCAGCCACATCATGTAAAAAATCAATACTTTGCAAATAGGCCTTGAACTTGAGCTTATCCTTCACTGTCTTTTCATCATCTCCTCCTGATTCACTAACAACTCTCAGATTATTTTTATTGGCTTCAGGAATCAACCATGATACAGCAGCAGCCTCTTCTACTGAGCACATTCCAGTATCATTACCATTCTGATCAGTCCTATGGTCCAACAAATTACTACGCTCATTATTCTCCTCATTATCATTTTCCAAATGCTCATCACCACCATCATCATTCAAGATATCATTGCAGTCAAGGCTATACTTATTATTGGCTCCAGTTGTGTTATTATTGACCTGCACATTAGGACACTCATAAAATGGGGTCACAGGAACTCTTTCATGTCTACGGGCAAGTGGATTGGCAGAGTGGATATCAGAATCACAGGCCACACACAGAGCTGCAGCATCTGCCTTACATGTGACAGAAGCCGGAGCCTGTTCACACACTTCACACAGCCAAACTCTTTCATGGCACAAGGATGAGATCACTCTCTTGTTATTAGCACTACCACCATGGATTCTGACATCACAAACCATACAAATATGTGCAGTGTGGTCTCTGCAATAAAGCTCAGAGCTTGACACTTGACACACATCACAGAGCTTTGGCACACTCATTCTCCACCCTCTGATTCCTCTTAAGAAATCCTTGTGATCCTCTTGAGGCCCTTTATCCCATTCTTCAGGACTATGCCAGTCCTCCTCTTCCTCCTCCTTCACCATTGAGAAAACTCAATCCTTGTCCACGTATCAGGCCCCAACTAGATTAGGTTCTATTATGATGATGGTAATATATCAGCTAACTCTCTAGAATCTTAGGTGGGTATTTCAAATAGTAGGCGCTGCGCTTTATTTAGAGGGTTTTCTAGTGGGTGACCAATGAGGATAGGGAATTTGATCTAGTTATCTCTTCTTTTTGATCTCAGAGATTTTGGTCCACGCAAAAATAATATCCTAAGAAGAAAACAAATTAAAAAAGAACCCCCAAACGTGTCCATATCACTACGGTCCGATTGACAGGTGATCCACGGTGAGAAAGCAAGAGGTCCACCATGGGGCGTCATGCATGATGAGATCCCCCTTAAAAGTGCCTGCCAAATATACCTTGGGTTTAAGATTCAGATTTGCATTTTTTTGAGTGGGGGCACATGGTAAACCAGGGTCACATAGACTTTGAATTTTCCTGGATGCTCACTTTCTTGGTTTATGAAGGGAGAGCAAGTTGAGTAGCGGGAGCAGTACGGTCGCCGATTCGACCGCTATTTTCAATATCTGTTAAATCAATCATATCAATCACTATTGCCTACAGCTTTTATCGTTTTAAACACGTTTTCTCCCTTGGAAATGTCTGAGGAGTCCCGAAGCTAAAGAGCAAAGTTAACCTAATTAGACAGAGATTTATTTTCCTTTATTTTGATCTTCTCAGTAATGATTATTAGGATGATAGCCTACTGAAATGATTGACTTGGTAGACGACAAGTTCTCATTATTTTGGAGCAGTTGGGTCTATCTGGTATTCCTTGCACGTTAACGTTTACCCTTTTGAACATGATTGAAGACAATTTTGTAGTTTATATAAAGATTGAAATGAGATGAAAGTTTTTAATGGCGTTCAGGGATTCTTTTGAACATGATTGAAGACAATTTTGTAGTTTATATAAAGATTGAAATGAGATGAAAGTTTTTAATGGCGTTCAGGGATTCAAGGGTTGAGTTATAGACAAAATCAAACAATCTATTTGGTTTTTCAAATCACAATAGATTTTGCTGAGTTGAGTTATAGACAAAATCAAACAATCTATTTGGTTTTTCAGATCACAATAGATTTTGCTGACTATTATTTTTTATTTAAGTAATGGTAAAAAATGCACCTCACACTTTTTATATTTGGATTTATTTGTCTATATATTGTCTATTTTTATATTTGGATTTATTTGTCTATATATTTTGTGTGGCATACAACAAATTCATCGTGAGCAATTCACCAATGGAAAATTCACTGCCAACAATTCACCACGGGAAAATTCACCACCATGACAATTCACTGCGCGAAAAATTAATTATATGAATTTTTGGCGGTTAATTTTCCATGGCAGTGAATTGCTGGTGGTGGTGAATTGTTGACGGTGAATTTTCCGTGGATGAATTGTTGGCGGTGAATTTTCCTAGAGCCATATTGTCTATAAAATACGGTTTTTATTTAAGATTGAGTATACAATTTGAGTTTTATTTGTTTCTTGATTGTATTTATTCTTAGGGTAGTCTCAACCTTCAATCTAATCATTTTTATTGAGAAGCAAATTCACGCTTGCAAAAATGGCAATCTTGGATCAGCTTTACCTCTCTTTGTGATTCTTGTTTGCTAACCTTATATATATATACTTCGATTAGGCATCTAGGAGTTGCAAAAAAATCACTTTAATGTTTAGATTCTAATAACCAATGGATTCACCAAATCTCTCAATAAAATTTTGTATCTCTCAAAATTCTCAAATACTCAAAAAACCATGAATCAAGCCATTAAAAAGCTTGATACTATTGTTTTTAATTTTGTTCAAAAGCCCAACTATCATCCATACAAATCATAGTTAGAGCCCATAAAAATTACTATCAAACTTATATATTATTACTACTTATGCTAATATTATCTTTACATAACCACGCAAACCAATAAAGGGCAATATTGTCTACGACCTACTATGACTTCAACTAGCTAGTCTTCAAAATATCACATGTAATGCATAAGTATGGGAAGTGATCTTATAGTAGTAGTATTAACGGATGTTGGGTGGGTCTAGAGGGATTAAGGGGCAAATTATGTACGCCCTTCTACACCCAAACACACAATTACATTTTTTACATTTTTGCCCTTTCTAGAGGGGGGCATCATAGTCAATTATTCTTCAGTTTTAGAATCATAGTTACAACACCCATTAATATCACCTCTAGCCTTGGGAAAAAGACTTTAAAATTTTAGGTTGTAGTGTCCTCCACCACTAAATGTTGTTTATGGATGTGTTTTTGCAAGGTGCGATGTGCTCCACATGGTAGTTATAAAAATCTTGTGCTTAGTTCTCTAGTCCTTCAATAGCATCGTGTAATAGGTACCATTTATGTTGCCATGGAGAGCATCAAGGCACAACTCAAGGGTTGCACCACATCAAATATATTCCCCTCCCAACAAACTAGCTAGGATCTAACAAAAAAATTAACAATTCTTCCCAAACACTCACACATTGTTACACCCCAAATTTTGACTTCCAATTACTTTTAACTTTTACGATAAAATGTATTTTTGACATGAATGAATGTTTTTACGTTTGTTGATATTTAGATGAAATTATAATGCAATGAAAAATATTTCAATTGCAATGATTATTACTTTTAATTAATGATTATGATATCATGGCTAATAATGGAATAACTATTTTGATGGCCTTCTAAGTTGAATGCAGGAGCAAATTTTACACTCCCAAATGGAGAGGGAGAGTATTGCTGGAGAGAAGAGTATGGGCATTGGTATACAAATGGGTAAATGCCTTTTTGAGTCAATCACACACTCATGTAGGTTTTGCTTCAAAGTCCAAGTAAGTTGTCAAGGTCTACCCTATGTTGTCAAAGAGGTAATACTTATGTGGTCCAGTCATATGGTTAGGTTGTAATCATATTTGATCCTTAATTTAGTCTTTTGCAATTTAGTCAAGAGGAGATATTATTGTGTCTAATCGTCTTTGTGATTCTATTATTTTAAAGGTTTATTTGTTTATTATGTAAATGAATTGATATATATATATATATATATTAATGCTAACAACCTTTATTAAGGGAAGTTGTGGTTGTTAAAAGGCAATTAACTGGCCTTAAGTGCAAATCAATGGAAAGGAATAAAAGTTAACTTGATAATTCCCTTAAACCCTCACATGGAGGCTTAATGTCACCATCAATGGCTATATTCATGGCAATATACTAGGCATGAAAGAATTTTTTAGTGCATCCTTTATGGCATGGTGGAGGGGAAGATGGAGTCATGTGGTTAAAAGGAATGTGCCGCATGTTTTAAAGATCTTTTTATTGCCATATGATAGGAGTAGTCACTTGGTTGTAAAAGCAGTTTGCATTTTGTAAAAAGAGAATAGAGAGAGTAGTCGTTGGTCATGGAGAGAAGTTTTTCTATATTGACAAACCAGAGTATATGATATAGAGAGGCATCTCTTCATTATTATTGTGAAAAGAGTGCATTAATATTTGTAGTCGAGAGTATATTGAGGTTAGTATACAAGGAAGAGCAGGGGACATTTCGTACTTGAAAGGAAGAATTTTGTTTGGATTTTATGGTAGGGAGATAGAACAAAAAAACTCAAACACTCTCATTCAAGAACAAACCCTAGAGATCTCAATCTAAAGTATGCAAAGGGAAGGGAGATCTTGCAATAGGGTTGTCCTAGGGTTTGATTATAAACTAATGAGGGGTACACCACCAAGCTAGGACTTGGAAAAATGTATGAAATGCAAGATCTAATAATTGATCTCAATGATACATAAAACCTCATTAAATGAACTATAAATGTAAATAAATCAAAACAGCAAATTGGAAAAGTACAGAGGAGCACCTGGAAACCTAAGAGAGCTTGAATGGAGGCTTGAAATGCTAAATAACCTGAAATTTAGGCCTACTACGACTCATACACTAGTCTAGGTGTATCAGTCCCAAATCTAGGTTTCTGTGCAGGAACTAGTTTTTGGATAAAGGGTATCTGAAATTGCCAAAATCTGAAAAATGACCTAAACTGGACTCATATGCCAAGATTGGCATATGAGTCCAGTTAGGGTTTTCTGGAACTTCAAAGTCTAAATCTGGTCTTCAATGTCTGCTCTTTCTGTTCCACTTTGTTTTCAGAACCGAAACCCTGATTTTGGGGTTGTAGGTGACTTTTCAGTGAAGATTACAACCTTGCAAATGAGGGAACAATTCCAACAACTTTCTCCAAGCTTGTAACCTAATCTTCAAAGGTCCTTCATGCTCCAAGACACCTAGATCTACAATCACACATGTAAAGAGGAGAAAAACTTGTTGGTTGTTAGTGAATAGGGTTTTTCCTTGGTCAAACCCTGTTTAGGTAATTAAACCAAATGATGAGATAATGAAATGACGGTATGAAACATGAAACATGAACAATGATGCCTTGAATGATGCCTTGTAAACGATGCTTTGTAAATCTGCAATGTAACATAAAATGGCCATGAAGGATGTAGATATAGATCTTGAGATAAGTGTAGAACAATGCTTACATCACAACACTAGCTCAATAACATGCTTGATTCTTGATAACCTTTACATGATGATGGCTCTCAGATTGCTGCAATAATTGATGGAGAATTATGCCCTTGAATGCTTGAAAATTGACCTTGAATGCTTTCTTGAAGATTTTGTGAAGTCTTAGAATGCTTAACTCTTGAGTGCTCTCTTGAAGATATTGTGAAGTCTTGGAATGCTTAACTCTTGAGTGCTTCACTTAGTATCATGAATGCTTATTGAAATAATGATTTGACACCTCATTTATATAGGCAATCCATCTAATATCCCGTTAATTGAATCCCATAGACTGACATTCATGAAATTTGAACTTAAAACCCAAATTTTCCCATTCAAAACTCAAAAAAGGAGCCAAATGGGACTCATACACCATATGTGGCGTATGGGTCCCACTCGGATGGGATTGTTACACCCTAGTTGTGTAGTTACTGTTTACTATTACTACATAGGGTAAATATGAATGTAATGTGAATTTTGGAGATGAATAAATTATGCTTGTACCTTGTTATCAATATGAATGTTATCTCATTTGATGTTATATCATTTGATATTGCCTCTGTTGATGTTATTCATGGTGAAGTACTGCATATAAGTGAATGAAAGGTTATTGAATTATTATTATTCTAACTTTGGAGATGTTTATGTATAGTGCATATGTTATGAACAATTGACTATCGTGTGCATGTGTTAGTGGATGCAGGTATGTGTTCCATTCCTCCAGGCAGAAGGGAAGTATCACTCAAGAGAAGATCTTGGTCGGGTAACCGATAAAAGTAAACTATCTGAGCATAAATGCACACCACATTAGAATGATTGAGTTGAGTCAGTTAGTGGGTAATAGGTAAGTCATCCTTAGTCGATATGTCTCCATTTGAGAGTCTTGTTTACTACTACATGCATTATTAGGTGATGTTATATGTTTGAGCTTTTGAGATATTTCTTGTGCTATTACAATTATATTGACAAATTGGATGTAGGTGAAAGTATGTTTATATAAATGCACATGCATGTCAATGGGATCTAATGACATGTATATGTATATGCATATGCATAAATGTACCACATATAAACACTTATCAATATGATGTTAATTGTGTATGGCTTTATGTGAAACGGATGTGAACACACACAAACACACACACACACACACACACACACATATATATGTGTGTGTGTGTGTAGTATATACATGTATCCATATGCATATTTATATCAATACATGCGTATGTTAGTGAATGGACACGCTCATACGAATGCATCGATACAGATATACCTACACATATGTGTACATAGAGGCATATACATTTATACCTACATACATACATACATATATATATATATATGCATACATTCAATATAATGTGTTTATTATGTACTATCTTGCCTGTACTCATATATATACATATATATATATATGTAAATATATATTAATGGATATATATATATATATAAATACATGTTAGTTTTTAAATATATATATGAATATAATATAATATATACATATATATTAAACATATTATATATGTTAATTAGAATCGACTATCTCTTATTTAATTGAATTTGATTTATAAGGCTATTTTGTAGTCGATGGAGACTATGAAATGGAGGTCAATATTGACTATGTCAATGGAGGCCGATTTAATAACTTATGACTGTTAATGCAAACCGATTATCATAATGAATGGTGCACGGTATAAGTAGTCGTATAACATTTGATACTGTTATCTATTATATGTTGATTTGGTCGATGCCTTAAGAGAGACCAAGCTTGACTTTATCTTATGTATTAAACTATTCAAAGTCGATTCATTCACCAGATGGGTCGTTAGAAACTTGTTGTCATGAAATGGAAGTTGACTAAGTTTAACCGCACCAAATATGAAGGAATTAGAATTGGGAATGGCACCACCTTTGAGTTTGATTTGCTATAGATGTCTTCTCATTGTAACTATTTGAATTATGCATATGTCGATTGAGTTAGTCTTCAAATTGTTGTCACAAAACAAGTTGACCTATAGGTGAATAAGTTGAGTATTAGCTTGAGAATTTTCCACCTTTCTGATAGGTTTCATGTGTTGCTTTGCATGAAGCTTGTTGTCCATTAACATTCCTAAACTATAGGCTTTGAGGTTGCTTGGTTGCTCTATAAATAGTTGAACCATTTCACTTGAAAGGGACACATTATTTCCCAAGAGATTATACATCTTTTGCAATTCATTATTTTTGAGTTATTACTAGCCATAATTGTCTCATTTTATGAGTGTGATATAGAGAGTGTTCTATTGTGAGTAAGAGGTAACATTGTTGTCGAGAGAAGTATGCGATCAACAAGTGAGATAGAGTTATTTGTGAGAAGTTGATTATCAAGCTAATTGTTGGTGGAGAGGGCTGCATTGTTGTCTTTATTTTGGATAAGCGATAATAGGCATGAGGATCCCTTCTTCTTTGTTATTTTACTTTGAATGATGTGTCTTGCATGCATGGCTGAGATGTCTTTTCCACTATATGCTTTAGAGAATTTAGATTGTTTGAAAAGGAAAGTTGAAGCTATTATGTTGTTTGCAATGATGTGTCTTGCATGTACGGTTGAGATGTCTTTTCCAATATATGCTTTAGAGAATTTAGATTGTTTGAAAAGGAAAGTTGAAGCTATTATGTTGTTTGCATATTGTGTTTTTAAGTACTCCATAGTAGGAGATAGGTGTTTATCATAGGTATTATATACTAGGTATGATTGAACATGCAAAGCACATATGGTGTATTTAGATAAGTTATTGATTTAACTAGTAAAGCTTGTGTTTTCTCCTAGGAGAGATAATCCAATATGGGGAGAGTTTAAAGTACTTACTTGTAAGTAGGGTTATCCAAGTATATAGGTTATCTTTGGAATGATGGACTATCCATAGAAGGAAATACCTAACTTGTGTACTTACTAGTTAAGTAGGTTTATTCCAAGTAGTTTAATATGGTTGTAGGTTATCTGGGATGATGGACTATCCATTGAAGGAAATACCTATGTGTAGCTTAAGATAGCATTAAGTCAAATCAGCCCTGAGTAGTGTATGTGATAGATGACTTCATTTGAAGCACTGAATGAGAACACTTTGGCCAAAGTAGTGTGAATGTCCAAGACTCCACTTTAGTTGTGTGACTATGGAGACTACATTGTCAGTTCACCATGATCTAGTGCTACATGCTAGACAAATATTGTAGGGATACAAGTTCTAGTTATGTAGGACACAACACTATGCTCAGTTGGTTTTCATTATTGGTTACCCTACCAATCCCTTCGTCGAAGGGAAGGACCATCTATTGAATGATAGATGTGCGGGGGACCGCATTATGAGTCTATGGTTGGCAGAAAAGCACCTGAGTGATGCTTCTCCTCCACAACAGATGATAGAAGAACCAAGATTTGAAAGAAATGATCATGGACTATCTTATAGCTATTTGTTCTAAAGCTCTTTGAGCTATGTATGTAAATGTGTGCTTTCTTACATTGATGTATTTTATGAAATGAAAAGGAATTCATGTTGTATTATGTTAAGCATCTTGATTGGAAATTATCAATAAAGAGAATAAAAAATTTATTGCAATGGCTTGTTACTTAGTTTATTTACTCATATGGTGAAAAATTAGAAATTTTTACTTCATTAAACTTGGGTTAGTACGTTACATGTGGTATCAGATCTACCAGATTTAGCTCTAGAACATATGAGCTCGTCATTTTTTCCATCCAACATTATCTAATGTTGTGAATTCTTGTGCCAGGATGGTGCGTCTTAGATTAACGACTCGAAAGTCAGTAATCAGAAATGAGCGCTACCTCAAGGAAAATAAGGAAAAAGAAGCCATCATTAGAACCATAGAAGGAACCAATTTCGATAATGTTATCTAGTTGAGTGACACTGAAACCTTTAGTCACACACTTTCTCATATCAGTTATGTGAAGAGGAGTATGAAGATGGAGGCTATGTACAATTACCTACCAACCATCTCACCAGAAAAGTTTGAGTCATTACCACTTTCCAGGGATATGCCTTCAAAAGAAAGTGTTAGTCCAGCATTCATCTTTAGGGATCGTAGAGTTCTACCACTGACTGAAGTAATAGCGATTTCTTCAAGTAAAGAGTCCAAGGGACATGTACCACGGACACCGCCAGATGAGAAATGGTCTCATGAACATTTTTTTGTGAAAAATGTAGACTACATTGTTGATGAACACCATATTGACATTACCTCTCAAAACTGTGTATCAGATGATAAATCTGAAGGTTATTATCCTTTTTGGGACAGGTACAAACAAATGAGAGATGAATAGAAAGATAGGGAACAACAATTGTCTCAATTTATAGGTTAAACTCCTTTAAGTTATGTGTTTGAGAGTGAATTTGAAGGATACTCTCCACTTGACTATCTGAATAGTCACTCCATGTAATTGAAAGGATATTGAAATCCTCATGAAATAAATAAAATTATGAGTTTATTAAAAGAAGCGTGTGCTTAATATTATGTGGAATTCTAGTGTGCATATGAATGTTTATTTTTATGTTTTCCATAAGATCATTGATAACATAATTTAGTCTAACATGGATAAAACATTCAGGTAAAAACCAATCACATAAGCATGGTGAGGACGCGAACTAATCCCAATGGAAGTCAAGGGGTTGGACAAGGAACCATTAGAGTAGAGGCTAGACGACCAAATCTTGGCAAGGTTGGCTAACTTTGAGCAAGAGATAGTTAAGGATAGGGTAGAAAAGGAAGTACTCGTTAATTATCATGAGGGAGTAAATTCTTCCCATGGGAATAATGAAACCCATAATCATGAGAAGGAAAAATCACCTACGCCATTTGTGGAAAGGAATAAGAAGCTTGTAGCTTCCAAACTTTCTAGGGACATGAAGAAGGTTATTCCAACTAAGTTTGATGGTAGTGCTAGAGGTGATGAGGTTGAGGTGTGGCTTGTATAAATGGAAAATTATTTTGAAATACGAAACAATGATGAGGTTACTAAAGCCACATGGGGTGTGTATCAGTTAGCAGGGGAAGCTTCTAACTGGTGGATGAACAAGAAGTTGGAACTTAATATCAACTCATGGAAGCTGGCATGGGGAGAATTTATGGATATTTTCTACAAAATATGGTTACCACAACTTCACTATGACCAAAAACTTTTGGATTTTTGGGGTTTGAAACAAGGTAACATGATGGTCAATGAATACTGGGAGAAGTTCACCCAACTTCTGCTCTATGTTCCCATATATCATAAGGATGAGCCCTTTCGTATTAGAAAATTTATAATGGGACTCAATAGTCAGATTGGAGGAGAAGTGGATATGCATGGTCCAACAACAATGGATCTCTTATATGAAAAAGCAATTAAGCAAGAGCAAAAGCTTAGGGCTAATTCCACACGTTAAGAAAGAAAAGAGCAAAAGAAGGATGTGGAAGTTCCTAACAAGATAGTTCCTAAGAAGGAGAAATCTGTGCAAAATGATCCAAGGAAAAAGGGGAAAATATTCTACAATAATGGAAAATAGATTAGGAGAGACCAAAAAAGGAATGATTCTAGCATGGGTAATACCAATAAGGCTAGTGAAAATACCAACAAATTTGGAGAAACCATAGGGAAAAGAGGACTACCTACATGATGTTTTATATGCAGAGGGATCACTATTCTAGTGAGTGTCCCGATAAAACTTCTAGATCACAACCATATGGTAATCCATTACCCACTCAACAAGCAATGTTTCAGCATAAGATACATGCAGCAGTGGATGATCGTTAGGAAGAGTACCAAGTAACTCCAGTTGAAATGTCAGGTATTTTGTTTGGCTTACCTATTTCTATTTTTATTGATACTAGTGCAACTGAGATTTTCATTTCACCTAGAATATCTAAACAATTATCTAGAAAGGCGGGACACATGGCAATGTCTTGGAATGTAGAGTATGCAAACCAAACAAGAGCAAAGGTGGATCAATGTTTATTTGAGGCTAGAATAGAACTACCTAGTTTTACTACAAAAGTTAACCTTTATGGTGCACATCTAGGATCATATGATGTTATCCTAGGTATGAATTGGTTGTGGAAACATAGGGCTAAGGTAGACTACCATGCTAAGACTGTAGAATGCCTAGATGATTTTAGAAATCAAGTTAAATTCCAAGGGATGCCTAGGGAGGTTAGGGTTCAAAAAATTACGACAATGCAACTTATAAGAGCTAAGAAGAAAGGGTGTAAACTCTTTGTCGTAAAGATTGAAGAACTTAGGAAGGATAGAGATGATTCAGAGCTCCAAATTTTACAAGAACTAGAAGATGGTGAAATAGATGAAACTGGAAAATCGGATATGGAGAAGTATCCAATATTAAGGAAATTTTTAGATGTATTTCCAAAGGAGTTACCAGGGTTGCCTTTGAAAAGAATATTTGACTTCTCCATAGATATAGTTCCAGGGTTAGAACCTATTTATAAGGTACCCTATAGGATGACAACCATTAAACTTATGGAAATTAAGACACAATTGGATGAATTGTTGTCGAAAGGACTGATAAGGCCAAGTGTATCACCTTGGGGAGCACCAGTCAACTTTGTTAAGAAGAAGGATGGTACATTATGTTTATGCATCGATTATCGTATGCTTAACAAATCTACAGTTAAGAACACGTATTTGTTGTTGCACATTGACGATCTTTTTGATCAAATGAGGGGTGTTGTCATATTCTCTAAAATAGATCTGAGATCTGGATATCACAAATTGAGGGTTAAGGATGAAGATATCTTTAAAACTACATTCAGAACTAGATATGGACACTATGAGTTCACATTTTTACCTTTCAATTTAACAAATGCACCTACAACATTCATGAACTTGATGTATAGCGTGTTTAGGGATTACCTTGACAAATTTGTACTAGTTTTTCTAGATGATATATTGATTTATTCTAGAAATGAGGAAGCACATTGCAAGCATTTAGAAATGGTCCTACAACATTTAAGAGAACATAGGTTGTATGGTAAACTTTCCAAGTGTACATTCTTCAAAAATAGGGTACATTATTTAGGTCATGTGATCTCGGCAGAGGGAATTGCTATAGATCTAGCTAAGATCAAAGCAGTGATTGAGTGGCCTATACCTAAGAATGTGTCAGAGGTAAGAAGTTGCATGGGTTTGGTAGGGTATTATAGGAAGTTTGTTGCAAACTTTTCTAAGATATCTTTTCTAATTACTTCTTTACAAAAGAAAGGAAAGAGATTTGAATGGACTAAGAAGTTTCAAGAGGATTTTGAACTACTCAAGGAGAAATTAACCACCGCACCGATCTTAAAAGTACCAGATCTTGAGGATAACTTTATGGTTATCATGAATGCATGCAGAGAAGGGTTAGGAGATTTTTTTATGCAAGATGGGCAAGTAATTGCTTATGAATCTAGAAAGTTGAAACCATATGAGATGAATTAGGCATCACATGATTTAAAATTAGCAACTATGGTTCACACATTGCAAATGTGGAGGCACTATTTGCTAGGAAAACCCTTTGAGTTGAAAACTAACCATAATGGGTTAAAGTACCTTTTTACTCAACTTAATCTGAATGCTAGACAAATAAGATGGTTATAATTAATACCTAACTATGATTTTAATATAAGTTATATTAAGGGAAAACAAAATCGGGTTGCCAACGCATTAAGTCAAAGACAACACATTGCTTCTATAGTAACAATCCAAACCGATTTTAAGGGGCAAGTACTCCAAAAGTGCAAGGAAGATGAGTATTACTTGAAATTTAAGCAAGCACTCACGGATAATCGACAAGATTCTAGGTATGAAGGTTTTCATTTTGAACCTAATGGAATACTTAGATATTTATAGGAGCAAATTTTTACCCCTTACACAAATTCCCCTTTTACACATCCTCACCTTAGAAAACCAAATTTGAAGGTGAAATTCCACATCAGCAAGTTGTCTTCCTTCCACTTGGCATCTATTTGTTGTGTTGGTAGAAGAATATTTGTCGGGGATGCTTGCGTAGTGTGCAGACGTCTGCGCGACACGCTTATGTCCCTGACAGATTCCTGTGTTTGAAGCTAGAAGAGGCATTACACTTCCTATTGGGAACGGTTTGTAACGTCCCTCTTCGACCAACCGACCCCAAAAATGGAAGATTCTTCCCTCTTCTCCTTCAAATTCTTCCATTCTTCATTCAAATCATCTCTTTTTACAATCTTCAAGCATTCACTTCATCCTTCTTCATAGTTTCTTGGCACTTCCAACATTCTCAATACTCCATTGCAGAAACAACACTCTATCAACTCCATAAAGCAAGTGTGAGGCAAGCCATTGCAGCAGGGGCTTGACATTTTGCAACACCTCCTTTCATTGTAGTCAAGGCTATGGTGATTGTTCAAGCCTTCTTTCTCCATCATTGGATAGTGAGCTCTTGGTGGAGGTGGTAATGTTTTGCTCCTCTCCTTTACAATTTGGTTGAGTAGCTATATATTGTTATGTAGTGTTATTTGCATTCCTTCCTTCTATACTTCTTTATCATACATTTCTCTATCATTTCTACTTGGTTTTCCATGGGGGTGGAAACACCAAAACAGGGGTCTAACTGAGGAAAACCCCTATACAACCCCAACAAATTTCCCCTCTTTCTTGTGTGTAGGTGGATGTGCATTTGGAGCTAGCTGTCGAATAGGTGCTTTTCTTTTCTATTTACTTTATCACTTCAATATCTATTTTTTATACTTCATCATTTTGTTTTTACATTCTAGATTGAACTAGCTAGGCTATCAGTAGGTCTTTTTGGCAGTTTTACTATGTTCACTATTTTTTGGTTGTACAGTCACCAGTGCACCCGAGAGACACCAGCGCATCGCACTGACATCCCAAAACTGTGTTGTTGCCCTTAGACAGAGAGTTGTCTAAGACACATGACCAACTCCAAAAAAACCAGCTTGCTTAGCCCAAACTAAAGTTAGGGTCTACAGAGTTATCAAAGAACATTACAGTCCTCATCATTCTCATCCCTCATTTCAAACACCCCTTCAAAGTGAGGTAAGTTAGGGCATCCTTCCACTCTTGGCTCTCTGTGACCTAGGGCCTTGACATGTTTGGTCCCCTTCTCTTACATTTTTTGTGAACCTGACATGAACCAACGTTTGTTCATTCATTGGTGTTGAGGATTTTCCCTTGTACCTTGTGATCATTGTGCCCCTGAGTGTTGTGAAGGTTTATGAGCATCACAACCCAGTCCACAACCTTCAGGTATATTGTTATGAGAAGTGTACAACACATTTCGATGGAGAGGACGAAGGTCACTACTAGTTTCTATACAGGCCTTTTTGTTGGATTTGTCGTTGGTCTTGTTGCATAGGAGCAATTATCGAGGGGCAAGGTAGGGGTGTCCGATGAGACTGACCATGTCCCCACTCCTCCTACGTCTCCTACACCATCATCGGTAAACGAGTACGAGGTTGTTCACATTCCTTTGGAATATATCTATGTCCTTAGCAAAGGACTAGGTGACTTGGAGAATCACTTGGAAAAGGACTCGAAGATGGCTAGGGCTGCTAGGGCTATCAACAAAATAAAATATATGGTTGGAAAAGATGAAATAGGCATAGAACTCTTGGATAGTCTCTCTAGTCTGACTGAAGCATGTGCTCCTCCAAACAATCCTAACATTGTACAATGGGCCACTTTCGAAGATCATGAAAGACAACTAGGAATGTCGATGCCTCCCACATATGTGTACATGGTCGATGTCATCCCCTCAATCAACATCCCCTCTGCCTTCGAGAGATCCGAAACTATCAAGGTGAATAGAGTACCCTTAGGATTTAGCTTCACCCCTCCTATCACCTCTAGCGGTGGAGGTTTTGGTGGGATGAGTGGTGGGGGCTTTAGTAGTGGCGGTGGTTTTGGCGGTTAAAGTGGCATTGGCAGAGGTAGTTCTGGTGGAAGCCATGGTGGTGGCTATGGAAGCAAAGGTGGCTTTGGTGGAGGCCCTGCTTGTGGCGGTGGCTTCGGCAGTGGTTCCAACGGTGGTTACACCGATGGTTTTGGAAGTCTGATAGTGGTTCCAGTGGTGGTCACAGCGGTGGTTCTAGAAGTGGCTCCGGTGGTGGTTCTGGAGGAGGTCCCTCTGGCCCTGTGTCTTTGAATGACCCTATTCTAAACACTCTTCTTTATAATATGGGTAAGATGCAAAGCCAGCTGGCGAGTCTCTCCCAGGCCTTTGCCCAACCTATCTTTCAACCCTTTTTTTGACATAGCCTATTATCGGTAGCAATTTTAAACACTCCCTTCCCTCAAGGAATGGAGATTCCTAAATTCAAAAAATATGGCAAAAAATGGGACCCACAAATGCACGTGTCCACCTTTAATGCCCTATGTATAGATTTCTTCCATCATGATGCATTGATGGAGAAGTTATTCCCCCAATCTCTTAAGGATACAACACTCGAATGGTTTTGTTCCTTACCCGATAATGCCATTTTCTCATTTGATCTTGTAAATCAATTCCTACGATAGTTCCAAGCTAACATCAGACTGAAGATGACCTTTTTGGATCTCATCTGATGCAAATAAGGTGATAATGAAAATATTACCGATTTTATAGCACGATACCAAGCGCTCTTTTCGCAAATCTCGTATCTGCTGCCCGATTATGACGTGCAGAAGGTGTTCATAGGGAACTTGCAACGACCTTGGTAGGAAAAATTTTCCCTTCTGAAATACCCTTCTTTCATGCATTTATGTGTTGCATTACGGGAGTATCAACAAACAGTAGTTCAATTTGGGGGATCCTCCTCATGCTCCCGTTCAGAAGGAAAGTCCATTGTATCGATCTCTAGGAAAGGTAAGGTTGTTGTGAATGTAGTAGTTGCTACAACTAATAATGGCCTTGGGTACAACCAAAAGTTCACAAAGTTAGTAGAATCTTATTCTTCCATCTTGCAAAAGTTGCTAAAGGATAAGATCATAACCTTGGAGAACCCTAAGCCTCTTAAAGAACCATTCCCTAGTTAGCACAAGTTGAATACCTTCTGTCAGTACCATCGAGTTAACAAACATGATACCAAACGTTGTATGCGCCTGCATTATGAGATACAGGATCACATCAAAGATGGTACTATTCGTCTTGATGGAAGTAAATAAAATATGAACAAATTGGTGGTGAAAGCGAATAGTGAGTTGTACATATACAATAACTTGTTTCCGTCACATTTTTCCAATGTGATTATTGATCCCTCTGATTCTACCACTCAGCCTGAGGCATATGTTAACATGGTCACAATTACTCCTACCATGCAACGTGTGCTCGGCTCCTCAAATGTGACATTCACGTCGTAGAATTTACCCTTAAACAGCAAGCCCTTTCCCCTCTACATTCCCGCTCGCCTCAATGGCAACATTGTGACAGGGGTCTTAGTCGATCCCGCGAGTCGAGTGAATGTCATTACAGAAGAGACATTGTGGCTTAATTCATTACATAGAAAAGAGTATGAATAAACAAAATCTACCATCTATATGCACGATGGTCTTTGTCTAAAGTCGTACAACTCAATAACTCTGTCCATCCTAGTAGGACCAAGGGTTGTAGACATGGTCTTTGATGTTATCCCAGAATCAAATCTGTTCAGGATGAAGTTAGGCATACCTTGGTTAGCTTTCATGAATGGAATCACCTCCATCATCCACAAATGTTTAAAGTTCTCCCATGAAGGTGTTGTGCACATAGTACATGACACTAGATACTAGCCTCTAGTATCCCGTGGGGGATATTCATTAAACCACATTTGGCCTACCCCGGTCGATTCGTTGCCTC
This sequence comes from Sequoia sempervirens, assembly GCA_007258455.2. Taxonomy (NCBI): domain Eukaryota; kingdom Viridiplantae; phylum Streptophyta; class Pinopsida; order Cupressales; family Cupressaceae; genus Sequoia; species Sequoia sempervirens. Next base: position 121,755,665 of record VDFB02379711.1, read on the forward strand.
TAAGAATAGACCTACTTTACAAAAACTACGTGAAGTATAAAATTGGGGACAAGGGACTACCAAAATTGGCTCTTCTGGTGATACAACAGCCAATTGCCTTCCCTTCTCAAAAAGGAAAAGAGAAGCTACCCTATCCTTGGGATGGCTCTCCTCCTCCTCTTTCTAGAGAAGAGTTTTGGATGAATATGTTGGCTTTTATCCGCTAAGTCTAATGATATCACCTTGGCATAGACCTAAGAGCAGGATATCAAACCTCCCTACTAAACCACCTAGAAAGTGGTACTACTTGTATGGTAGAGGAAAAGGTCCCTATGGGGAATTTTCTGTCTTGACCTCCACGGCCTCCTACTACTTATGCTCCCAAAGCAATAAATGGAAAGAGGCCCATTGTCGAGTCATTAGAGATGACTCCCCCTGCTACTTCCCAACCTACTCCTCCTACTCCCATCCAAGAGCCTGTCCCTTCACTGAAAACAGTTGTGGAAGACACTCCCATGGCTAAGCAAGAGCCCTATGTTCCTTCGCAACGCTTGGTCTCTAGCTTGAAGAGTCATAGAAAACTCCTTGCGCGTGAGTGCAAGTACCAGAAAAAGGCTCTCATGGTTGAGCAGGCCACCTTACAGAAGAAGGAAGAGGAGTCGAGCGCTCCTACTTCAGGGCCTCCTGTTGTGTCCTCCTCTCTCCTCCCTTTGTTTCCGTTCAATCTAGTTCAGTCTCGCTTCTGGCTTCTGTTGTGAGTATGAATGTGCCTAACCCCAAAAAGGTGTAGGTGTTCATCACTTCTTTGGTGGAGCCGCCCTTGTTGATGTCTCTTCCAGATGTCCCTCCTTTCCCAAAAATCGTAGATATGCCAAACACTTTGGTTGTATCTACTACGATTTTCTCCTCCTCCTCTTCCTCCACACCTCTTTCCTCATCTGTGGGGAGTTCACGTCCTATGACGAAGCAGAAGGTGGAGGGTGGTCCTTCCAGCAATAGAGGACATAAGAGGATCCCACCTTCTCCAAAAGGTGTTCCCACATTGACTTGTTATGTTTTAGTAATGGAACCAATCCCGAATTCCCCTGAGTTTGTCATTGCTCCCGAGTCACTTGGTGAGCCTAGTAGTGAACCTCAGGCACAACTTTCCCCATCCATTAAGGTACGATATGGCACTCCAATGAAGTGCATGTTTAACTCTCTAGATTAAGTTTTGGTCTTGTCAACGATCTTCACGAAATCGTTGACCATAGCTCCACAAGAGCCGAGTGGAGGAGACCTTGCAAGGCCTTCTTCCTTAGTCATTGTAGGAAGGTCAAAATCTCCTCCTCTTAATATCCCACCACTTCAGGCTCATCCTCCTTCCCCCTATGATGATCTGGAGTGGGAAGTAGATGACCTCTTGGTTGATTAGTGTTAGGGGGAGGCCTCTTCTTTATCTTTAGATTAGATGTGTGTGTGTGTTGTGATGTGTTCCCCCATGATCATGCTATATGTTCCTGGAAGACCCTTGTCACCCTTGTTGGTGCTTGGATACAGGAGTGGTTTCTTTCGTAAACCTTCTATTTGTGTCATCATTCTTCCATGTTTGTGATTGACTTTCGGCAAAATTGGGGACAATGCAAAGTGTTGCGAGCACTTAGGCTTCCCTTCCATGTTGACCCAATTTTTTATTTTTACTTTGTCTTCTTGTGAATTCTTCACATGGTGTGATATAGTAGGGGGTTGATGACAGTTCATTTTATATACTATTATTATACTTATATATATTTATGAGCAGCTCTGACCTCAAAATATCATATCACCCCTTTGTCTCTTATTTGTTATCTTGTTTTCTCTTTTTCATTTTTTTCTTATCTTTCTCTCTTCTTTGCTTGAGTTGTCCCTTTCATGTGTGACAATGCCATTTCTTTGACACTTTGATTTTCAAAAAATGTATTAGTTGCAAATGAATCATTTCTCGAGAATTTTTGCAAACTTTTTCAAAGAATCACATTCTCGACATGGAACCCTAACGGAACGTATTTCCTTCATCATGGGTTCGCAAAGAAAGAACTTGAGAACTTTCCTCTAAGGTGGGGGCAACTTTGACATTCCCCTCATGAGGGGGCATCTTCTTCCTTTCAAATTCCTTGATGAATTGAACATCTTTTGAAAGGATTCCTTGATGTTGAATTGATTCGAGAAAAGACATATCTTCTGCACTTTCAAATAGCACATCCCTTAATTGGACCCCTTCTCTTTTCACGTCGAGTTCCCAAGGGACCCCTTTGAAAGCTTTCCAATCTATCGACGGTTATGCATGACTGTCTGCTTACTTTCCTGTGTGGCCACTTTCAGACATGTTTTATCTACAGATAAACATGTCGCTTTGTAGGTGTGCCTGTAAAGCCACTTTTTGACTCTGCGGAGTCTCCCTTCCTTGGGTTTCCTCCATGTGAGAGATCTTGGGGGATACCTCCCTACAGGTCTGCGAGCCTGTAGGGAACTTCTTTTGAGCTTCCTCCATGCAAGAGATCTTGGGGGTCACTCCCTTTTAGGTTTGTGGATTGGCAAGGCACTTTTTCTGGGGTTTCCTTCATGTGAGAGATCTTGAAGGACACCTTCCTTGCAAGTCTGCGAGTCTGTAGGGCACTTTTTTTTGGCTTTATTTCATGTGAGAGATCTTGGAGGATACCTTCCTTGCAGTCTTGCAGGTCTATGGGGAATTTTTTTCTAGGTTTCCTTCATCCGAGAGATCTTAGAGGACACCTTCCTTGTAGGTCTACGGGCTTGTGAGGTGCTTGCTTCTCGAGGCTTCCTGCATGTGAGAAATCTTGGGGGTCACCTCCTTATAGGTCTGCGAGCTTGTGAGACACTTTCATTCTATAGCTTCATAGTTATGTGAGGCTATGGAGTCCTTTGCCTACCCTGCACTTTTGAGCTCACCATATTGTAGTCTGCTTCCTCGATGGTTAAGGTATAAATTTCTAACCCTATTCACTCTTTGATCTACTTTACCAAAGCACTCATCAATATTCATGCTCGCTAAAGTGGGGGAAAAATGTATAGGAGCAAATTTTCACCCCTTACGCAAGTTCCCCTTTTACACATCCTCACCTTAGAAAACCAAATCTGAAGGTGAAATTCCACATTAGCAAGTTTCCTTCCTTCCACTTGGCATCTGTTTGTTGTGTCGGTAGAAGAATATTTTTCGGGGACACTCGCATGGTGTGCAGATGTCCGCGCGGTGCACTTACGTTCCTGAAGAATTCCTGCATCTGAAGCTACAGAGGCATTACGCTTCCTATTGGGAATGGTTTGTAATGTCCCTCTTCAACTAACCAACCCTGAAAATGGCATATTCTTCCCTCTTCTCCTTCAAATTCTTCCATTCTTCATTCAACTCATCTCTTTTTGCAATCTTCAAGCATTCACTTCATCCTTCTTCATAGTTTCTTAGCACTTCCAACATTCTCAACACTCCATTGCAACAACAACACTCTGTCAACTCCATAAAGCAAGTGTGAAGCAAGCCATTGCAGCAGGGGCTTGAGGTTTTGTAACACCTCCTTTCATCGTAGTCAAGGTTGTGGTGATTTTTCAAGCCTTCTTTCTCCATCATTGGCTAGTGAGCTCTTCGTGGAGGTGGTAATATTTCACTCCTCTCCTTTACGGTTTGGTTGAGTAGCTATATACTATTTTGTAAGGCTATTTGCATTCCTTCCTTCTATACTTCTTTATCATACATTTCTCTATCATTGCTACTTGGCCGTCCATGGAGGCAGAAACACCAAAACGAGGGTCTGATTGAGGCAAACCCCTATACAACCCCAACAAATTTCCCCTCTTTCTTGTGTGTAGGTGGATGTGCATTTGGAGCTAGCTGGCGAACAGGTGCTTTTGAGAGATTATCTTCGTCACCCTAGTTCTTGTTTATTTACTTTATCACTTCAGTATCTATTTTGCATACTTCCTCATTTTGTTTTTACCATCTAGATTGAACTAGCTAGGCTGTTAGTAGGTCTTTTTCACAGTTTTATTGTGTTCACTATTTTCTGGTCGTACGGACGCCAATGTGCTCAAGAGACACCAACATGCCATGCTGATGTCCTAGAATTGCATTGTTTTCCTCAGATAGAGAGCTATCTGAGGCATAGGACCAACTCCAAAAAAACTAGCTCATCTAGCACAAACTAAAGTTAGGGTCTACAAAGTGATCAAAGGACATTATAGTCCTCATCATTCTCATCCCTCATTTCAAACACCCCTTTAGAGTGAGGTAATTTAGGGAAGCCTTCCGCTCTTGTCTCTCCATGACCTGGGGCCTTGACATCGTTGGTCCCCCTCTCTTACAGATATAAGGGTAGAATGTATGTACCTGACGTAAAGGAATTAAGAAATCTAGTATGGATTTAAATACACGAAGCACCGTACTCTAGACATCCTGGAGTGACAAAAATTATGGCTAATATAAAACCATTATACTTTTGGAAGGGAATGAAGGGAGATATCGTTAGTTTTCTGGCTAGGTGTCTTGAGTATCAAAGGGTGAATGTTGAGCATCATCATCCTGTGGGCTTGTTATACCCACACGATATACCGGAGAGGAAGTGGCAAGTCATAAGTATGGAATTTGTGCAAGGATTGCATATGTCAGGGAATAAGCACAATACCATTCTGGTGGTAGTAGATAAGCTTACAAAGGTAGTACATTTTATACCTCGGGATAATCATGTAATTGATTGGACTGCTTTACAGGTATGAGACCTTAGATTAGTAACTCTCAAGCCCGTCAAGGTGCTA
>VDFB02379711.1:121760528-121910391 GCA_007258455.2 Sequoia sempervirens
TGATCTAACTACGCTTCTGTGAAAGTGTACGAGAGGTTATCTCGATCTCTCTAGGCTACAATACTTGGAAAGCAGTTGAGAAAAAATATGTTGAACCGGTAGCTGGTCCTAGTTCTACAGATGAGATTTCAGCCTATGAAGAGAATGGAAAGGCAAGGCATGCAATCTTTAGTGCTTTTTCTAAGACTGAGTTAACAAAAGTTATTTCATTGGGCACCACTTATGAAGTTTGGGAAAAGTTGAAAGAAATCTATGAAGGAAATGATAGAGTCAAATTATCAAAGAAGTTGACAACTAAGCGCAGATATGAAAATTTGAGGATGGAAGAAGGTGAGGATATAGCAAGCTACTTTCAAAGAGTTGACAGTGCAGTAAATGAAGTCAAAAATCAAGGAGGCACTTTGATAGATGAAGATGTTATGGAGAAGATTCTGATGACCCTACTGGAGAGCTACAACGACAAGATCTCAGCTATTGAGGAAGTTTATGATCCGAAGAAATTCACCGGAGAGCAACTATATGACACCTTGACCGCATTTGAGATGAGGAAATTTGGAAAAGAAAAGGAAAAATCTGAAATAGCCTTCAAAGCCACAAAGATAGAAGAAGATCCAAATGATGAAAGTTCAGATGAGTTGGAAGCAAACTTCACAAGGAAATTGAAGAAAGGTACTAGCAAATACAAAGGTATGTTACCTCTTAAATGCTTTAGATGTGGAAAGATTGGTCATTTAGCAACTAAGTGTCCAGAAAAAGGAACAAGGAAAAAGTTTAAAAAGATCAATAAGAAGGCCTATTATGTTAATGAGATTGTCGACATCTCAAATGATGAATCAAATCATGAGGATTGTTTGTTTTTGGTGGAAAAGGATGAACCTAGATTTGATATCTCTAATATTTTTCCAAAATCTAATGATAACACTGAAGTTACGTTATTTGTTAAAAGAAACAGAGATGAATGGCTAATTGATAGTGGATGTTCAAATCATATGACAGGTGATATAAGTAAGTTTGTGAAGCTTGAGAAATATAATGGAGATTTTGTTAGATTTGGAGATGATAAAATAGCACAAATTGTTGGAATTGGTTCTACTACCTTTGATGGAAAACATAACATTGACAATGTTTACTATGTGAAGGGTTTATATCATAATCTTCTGAGTATTGGATAGATGTACGAAAATGGCTATAATGTGGTGTTTCAAAGTGATGATTGTGAGATCTGGAAGAGATCCAGAACTATTATTGTAGTTGGAAAAAGAACAAGTGGGAATATGTATCAACTAGAAGGAGCTACAAAGAGATGCTTACTTTCTCAGTCCTTTGACAGTTGGCTTTGGCACCGGAGGATGTGTCACATCAACTTTGACAATTTGGTAAGGATAAGTTCAACAAGGGTAGTCAGAGATTTTCCAAGACTGACCAAACCAGACAACACTATCGGCAAAGGATGTCAAGAAGGAAAGAAGACTAGATAAACATTTCGAAGAAAAGAAGAATCATCTACCAGTTTGTTGGACCTTGTACACACTGACCTTTGTGGTCTGACCAAAACAAGAAGCTTAAAAGGTGAAAGATATATCATGCTTTTAATAGATGATTATTCCATATTAACCTGGGTTGCATTCTTAAGCGAAAAATCAGAGGCTTTAGAAAAATTCAAGATTTTCAAGGAAAGAGTTGAGAATGAGGTTGACAAAAAAAATCAAGTGTTTAAGATCTGATAAAGGAGGAGAGTTTACTTCTGATGAATTCAACAAATTTTGTGAAAAACATAGTATTAAAAGACAACTATCTGCCCCTAAAACACCTCAGCAGAATTGTGTAGTGGAAAGAATGAAACATATAGTTCAAGAAGCAACTAGAACAATGATCAATGAAGCAGGTTTACCACAGGTCTACTGGAGAGAAGCAATACACACAAAAATTTACACTCTTAATAGAATACTATTCCAGAGGAAATATGGAAAGACATCATATGAGCTATGACATGGAAGAGCTCCCACAGTAAAGTACTTCAAAAAAATTGGAAGCAAATGCTACATCTGGGGAGATGAGGACAATCTTGGAAAGTTAGACAGCAGAGCAGATGAAGGCATATTTTTGGGTTACTCTACAAGAAGCAAAGCATATCGGTGTTACAACAAGAGACTGAACAAGATGGTTGAAGGTGTGAATGTGAAAGTAGATGAAGATATTTAGAGAAATCCTTATAGGAATATTGAATATGAATCAGATGATGACAAAGAAAAGAAGGCTAAGAAAGAAAAAGAGACAGAGGAGGCTCCGGAAACTACAACTAAAACCCCAAAGTATGTATAGAAAAACCACTCTGAAAACCAGATTATTGGAGATAAAAATAAAGGAATCATCACAAGAAGCAAAGCAGCTCAAGAGAAAGTATTATTGTGTCTACTCTCAAAGACTAAGCCAAAGATTGTGGAAGAAGCATGCCATGATCAGAATTGGGTGAAGGCAATGAAAGAAGAGCTTGATCAGATAGAGAAAAATTAGACTTGGAAACTTATGCCCAGACCGGCAAACAAAAATGTAATTGGAACAAAGTGGGTATTCTAGAATAAGTTGGACGAAAACATAAAGGTAATTAGAAACAAGGCAAGACTGGTTTGCAAAGGTTACACTCAGGTCAAAGGTATTGACTTTGAAGAAACATATGCCCTTGTTTCCTGGATGGAAGCGATCCGGATATTCTTAGCTTTTGTAGCTTTTAAGGATTTCAAAGTCTATCAAATGGATGTAAAATCGCATTCTTGAATGGAGAACTGAAGGAAGAAGTCTACATTGAGCAACCAGAGGGATTCAAGTCTAGAAGTGACCCGGATGTTGTTTGCAGGTTGAAGAAAACTTTATATGGATTGAAGTAGGCACCTAGAGCCTGGTATGGCAGATTAGACAAGTACCTGATTGGACAAGGATTTCAGAAGGGATCTATTGACAGTAATTTATACTACAAAATTCACTGAGATCAAATGTTGATTGTTGTGGTTTATGTTGATGATGACATAATTTTTGGAGGAAATGATGATATGTGCAGAAAATTTGTAGATGAAATGAAGAAGGAATTTGAAATGTCTATGATAGGTGAGTTAAATTCCTTCCTTGGACTACAAGTAAATCAAAACAACAAAGGAATTTTCATTTCTCAGTCCAAGTATACCAAAGAATTATTGAAGAAGTTTGGGTTGGAGAACTCCAAACCAGTTTGTACACCTATTGTTATTGGATGCAAGTTGACAAAAGAAGATGATTCACCTAAATTTGATGCAAGTACAGGTCAATGATTGGAGGATTGTTATATTTGACTGCTACCAGACCAGACATTATGTATGTTGTTTGTTTAGCAGCTAGATTTCAGCAAGAACCAAAGGAATCACATGTTGTTGTAGTAAAAAGGATCTTTAGATATTTGAAGGGTATAGAAGATATAGGGTTATGGTATCCAAAGGACTCAAATTTCACTTTGACAGCTTATACTGATGCTGATTAGGCCGGATGTGTTGATAACAAGCGGAGCACAAGTGGTGGAGCTTATTTCCTTGGCTCCCAATTGGTTGCTTGGTCAAGTAAGAAACAAGATGTTGTATCTCTATCTACTACGGAAGCTGAATACATTGCAACATCCTCATGTTGCACTCAGGTACTATGGATGAAATAAACGCTAAAGAACATTGGCATATCATTTGATGAACCGATCTCAATTATGTGTGATAATACCAGTGCAATAAACATTTCCAAGAATCCGGTACAACACTCCAGAACGAAACATATATCCATTAGATATCATTTCTTGAGGGAGAAGGTATTGGACAATGAGGTCAAACTTGAATATGTACCTACAAAAGAGCAAATTGCAAACATTTTCAGAAAACCGTTGAGCAAAGATACTTTTGAGTATCTCCGATAGAAGTTAGGGGTTCTTCCCCCTCCTAATCTACAATAATGTGCACCAGGGTGTGCATTGGTCCAAGATATTACATGTTCACTCTTATCTGGATCAATGTTGGGAGGCTTCCTCATAGGGGGAGCGAAGTAAGTTTTTCAGGGGAGTTTTTTCCCTTTGTCCTTAATGTCAAAGGGGGAGAAGAAAAGAAGACAAGAAGATGTTAATATTTGAATTGTTTAGTTTGTTGTTGATGGATGTTGCCATCAATGATAAAGGGGGAGATTGTTGGAATGTTATGTTGTTGATTGTTGTCATTAATGGTTGTCATTGATGTCAACATATCTCAATTGATTGATTTTGATGCTTTGGTGATCCGGATTGGCGTGCTTCGGATGTTGTGTTGTGATGATCTATCTTTGGTCATGCTTGTCCTAGTCCCATTCATTTTGCAACATAATGAGATACACTATTATGGGTCTGGATTGATCTGGAAATTGACTAATGTGCCCCGGAATATTATTTGCATTGTAACGTGTATATTCTATTTTCGGATATCACGGTAGCATGTTGATTTGAGCAAGGAGGTTTTGATTGGTCCATGTTTCATTCCTCTCCACCACGGGAATGTTTTGTGGTGACCTAATTCAAATTGTGTTTGGTCGACTTAGGAGATTATGAAGACATTATGTTTGGTCAACTTAGGAGTTTATGGAAGCATGGAATGGTATAAGTAAAATTTGATTATGTTCGATGAAAGCAAGTGTGATGAATGCAAAAATCTGGACATTATGAAGTATGCAAAAGTATATGACCATAGGTAGCAGACAGTGAGATTTTATCTGATGTCATTGTTGGTGACAGTTATTTCAGTGATGGATTCCCTTTCATCATTCTTCTAGTAGTGAGCCATTTTTTGTTGGCAGTGAGCCTTTTTTTTGTAGGCAATGAGCCTTTCTCTTTTGGCAATGAGCCTTTTTATCTTTGGTTGTAATATTCGGGTAGTGAGCCTTACCTACAGTGAGCAACTTGGCAATGATCCCTTTGTAAAAATCACCTTAACTAGTGTTTTATAATTGAGAATTAGCATTCTCCGTGGTTTTTCCCTTCTTGGGTTTCCACGTAAATTCTAGTGTTATTTGTACATGATGTTGTTATGTGCTTTCATGTTCGTGTATGTTAGATTATTATCTGATTGATTTAAGTTTGCTCTGGATTAATTAAAGTCAAGAAAATTGTTTTATAATAACTAATTCACCCCCCCTCTTAGTTATCCGAACTATTCTACAGAATTAGGTGAATTATGAAAGTAAATGGTGTTAATAAGTGGAATCAAGATGTGTGATATAGTCAGGACATTTTTAGGTGTCTACACAACTTAGATCTCCCGATGTAGCAATATGAGGTTTGATACCAAATGTAATGCTCAATGCTTACAGCCAAGATGTAAACAATAAAAAATAAGATGAATAAATTATTCACAATTCAAAAGTGGCATTAAGCAAGCCACACTACACTTATTCATGCCTAAGGCGTCATAATAACATGCAATGGCATTCCTTTGCATACATAACAATGCATAATGTAAGGTGGCACAAGAAAAATACTTATAAACACCATGAGACAAAATATTGTGACTAACACTAATAATGAGGTATGGAGGAGAGTTGGGTTCCCAAACCAAATTACAAACCCCAATAATATACTTATCAAGCCACACTCATGGCATCTTGAAAAATGGGATTGGTGGGATGATTCTACACTAGCTTAGGCTTCAAGGTATAAATTGTAAGATTTTTGGATTGTAGAGCCTAATTTATATGGCTCAAACTTGAAGATTTAGGGAGCATGTTGCATTTTATAACACCTCAAACTTTAGAGTTTAATTACAAAACACAAATTGTGAAATGCCTCCATAGCATCGAGCCCTAGCACATTGAAACTTTAGGCTTTATGCCTCAAAAAATAAACTATAAATACATAAGTACAAGCCAAATTTGAGCTTCATTAGTCAAATACTTTGGGCCTTAAGGTCTGAGTTGCATCATGAATTTTGGAATTTAGGTTCAAATTTACATTTTGCAATAACATTTCTTAAGGTTGAGTCTTAGTTCATCAAAAACTCACCTTAGACATTACAGGCCAAATATCAACATTCATCTTGGACTTCAGAGTCTAAGAAGCATTTAACACCATGTAAAATTTTACTTCAAGGTTGAATTCCAAACATCATGAAATTCAAGCTTCAAAGTTTAAATTTTATTTTGCAAATTGTAAAATATCCAAACAACTCCAAGCTCCAAGCTCCTTACAATTTGGATTGTGGATTTTGATTTGTGACTGGAAACTTGTAGAAAGTTTACAAGTCAAAAACTATAAGATCTATTTTTTATCAATAAGGCATAACTACCTTGTTTTTAATGTTGAGTGAAAATGACTCAAATAAAACATTCAAGCATCTATGGGCTCTATGTTGGTCATGTATGAACCTACAAAAGGGTATAATTCCCTAGAAATAAGGTAAAACATAACTCATTCCTCTTATCATAAACATCACAGTACATAATATGATATCAACATCATCAAGCATGGAAAGTAGACTATATATAAACATAAATTAGGATATAGGATCCTATTTCAACATAATATTTAATATTACATAAATGATAACTAAAATAATACAAATACCACTTCCATCCCAAGAGTGGATGGTTTAGCATAGGTTGTAAGTCCAATTATGACTCCAATACAAGTTGATTCAATGAATGACAAAAGTTATTATATACTTCATTATAAGTTATACAAGAAGGTCTACCATGCCACCAACAATAATGAAATCAACATGCTATCCAAGAAAATCTAGGAATCCAACTAGCCTCAACTATGGAACAATTGTACACATCCATGTGGAACCCTCAAACTCACCCCTTTGAACTATGAGATGCTAGGAAAATGTCTACTAAGTATCAAATACATATTAGCATCATTATCTTACATGATTCTCTTAAGGCCTTCATGCATAGGTAGCGACAAGTACTATCTTGTGTGATTTTCTCAAGTACTTCAATGAGAGTGATATTTATAGTGCTTTCTTGTGTGATTCCCTCATGGCATTCATGCACAACTATGTCTAGCACTACCTTAAATGATTCCCTTGGAGCCTTCAATATAAGCAATGTTTCAAGTTCATTAGATTAATTCAATTTCAAATTTTAAATCCTTAATTTATTTATCATTATTATATTACCCATATATTGCTTCATATTGAGACATTCCCAACTCTAGAAGAGTGGCATGGTTCCAATCTACTCCCAACATAAATATTAATCCTAGGTCTAAAATTCAACCTTCACCTATCCTAACCTAAAAAGTAAAGGCATGGAAAAGAAGGTCAAAGTTCATGATTCTTTTATCCAAAAGTTTGAGAAACTAAAAAGAAACATGATACTCTTTGTCCCACAAAATAAAACAAGCAATTATAATTCTTCTCTTCTTCTTTTTTAAATTCCAAACCTCAAATCCCCCAAATGAACCATTAATAACATTATCCAAAATTTTCAAAAATTATTTTCTAAATTTTAAATATACCCATATAATCCCAATATGCACAACGTCACTATTTTTACATCACATAGGACATTAAGAATTTTTTTCCAATATAATGATTATAAAATAGATTTTTTGAAAGAAAATAATATAATGTAAAAAATAATTAAATTTTATCTAATATAGATTCAATTTCCAATTGAAACCTAAGAGAAGAACACCATATGCACTCCATCTAATGTGGGCATGGTTGCAACATACAAAATCAAGTAGAAACATCTTTTTATAAAATAAATACCTTGTTGCCCAACAAAAAGTAGCCACAAAGTTTGAAGAGATCCTAAGTCTCCAGTAAAACAAGAGATTAGATTTTCCAAATCTTTCTTCTTCACAAATATAGCAATTCTCAATGCAATCTAATTCCCCTTTCAAACCAAGTAAAATACCAAGTAAAAAGGAGGAAGAGTTGTTAAACAAAAAAGAATAAAAATGCCTCTTTCTTTACCTTTCTATCTTTTACAAAAATCTCTAAACCCTTTTTTCATTTTCTTCTTATTTCTCACTAACTAGCTAAGTCCATTGGTGGATATTTTCCATAAGATATTTCTAATTTAGATATTTCACTCAAGGGTATTTTCTAAATTAAAAAGTAGCATTAAGAAAAATACTAATATTACAACATTTTAATTGAATGCAAATAAATTATCAAATCTAAATTCCTAATGATTTATCAAGCATAATTTAATAAATTTGACTAAGATATAAAGATCAAATAATCTTTTAATATGTAATACATTTGTGAAATGCCACAATATTAAAATGTATAGGGCCAGTCCACAATGGCAATTAAATTAAATTTATTTCATATTTACAGTATAAAGGTCATTTATGAATACTTCACAAATAATGCAAGAACTCATAAATATAAATAGAAATTAAATGACAAAATAAACACATGTAATGACAACACACACATATTATTGGTTTATTCACAACACATGGATCTAGAATCAACCATGATTTAATCTTTGTTTCACAAAATCACAAGATATGTCCAACAACTCAATTAAGTGAGTAGGAAATATACACAACATATTTCCCCAAACTAAATCATCTCCAAGCAACCATTGTTGAGGGTAAAACTTGTACTTGCACACTTAATAAAAATTAAACATGCCTTCTCTAGATGAGATAGTTGAAGCACATCATAAATCCCCAACATGATATGATATAAATGAAAACAATATTAATCATCTTAAAGTCACATCTAGAAATATAAGTGCAAAAATCAATAATCATAAAAAAAAAAATGTTTAATTATATGATCATAATAAAATCACATATAATAGATATAATGGTAATAATGACATTGAAACATTGAAACAGTCTAATATAAACAAATCCACATAGTTGAATCCAAAATACATGTTCCATACCTCTCAATTGTAATCTACAAAGAGTCTCATCAACAAGTATGATATATTATCAAATCACAAAAAGTTCTACCATGATATTATGGCATATGCATCGTATAATACATAGTCAAAAAATAGATACCAATATAAAACCTCATTTCAGTAATACACATTAATGGTGGTTTAAAACATCACATAAAGTTTAAAAACACATCAAATTATAGTACAAGTACCCAAGGAACATATTCAAAACACCTTGATGGCAATACAATGCTTCATTAGAAGTTTAGTATAAAGGATAATAACATGGCATTATAATAATGGTAGCATGGTGGATACAATAATTGGGAGCAAGAACGGGGATGTTGTAAGAAGAATGAGTTTGGTGGAGGGTTGGATACACAATAGGAGTAGAAGTGGAGGATATGGATGTGGGATACAAAAAAAATTAAGTGACTAAATTTATGAAGGGAGAATGGAAAAACAATATTGAGAATGCAAGCAAAAGAGAGTTCTATTAGGAACGTTGTATTGGTTGACTATTTACTAATGTCTGACTATTTACTAATGTCGTCCCTATAAAGTTGTAATTTGTTGGCCATGTCCATTTTCTTTTGATTTTTAACATTTTTGAGATAAATGTCATGATCAAAAGGTTCCTCCTCATTGAGGTACATAGATGCATTTAGATTTTTCCATAATAGGAACCTCAATGTTATCCATGGCAAGAGAGGGGTTGAGCCTAAGACTATCAAGTACGAAGATAATATTGTGGAAGATGTTTTCGCCTAAAACCCTAATATATTATCCATCAAAATAAGAAGAGACAACTAAAGCATACAAATTTTAGGTTTGAAAAAAAAGGGCAATAAAAATAGAAAGGCTAACCCTAAGATATAACAATCAAAGGATTTGAGAAGTTGGGGTTTATCAAAATGGGGGGGATAAATACACACTACACTAATATATAGAGTATAATTAATAGATACAAACAAGTAAAAAGCAACAAAAAATAAACTATTGAGTCAAGACTATAAATGTAATTCAAATTGATTAGGTCAATATGTGCTTAAATATATGTCACACTTGGGTCAACAATAGTTGATTTTATGGTGTGGATTGTAATCAATGATCAAAATTTTCCTTCTACAATTAACACCAAATACATTATCAAAAACCTTCCTAAAAAGTTTATTCAATGCTTGGATTACGCTTGTGATCCAATCCTCCTATTGCAATTTTGTAATTGTTGCATGATTCTTTTCTCTACTTTTCAATATGTATATACTTGTATTTGAAGATGGGTGGTGTTAGAAGCACCTTGACTAGACTACTAGTATACAAAGGATAAATATGAAACTCCTTGTTGCTAATGAAACAGTATCAAAGATGTCATGTAGAAATACAAGATGCCTAGATGCTAAATCAATAATGTGACATATTATGTATCAATGTGATGCTTTTTGTCTCCATGTCATCTAACTTGAATGAGTCCTCACTTTCTAATGATTGTTGATGTCTTGGAGCTTGTGTTTAAGTTACAAGTTACTTGGTGCTCAATTCAATATGTTTTGACACATAAAACAACACGTAACAATCAAACACTATAAAAGAGTCAATTTGAAAAAATAAAAGAATTAATTAAGACTTGAACTCATGAAACATCTTATCCACAAAATAAATCTACCTACAATTAAATTAAAAGAACGTGAATAATTACAATAAAAATTGATCCAAACTATTTAATATTAAAATAGACTAACATATTAACAAATTATATAATTATGAAATAACACAAACTAAACATTAAAACATTATTTTTTACACCAAAATTAATATATATATAATTTTCCCCTCCACACATATGTATGACTTACAATATCACATTTACATTTAGATATTTATTCTAAAGCTTCACTGAGACCAACAATTTTTTCGACAAAGATGCTTCCATCCAAACAACTATGGTGTAGAAGACATAAGGAAAAGTCTTATCTTATTTTACATTCCTTGCAGGTTGCCCTCCCTTTCTAGATCAACTCCGAGAAAAGTATTATATACATTGCAATGGTATGTTGAAATCTTTCCCTCCTCTTTGAGAAAATAAGATTCAGTTTTATCTGGAAAACCTAGTTTTAATCTTCTGCAATAGCAGATCACCCCTTAACAAGCCATGAAATCTCTTTGATCGTTAGAAGAAAAAGTCATGATCAGACTCAAACTTAAGAGGGAACATCTTGGGAAAAAAATCTAAACCAGACAGAGAATAAGCTGCAATTTCTTGACATAGCTTTCTTTGAATGCAGCATTTCTACAATGATATTTTGCAGACTACATTTGCTCTTCAAATTGTATATACAGTAGATAATAGCTTTAGGCAAAAAACGATAACAGTAAGTTACAAGTACAAGAATAAATAAATCAAAGGGAAGTTGCCTTGATCTTAGACTCCTCAAAATTCTAAGAATGCATCTGTTCTTCCATTCTGAAGATTTGGTTCATTTCCTTATGCATTCTAATCCAAAATAATAATAGGCACCACAGCATGTCTGAATTTTTTTACAAATGACAGGAAAACAGCAGAGCAAGAGTGGCATTTCATTAAGAAACCTAGAGTTTTATACACCTGCAGTCCCTACATAAGATAAGATGGCAGAAATAAATCAAAATTACAATTAGAACTAGAATTACAGGGGTAGAAGAGAAATTAGAGTAGAGTGAAGAATTTGTATTGATTGCTTGATTAATCAATAAGATGGAACTACTCCATATCCCTGATCAGATATCAGGGAGGAGGATGAGTACATTTGTTCCACTTCCACTTCACCTTCCTCTACATCTGTCCTCTTTGCAAAACGGCCTTTAATGCGGGGCCTAGTCTCTGCATAGGCTTTCCTAGAAGCATATCTTATTGTCTTCTCAAACTTTCTGTTCTTTCTTTTCTCTCTGTACCTCAGCACCCTTGCTTCTCTTCCCATGGTCTCAAACTGGCTCCCTGGATGAACAAATCCTCTAGGAGGAATCTCAAATGACGCCCTTGTTGGGTCACTGAAAGAGGCTGGAATGTCATTTATACTGCTCTCTGGCACAATTCCTACCTCTATAGAAGAGGACGACGCCTGCAAATAAAATAAAATATTAAAGACACCATTAATGGCCACGTCAAAGAAGTCATCAGAAATTGTGTTAATGTACAGGGTGATCAAAACATGACAATGGAGCTCCAAAAGTCTAAAGAAGAGTTCTCGAAGCCTCTTTACCAGAAAACTTACTATAAATATTTAGTTAAAGAAATTACAACCACCTGTGTTGATCACTGTGCAGCTGTGTTACCAGAAACCAGATGTGACGGCAATGGCCACGTAATGCAAAAAAGGTTTGCTTTGGTTTGTGTACATAAGAAACATCAAACAAATAAGGACAGGTTTTCGAGACATATATAATATATAGTTCTTATAAGTTTTTGTTATATATTTGTTAATAAACATGTATCACGTCCCGTGATTTGCCGAAGTATAAATCCATAAAAATACAGTGAAGCCCATTTGCTACATTTGTTTTGCACATTCCTAAATCAACAAATAAACTAACAATTTCAGATATGTAATTTTTTTAAATCAACAAATAAACTAACAATTTCAGATATGTAATTTTTTAAGTTCATGAATCAGATGTATAATTTTCACAGGTGATGATGTTGGTATGAATTGTTTCTGGATTTGACTGTGTGAATTTTTTTTTGATATTTCAGATCAATTTTTATGATCTATCATCAAAAATCAGAAAAGGGAAGTTGAATGAAGAATCAGAAAATAAGAATTAAATTAGAAATCAGAAAACAAGAAAAGAAAAATGTATGGATCATCAGAAAACAAGAATTGAATGAAAAATAAAAAGACAAAAGAAAAAAATAAAAGAATCATAAAATTTGATGCAAAACATTTAAAAACTTAATCAATTCCAAAAACAATTCATACCAAACTAACAATCAGCAAAACATTCTACTGAAGAAAAATGACAACTAATGGACAAAGTGCAGGTTGTCATTCCGTTGCTTCAGATTGTGGCTGAAAAACAGTTTTTAGCTTACTGATCTTGACAGAAAGCGTTCACCAAGAAGTGATTTTTAAGCCTTGAATTCATCTCATAATATATCAAAGATTTCCTTCCAACAAAAAAATATTCTACAGTAGTCTGCTTGTGGCAACGAGTTGCAACATCCAAGAACAACCCCAAAAGAGAAAAAATGTTAGCAGCTTAATCTTTTTGGGTTGCCAACGGGTTGTGGGATTGTCAAATTGAAGAATGTCACTGAAATTGCCTTTAAAATGCCATCTAGAGAATATCCTGTGCCGCTTCTCAGCTACCCATGACGCCAGTATTTTAATGGGCTTCTAGTGAGGACACATTAGTTTCTAGGGTGCTAGATAGCTAGTAAAAGAGTACAGATATTTATTTTTATTACTTTCTATTTTTATTTGTTTTCAATGAAGTGCTAGAACAATAGGGTAGCCATACTTATATGCAGAGTACAAGAGTCATTATTACAAGAAATATATAATCCAATGGAAATACAAAGATGTATACACGAGTATATTTCATGGAGGTCATCAAGGGAATTTGAGCAGAAAACTATGTGAGTTGTTCCAGTAATGAAGATGCAACTATTGTGCAATTTGCAAAAACAAGGCAAGTGTCGAAAAACGAAGTAGTTTCAAGTACATCAGAATTTATTAATCATTTGTACACAAGATATGGGGCTTGTAAACAATTTGCAAAGAAGAATATAGCTATTTAGAACACATGTGATTGATAAGTAAAATACAAATTAAAGACGTTGGTGTATTTAAAATAGTAAATAGTACTGTAAGGCAAAGCTCAGCAATTGGTCTGCTAAATAGCTCAAGACAAAGCTCAGCAATTGGTTGTCGTGGGAGGACTCTGCTGAATTGTGTCAGGTTTCTTGGATGTTGGGATGTATTTTAAGGGAGAGGAAGTGTAATTAAGTATGTTTTCTTGGAAGTTGGGATGTAGTATTAGTATTTGTGGTCTTCAAGTTGTTAGGTCTATTGGAAGTACTTATAATGAATGAGACATACTTTAGATTTAAAAAGCAACAAATCATGTATTGTCACATTAGTGCACCACTAATATATGATTTAATGCATAATTAAAAGCATGTTGATGTGGCAACATATATGATGATGTGAACCTGAAATCTTAATCATAAGCCCGGTCTTGCCAAATATACCACTGTAAGAAATTTAAAATGATTTGAAATTGCCATATAAGATTTTGATAGGCACAAAATAGTTATTTCTATTCAAATTGCTGTTAGAACTAAGAGAACAAGCTATAAAATCCTTTGAACGTTAATTTGGTTTTAATACAGATATGCTTGGAAACCACAGAAGTGTATTTTCATTGATGTCACCGGAGGAATTTGAGCAGAGAACTATGTGAGCTAACCATATATTAGAAATAGATTCAAGTACAGTATAATTTGTTAATTAATTGTATACAAGATATGGCACTTTGTAAACGATTTGCATAGAAGAATACAGCTGTTTACAACCCATGTGATTGACAAGCAATATACAAATAAAAGACCTGGTTGTCTTCAAAATATGTAACTGATAGAAGGCAAAACCCAGCAATTGGTTCTCACAGCAGGACTTAGCTGAATTATGTAAGGCTTCTTGGGAGTTCGGATAATTCTAGCTCTTTGCAACACTTTGAACTTGAAGCGCGAAATTTCTTTTAAAATCATGCTTACAAATAAGCTAGCAAGTTATAAGATCTTTTACTGTGCATTTGGTTTGGATGTAGATATGCTTGGAAACCACGCATTAATGGGGTTAAAAAATCCTTGTTTCAAGTGCAGATATGCTTGGAACCCACGTGTTAATGGGGCTAGAAAACGCTCAATGAAATCGCCAGTTGAATAGATGAAGAATCACCCAAAACTAGAGAGAAATAATAAGGGTTTTAAAAAAATTATCAATGTTTTCGATCATATTTTCTCATTATCATTCCAATGAGAGAAAGAGAAGAGAAAATAGACTATAAAATGTGATCCAAAAGTTTGATGAAAAAAATTCATAATCTAATTTTTTCTAAAAATCAAACTATTATCCTTAGCTGTGAAATTTATGTATTAAATGGCCTATCTGCATTATAAGTACAAATTTTGAACTTGAGGGGAATGATACGGTCCCTGCAAAAGATACTGGATCGAAGTTTGAAAGCTGGCTTGAATGCTTCTGACTGTCATGCAGCTAGCAAGGAACTCTAGGTAATGTGAAATTAGATATTCTGCCTGCTGTTGTCCTAATTCAGATGTGTAAAACGGATCTCGAGCGTCCTTAAAACATGACAAATAATTTTTCAAATTGCTGGTGTCTGGTATTTCTTTCTCAGGAAAGTGAATTCCTTATAGTTTATATGGCAAATAAATCATTTGGAAATTGCAAAGATTCCATTGATTTGTTAGTTTTTGAAGGAGAGGGGTTTTTGGAGTAGATCCACTAGCCTTTAGGTCTTCCATGTCTAAGAAATAAACTACTGTAGGACCTCACCATATATTTCAGTATAATAGTTGAAAAAACAAAACCAAAGAGATGGTGAAGTTCCTTACGCTGTGGTTGAGACATGGAGTCCTGTAACCATAATTTCCCTTGGGTACATCTGCATCCAATGATCCTGACTCATTGGAAACTTTGGTAGAAGAATGTTCAATCACTTCAGGACTGTGAACAGGGACCATGCTGTCTGTTCCCATATGAAGAGTGGGTACTGCATCTGTACAATTTCTTGGTGTTGTTTCATTAGAGGCCAGCAAATCGAAACCCACATAAGGATCAGCCACATCATGTAAAAAATCAATACTTTGCAAATAGGCCTTGAACTTGAGCTTATCCTTCACTGTCTTTTCATCATCTCCTCCTGATTCACTAACAACTCTCAGATTATTTTTATTGGCTTCAGGAATCAACCATGATACAGCAGCAGCCTCTTCTACTGAGCACATTCCAGTATCATTACCATTCTGATCAGTCCTATGGTCCAACAAATTACTACGCTCATTATTCTCCTCATTATCATTTTCCAAATGCTCATCACCACCATCATCATTCAAGATATCATTGCAGTCAAGGCTATACTTATTATTGGCTCCAGTTGTGTTATTATTGACCTGCACATTAGGACACTCATAAAATGGGGTCACAGGAACTCTTTCATGTCTACGGGCAAGTGGATTGGCAGAGTGGATATCAGAATCACAGGCCACACACAGAGCTGCAGCATCTGCCTTACATGTGACAGAAGCCGGAGCCTGTTCACACACTTCACACAGCCAAACTCTTTCATGGCACAAGGATGAGATCACTCTCTTGTTATTAGCACTACCACCATGGATTCTGACATCACAAACCATACAAATATGTGCAGTGTGGTCTCTGCAATAAAGCTCAGAGCTTGACACTTGACACACATCACAGAGCTTTGGCACACTCATTCTCCACCCTCTGATTCCTCTTAAGAAATCCTTGTGATCCTCTTGAGGCCCTTTATCCCATTCTTCAGGACTATGCCAGTCCTCCTCTTCCTCCTCCTTCACCATTGAGAAAACTCAATCCTTGTCCACGTATCAGGCCCCAACTAGATTAGGTTCTATTATGATGATGGTAATATATCAGCTAACTCTCTAGAATCTTAGGTGGGTATTTCAAATAGTAGGCGCTGCGCTTTATTTAGAGGGTTTTCTAGTGGGTGACCAATGAGGATAGGGAATTTGATCTAGTTATCTCTTCTTTTTGATCTCAGAGATTTTGGTCCACGCAAAAATAATATCCTAAGAAGAAAACAAATTAAAAAAGAACCCCCAAACGTGTCCATATCACTACGGTCCGATTGACAGGTGATCCACGGTGAGAAAGCAAGAGGTCCACCATGGGGCGTCATGCATGATGAGATCCCCCTTAAAAGTGCCTGCCAAATATACCTTGGGTTTAAGATTCAGATTTGCATTTTTTTGAGTGGGGGCACATGGTAAACCAGGGTCACATAGACTTTGAATTTTCCTGGATGCTCACTTTCTTGGTTTATGAAGGGAGAGCAAGTTGAGTAGCGGGAGCAGTACGGTCGCCGATTCGACCGCTATTTTCAATATCTGTTAAATCAATCATATCAATCACTATTGCCTACAGCTTTTATCGTTTTAAACACGTTTTCTCCCTTGGAAATGTCTGAGGAGTCCCGAAGCTAAAGAGCAAAGTTAACCTAATTAGACAGAGATTTATTTTCCTTTATTTTGATCTTCTCAGTAATGATTATTAGGATGATAGCCTACTGAAATGATTGACTTGGTAGACGACAAGTTCTCATTATTTTGGAGCAGTTGGGTCTATCTGGTATTCCTTGCACGTTAACGTTTACCCTTTTGAACATGATTGAAGACAATTTTGTAGTTTATATAAAGATTGAAATGAGATGAAAGTTTTTAATGGCGTTCAGGGATTCAAGGGTTGAGTTATAGACAAAATCAAACAATCTATTTGGTTTTCAGATCGCAATAGATTTTGCTGCTATTATTTTTTATTTAAGTAATGGTAAAAAATGCACCTCACATTTTTATATTTGGATTTATTTGTCTATATATTTTGTGTGGCATACAACAAATTCATCGTGAGAAATTCACCAATGGAAAATTCACTGCCAACAATTCACCACGGGAAAATTCACCACCATGACAATTCACCGCGCAAAAAATTAATTGCATGAATTTTTGGCGGTTAATTTTCTATGGCGGTGAATTGCTGGTGGCGTGAATTTTCTATGGCGGTTAATTTTCTATGGCGGTGAATTGCTGGTGGCGTGAATTTTCTCGCGGTGAATTGTTGACGGTGAATTTTCCGTGGGTGAATTGTTGGCGGTGAATTTTCCTAGAGCCATATTGTCTATAAAATACGGTTTTTATTTAAGATTGAGTATACAATTTGAATTTTATTTGTTTCTTGATTGTATTTATTCTTAGGGTAGTCTCAACCTTCAATCTAATCATTTTTATTGAGAAGTAAATTCACACTTGGAAAAATGGCAATCTTAGATCGGCTTTACCTCTTTGTGATTCTTGTTTGCAAAAAATCACTTTAATGTTTAGATTCTAATAACCAATGGATTCACCAAATCTCTCAATAAAATTTAGTATCTCTCAAAATTCTCAAATACTCAAAAAACCATGAATCAAGCCATTAAAAAGCTTGATACTATTATTTGTAATTTTGTTCAAAAGCCCAAATATCATCCATACAAATCATAGTTAGAGCCCATAAAAATTACTATCAAACTTATATATTATTACTAGTTATGCTAATATTATCTTTACATAACCACGCAAACCAACAATAAAGGGCAATATTGTCTACGGCCTACTATGACTTCAACTAGCTAGTCTTCAAAATATCACTTGTAATGCGTAAGTATGGGAAGCGATCTTATAGTAGTAGTATTAACGGATGTTGGGTGGGTGGAAGAATTACCTTGAGCCGCCCTTCATAACAATCTCCAAAAAGACCAATTAGAAAGAGGGGTTAAGCGGAAAATTATGTAGGCCCTTCTACCCCAAACACACAATTACATTTTTTCCCTTTCTAGAGGGGGGCATCATAGTCAATTATTCTTCACTTTTAGAATCATAGTTACAACACCCATTAATATCACTTCTAGCCTTGGGCAAAAGAAAGATTTAAATTTTAGGTTGTAGTGTCCTCCACCACTAAATGTTGTTTATGGATGTGTTTTTGCAAGGTGTGATGTGCTCCACATGGTAGTTATAAAAATCTTGTACTTAGCTCTCTAGTCCTTCAATAGCATCATGTAACAGGTACCATTTATGTTATCATGGAGAGCATCAAGGCACAACTCAAGGGTTGCACCACATCAAATATATTCCCCTCCCAACAAACTAGCTAGGATCTGACAAAAAAATTAACAATTATTCTCAAACACTCACACATTGTTACACCCCAAATTTTGACTTGCAATTACTTTTAACTTTTACAATAAAATGTATTTTTGACATGAATGAATGTTTTTACTTTTGTTGATATTTAGATGAAATTATAATGCAATGAAAAATATTTCAATTGCAATGATTATTACTTTTAATTAATGATTATGATATCATGGCTAATAATGGACTAACTATTTTGATGGCCTTCTAAGTTGAATGCAGGAGCAAATTTTACACTCCCAAATGGAGAGGGAGAGTATCGCTGGAGAGTAGAGTATAGACACTGGTAAACAAATGGGTAAATGCCTTTTTGAGTCAATCACACACTCATGTAGGTTTTGCTTCAAAGTCTAAGTAAGTTGTCAAGGTCTACCCTATGTTGTCAAAGAGGTAATATTTATGTGGTACAATCATATGGTTAGGTTGTAATCATATTTGATCCTTAATTTAGTCTTTTGCAATTTAGACAAGAAGAGATATTATTGTGTCTAATCGTCTTTATGATTTACCTATTATTTTAAAGGTTTATTTGTTTATTATGTAAATGAATTGATATATATATATATGCTAACAACCTTTATTAAGGGAAGTTGTGGTTGTTAAAAGGCAATTAATTGGCCTTAAGTGCAAATCAATGGAAAGGAATAAAAGTTAACTTGATATTGATTCCCTTAAACCCTCACATGGAGGCTTAATGCCACCATCAGTGGCTATATTCATGGAAATATACTAGGCATGAAAGAATTTTTCAATGCATCCTTTATGGCATGGTGGAGGAGAAGATGGAGTCATGTGGTTAAAAGGAGTGTGTCACATGTTTTAAAGATCTTTTTATTGCCATATGATAGGAGTAGTTACTTGGTTGTAAAAGCAATTTGTATTTTGTAAAAAGAGAATAGAGAGAGTAGTCGTTGGTCATGGAGAGAAGTTTTTCTATATTGACAAACCAGAGTATATGATATAGAGAGGCATCTCTTCATTATTATTGTGAAAAGAGTGCATTAATATTTGTAGTCGAGAGTATATTGAGGTTAGTATACAAGGAAGAGCAGGGGACATTTCGTACTTGAAAGGAAGAATTTTGTTTGGATTTTATGGTAGGGAGATAGAACAAAAAAACTCAAACACTCTCATTCAAGAACAAACCCTAGAGATCTCAATCTAAAGTATGCAAAGGGAAGGGAGATCTTGCAATAGGGTTGTCCTAGGGTTTGATTATAAACTAATGAGGGGTACACCACCAAGCTAGGACTTGGAAAAATGTATGAAATGCAAGATCTAATAATTGATCTCAATGATACATAAAACCTCATTAAATGAACTATAAATGTAAATAAATCAAAACAGCAAATTGGAAAAGTACAGAGGAGCACCTGGAAACCTAAGAGAGCTTGAATGGAGGCTTGAAATGCTAAATAACCTGAAATTTAGGCCTACTACGACTCATACACTAGTCTAGGTGTATCAGTCCCAAATCTAGGTTTCTGTGCAGGAACTAGTTTTTGGATAAAGGGTATCTGAAATTGCCAAAATCTGAAAAATGACCTAAACTGGACTCATATGCCAAGATTGGCATATGAGTCCAGTTAGGGTTTTCTGGAACTTCAAAGTCTAAATCTGGTCTTCAATGTCTGCTCTTTCTGTTCCACTTTGTTTTCAGAACCGAAACCCTGATTTTGGGGTTGTAGGTGACTTTTCAGTGAAGATTACAACCTTGCAAATGAGGGAACAATTCCAACAACTTTCTCCAAGCTTGTAACCTAATCTTCAAAGGTCCTTCATGCTCCAAGACACCTAGATCTACAATCACACATGTAAAGAGGAGAAAAACTTGTTGGTTGTTAGTGAATAGGGTTTTTCCTTGGTCAAACCCTGTTTAGGTAATTAAACCAAATGATGAGATAATGAAATGACGGTATGAAACATGAAACATGAACAATGATGCCTTGAATGATGCCTTGTAAACGATGCTTTGTAAATCTGCAATGTAACATAAAATGGCCATGAAGGATGTAGATATAGATCTTGAGATAAGTGTAGAACAATGCTTACATCACAACACTAGCTCAATAACATGCTTGATTCTTGATAACCTTTACATGATGATGGCTCTCAGATTGCTGCAATAATTGATGGAGAATTATGCCCTTGAATGCTTGAAAATTGACCTTGAATGCTTTCTTGAAGATTTTGTGAAGTCTTAGAATGCTTAACTCTTGAGTGCTCTCTTGAAGATATTGTGAAGTCTTGGAATGCTTAACTCTTGAGTGCTTCACTTAGTATCATGAATGCTTATTGAAATAATGATTTGACACCTCATTTATATAGGCAATCCATCTAATATCCCGTTAATTGAATCCCATAGACTGACATTCATGAAATTTGAACTTAAAACCCAAATTTTCCCATTCAAAACTCAAAAAAGGAGCCAAATGGGACTCATACACCATATGTGGCGTATGGGTCCCACTCGGATGGGATTGTTACACCCTAGTTGTGTAGTTACTGTTTACTATTACTACATAGGGTAAATATGAATGTAATGTGAATTTTGGAGATGAATAAATTATGCTTGTACCTTGTTATCAATATGAATGTTATCTCATTTGATGTTATATCATTTGATATTGCCTCTGTTGATGTTATTCATGGTGAAGTACTGCATATAAGTGAATGAAAGGTTATTGAATTATTATTATTCTAACTTTGGAGATGTTTATGTATAGTGCATATGTTATGAACAATTGACTATCGTGTGCATGTGTTAGTGGATGCAGGTATGTGTTCCATTCCTCCAGGCAGAAGGGAAGTATCACTCAAGAGAAGATCTTGGTCGGGTAACCGATAAAAGTAAACTATCTGAGCATAAATGCACACCACATTAGAATGATTGAGTTGAGTCAGTTAGTGGGTAATAGGTAAGTCATCCTTAGTCGATATGTCTCCATTTGAGAGTCTTGTTTACTACTACATGCATTATTAGGTGATGTTATATGTTTGAGCTTTTGAGATATTTCTTGTGCTATTACAATTATATTGACAAATTGGATGTAGGTGAAAGTATGTTTATATAAATGCACATGCATGTCAATGGGATCTAATGACATGTATATGTATATGCATATGCATAAATGTACCACATATAAACACTTATCAATATGATGTTAATTGTGTATGGCTTTATGTGAAACGGATGTGAACACACACAAACACACACACACACACACACACACACATATATATGTGTGTGTGTGTGTAGTATATACATGTATCCATATGCATATTTATATCAATACATGCGTATGTTAGTGAATGGACACGCTCATACGAATGCATCGATACAGATATACCTACACATATGTGTACATAGAGGCATATACATTTATACCTACATACATACATACATATATATATATATATGCATACATTCAATATAATGTGTTTATTATGTACTATCTTGCCTGTACTCATATATATACATATATATATATATGTAAATATATATTAATGGATATATATATATATATAAATACATGTTAGTTTTTAAATATATATATGAATATAATATAATATATACATATATATTAAACATATTATATATGTTAATTAGAATCGACTATCTCTTATTTAATTGAATTTGATTTATAAGGCTATTTTGTAGTCGATGGAGACTATGAAATGGAGGTCAATATTGACTATGTCAATGGAGGCCGATTTAATAACTTATGACTGTTAATGCAAACCGATTATCATAATGAATGGTGCACGGTATAAGTAGTCGTATAACATTTGATACTGTTATCTATTATATGTTGATTTGGTCGATGCCTTAAGAGAGACCAAGCTTGACTTTATCTTATGTATTAAACTATTCAAAGTCGATTCATTCACCAGATGGGTCGTTAGAAACTTGTTGTCATGAAATGGAAGTTGACTAAGTTTAACCGCACCAAATATGAAGGAATTAGAATTGGGAATGGCACCACCTTTGAGTTTGATTTGCTATAGATGTCTTCTCATTGTAACTATTTGAATTATGCATATGTCGATTGAGTTAGTCTTCAAATTGTTGTCACAAAACAAGTTGACCTATAGGTGAATAAGTTGAGTATTAGCTTGAGAATTTTCCACCTTTCTGATAGGTTTCATGTGTTGCTTTGCATGAAGCTTGTTGTCCATTAACATTCCTAAACTATAGGCTTTGAGGTTGCTTGGTTGCTCTATAAATAGTTGAACCATTTCACTTGAAAGGGACACATTATTTCCCAAGAGATTATACATCTTTTGCAATTCATTATTTTTGAGTTATTACTAGCCATAATTGTCTCATTTTATGAGTGTGATATAGAGAGTGTTCTATTGTGAGTAAGAGGTAACATTGTTGTCGAGAGAAGTATGCGATCAACAAGTGAGATAGAGTTATTTGTGAGAAGTTGATTATCAAGCTAATTGTTGGTGGAGAGGGCTGCATTGTTGTCTTTATTTTGGATAAGCGATAATAGGCATGAGGATCCCTTCTTCTTTGTTATTTTACTTTGAATGATGTGTCTTGCATGCATGGCTGAGATGTCTTTTCCACTATATGCTTTAGAGAATTTAGATTGTTTGAAAAGGAAAGTTGAAGCTATTATGTTGTTTGCAATGATGTGTCTTGCATGTACGGTTGAGATGTCTTTTCCAATATATGCTTTAGAGAATTTAGATTGTTTGAAAAGGAAAGTTGAAGCTATTATGTTGTTTGCATATTGTGTTTTTAAGTACTCCATAGTAGGAGATAGGTGTTTATCATAGGTATTATATACTAGGTATGATTGAACATGCAAAGCACATATGGTGTATTTAGATAAGTTATTGATTTAACTAGTAAAGCTTGTGTTTTCTCCTAGGAGAGATAATCCAATATGGGGAGAGTTTAAAGTACTTACTTGTAAGTAGGGTTATCCAAGTATATAGGTTATCTTTGGAATGATGGACTATCCATAGAAGGAAATACCTAACTTGTGTACTTACTAGTTAAGTAGGTTTATTCCAAGTAGTTTAATATGGTTGTAGGTTATCTGGGATGATGGACTATCCATTGAAGGAAATACCTATGTGTAGCTTAAGATAGCATTAAGTCAAATCAGCCCTGAGTAGTGTATGTGATAGATGACTTCATTTGAAGCACTGAATGAGAACACTTTGGCCAAAGTAGTGTGAATGTCCAAGACTCCACTTTAGTTGTGTGACTATGGAGACTACATTGTCAGTTCACCATGATCTAGTGCTACATGCTAGACAAATATTGTAGGGATACAAGTTCTAGTTATGTAGGACACAACACTATGCTCAGTTGGTTTTCATTATTGGTTACCCTACCAATCCCTTCGTCGAAGGGAAGGACCATCTATTGAATGATAGATGTGCGGGGGACCGCATTATGAGTCTATGGTTGGCAGAAAAGCACCTGAGTGATGCTTCTCCTCCACAACAGATGATAGAAGAACCAAGATTTGAAAGAAATGATCATGGACTATCTTATAGCTATTTGTTCTAAAGCTCTTTGAGCTATGTATGTAAATGTGTGCTTTCTTACATTGATGTATTTTATGAAATGAAAAGGAATTCATGTTGTATTATGTTAAGCATCTTGATTGGAAATTATCAATAAAGAGAATAAAAAATTTATTGCAATGGCTTGTTACTTAGTTTATTTACTCATATGGTGAAAAATTAGAAATTTTTACTTCATTAAACTTGGGTTAGTACGTTACATGTGGTATCAGATCTACCAGATTTAGCTCTAGAACATATGAGCTCGTCATTTTTTCCATCCAACATTATCTAATGTTGTGAATTCTTGTGCCAGGATGGTGCGTCTTAGATTAACGACTCGAAAGTCAGTAATCAGAAATGAGCGCTACCTCAAGGAAAATAAGGAAAAAGAAGCCATCATTAGAACCATAGAAGGAACCAATTTCGATAATGTTATCTAGTTGAGTGACACTGAAACCTTTAGTCACACACTTTCTCATATCAGTTATGTGAAGAGGAGTATGAAGATGGAGGCTATGTACAATTACCTACCAACCATCTCACCAGAAAAGTTTGAGTCATTACCACTTTCCAGGGATATGCCTTCAAAAGAAAGTGTTAGTCCAGCATTCATCTTTAGGGATCGTAGAGTTCTACCACTGACTGAAGTAATAGCGATTTCTTCAAGTAAAGAGTCCAAGGGACATGTACCACGGACACCGCCAGATGAGAAATGGTCTCATGAACATTTTTTTGTGAAAAATGTAGACTACATTGTTGATGAACACCATATTGACATTACCTCTCAAAACTGTGTATCAGATGATAAATCTGAAGGTTATTATCCTTTTTGGGACAGGTACAAACAAATGAGAGATGAATAGAAAGATAGGGAACAACAATTGTCTCAATTTATAGGTTAAACTCCTTTAAGTTATGTGTTTGAGAGTGAATTTGAAGGATACTCTCCACTTGACTATCTGAATAGTCACTCCATGTAATTGAAAGGATATTGAAATCCTCATGAAATAAATAAAATTATGAGTTTATTAAAAGAAGCGTGTGCTTAATATTATGTGGAATTCTAGTGTGCATATGAATGTTTATTTTTATGTTTTCCATAAGATCATTGATAACATAATTTAGTCTAACATGGATAAAACATTCAGGTAAAAACCAATCACATAAGCATGGTGAGGACGCGAACTAATCCCAATGGAAGTCAAGGGGTTGGACAAGGAACCATTAGAGTAGAGGCTAGACGACCAAATCTTGGCAAGGTTGGCTAACTTTGAGCAAGAGATAGTTAAGGATAGGGTAGAAAAGGAAGTACTCGTTAATTATCATGAGGGAGTAAATTCTTCCCATGGGAATAATGAAACCCATAATCATGAGAAGGAAAAATCACCTACGCCATTTGTGGAAAGGAATAAGAAGCTTGTAGCTTCCAAACTTTCTAGGGACATGAAGAAGGTTATTCCAACTAAGTTTGATGGTAGTGCTAGAGGTGATGAGGTTGAGGTGTGGCTTGTATAAATGGAAAATTATTTTGAAATACGAAACAATGATGAGGTTACTAAAGCCACATGGGGTGTGTATCAGTTAGCAGGGGAAGCTTCTAACTGGTGGATGAACAAGAAGTTGGAACTTAATATCAACTCATGGAAGCTGGCATGGGGAGAATTTATGGATATTTTCTACAAAATATGGTTACCACAACTTCACTATGACCAAAAACTTTTGGATTTTTGGGGTTTGAAACAAGGTAACATGATGGTCAATGAATACTGGGAGAAGTTCACCCAACTTCTGCTCTATGTTCCCATATATCATAAGGATGAGCCCTTTCGTATTAGAAAATTTATAATGGGACTCAATAGTCAGATTGGAGGAGAAGTGGATATGCATGGTCCAACAACAATGGATCTCTTATATGAAAAAGCAATTAAGCAAGAGCAAAAGCTTAGGGCTAATTCCACACGTTAAGAAAGAAAAGAGCAAAAGAAGGATGTGGAAGTTCCTAACAAGATAGTTCCTAAGAAGGAGAAATCTGTGCAAAATGATCCAAGGAAAAAGGGGAAAATATTCTACAATAATGGAAAATAGATTAGGAGAGACCAAAAAAGGAATGATTCTAGCATGGGTAATACCAATAAGGCTAGTGAAAATACCAACAAATTTGGAGAAACCATAGGGAAAAGAGGACTACCTACATGATGTTTTATATGCAGAGGGATCACTATTCTAGTGAGTGTCCCGATAAAACTTCTAGATCACAACCATATGGTAATCCATTACCCACTCAACAAGCAATGTTTCAGCATAAGATACATGCAGCAGTGGATGATCGTTAGGAAGAGTACCAAGTAACTCCAGTTGAAATGTCAGGTATTTTGTTTGGCTTACCTATTTCTATTTTTATTGATACTAGTGCAACTGAGATTTTCATTTCACCTAGAATATCTAAACAATTATCTAGAAAGGCGGGACACATGGCAATGTCTTGGAATGTAGAGTATGCAAACCAAACAAGAGCAAAGGTGGATCAATGTTTATTTGAGGCTAGAATAGAACTACCTAGTTTTACTACAAAAGTTAACCTTTATGGTGCACATCTAGGATCATATGATGTTATCCTAGGTATGAATTGGTTGTGGAAACATAGGGCTAAGGTAGACTACCATGCTAAGACTGTAGAATGCCTAGATGATTTTAGAAATCAAGTTAAATTCCAAGGGATGCCTAGGGAGGTTAGGGTTCAAAAAATTACGACAATGCAACTTATAAGAGCTAAGAAGAAAGGGTGTAAACTCTTTGTCGTAAAGATTGAAGAACTTAGGAAGGATAGAGATGATTCAGAGCTCCAAATTTTACAAGAACTAGAAGATGGTGAAATAGATGAAACTGGAAAATCGGATATGGAGAAGTATCCAATATTAAGGAAATTTTTAGATGTATTTCCAAAGGAGTTACCAGGGTTGCCTTTGAAAAGAATATTTGACTTCTCCATAGATATAGTTCCAGGGTTAGAACCTATTTATAAGGTACCCTATAGGATGACAACCATTAAACTTATGGAAATTAAGACACAATTGGATGAATTGTTGTCGAAAGGACTGATAAGGCCAAGTGTATCACCTTGGGGAGCACCAGTCAACTTTGTTAAGAAGAAGGATGGTACATTATGTTTATGCATCGATTATCGTATGCTTAACAAATCTACAGTTAAGAACACGTATTTGTTGTTGCACATTGACGATCTTTTTGATCAAATGAGGGGTGTTGTCATATTCTCTAAAATAGATCTGAGATCTGGATATCACAAATTGAGGGTTAAGGATGAAGATATCTTTAAAACTACATTCAGAACTAGATATGGACACTATGAGTTCACATTTTTACCTTTCAATTTAACAAATGCACCTACAACATTCATGAACTTGATGTATAGCGTGTTTAGGGATTACCTTGACAAATTTGTACTAGTTTTTCTAGATGATATATTGATTTATTCTAGAAATGAGGAAGCACATTGCAAGCATTTAGAAATGGTCCTACAACATTTAAGAGAACATAGGTTGTATGGTAAACTTTCCAAGTGTACATTCTTCAAAAATAGGGTACATTATTTAGGTCATGTGATCTCGGCAGAGGGAATTGCTATAGATCTAGCTAAGATCAAAGCAGTGATTGAGTGGCCTATACCTAAGAATGTGTCAGAGGTAAGAAGTTGCATGGGTTTGGTAGGGTATTATAGGAAGTTTGTTGCAAACTTTTCTAAGATATCTTTTCTAATTACTTCTTTACAAAAGAAAGGAAAGAGATTTGAATGGACTAAGAAGTTTCAAGAGGATTTTGAACTACTCAAGGAGAAATTAACCACCGCACCGATCTTAAAAGTACCAGATCTTGAGGATAACTTTATGGTTATCATGAATGCATGCAGAGAAGGGTTAGGAGATTTTTTTATGCAAGATGGGCAAGTAATTGCTTATGAATCTAGAAAGTTGAAACCATATGAGATGAATTAGGCATCACATGATTTAAAATTAGCAACTATGGTTCACACATTGCAAATGTGGAGGCACTATTTGCTAGGAAAACCCTTTGAGTTGAAAACTAACCATAATGGGTTAAAGTACCTTTTTACTCAACTTAATCTGAATGCTAGACAAATAAGATGGTTATAATTAATACCTAACTATGATTTTAATATAAGTTATATTAAGGGAAAACAAAATCGGGTTGCCAACGCATTAAGTCAAAGACAACACATTGCTTCTATAGTAACAATCCAAACCGATTTTAAGGGGCAAGTACTCCAAAAGTGCAAGGAAGATGAGTATTACTTGAAATTTAAGCAAGCACTCACGGATAATCGACAAGATTCTAGGTATGAAGGTTTTCATTTTGAACCTAATGGAATACTTAGATATTTATAGGAGCAAATTTTTACCCCTTACACAAATTCCCCTTTTACACATCCTCACCTTAGAAAACCAAATTTGAAGGTGAAATTCCACATCAACAAGTTGTCTTCCTTCCACTTGGCATCTATTTGTTGTGTTGGTAGAAGAATATTTGTCGGGGACGCTTGCGTAGTGTGCAGACGTCTGCGCGACACGCTTATGTCCCTGACAGATTCCTGTGTTTGAAGCTAGAAGAGGCATTACACTTCCTATTGGGAACGGTTTGTAACGTCCCTCTTCGACCAACCGACCCCAAAAATGGAAGATTCTTCCCTCTTCTCCTTCAAATTCTTCCATTCTTCATTCAAATCATCTCTTTTTACAATCTTCAAGCATTCACTTCATCCTTCTTCATAGTTTCTTGGCACTTCCAACATTCTCAATACTCCATTGCAGAAACAACACTCTATCAACTCCATAAAGCAAGTGTGAGGCAAGCCATTGCAGCAGGGGCTTGACATTTTGCAACACCTCCTTTCATTGTAGTCAAGGCTATGGTGATTGTTCAAGCCTTCTTTCTCCATCATTGGATAGTGAGCTCTTGGTGGAGGTGGTAATGTTTTGCTCCTCTCCTTTACAATTTGGTTGAGTAGCTATATATTGTTATGTAGTGTTATTTGCATTCCTTCCTTCTATACTTCTTTATCATACATTTCTCTATCATTTCTACTTGGTTTTCCATGGGGGTGGAAACACCAAAACAGGGGTCTAACTGAGGAAAACCCCTATACAACCCCAACAAATTTCCCCTCTTTCTTGTGTGTAGGTGGATGTGCATTTGGAGCTAGCTGTCGAATAGGTGCTTTTCTTTTCTATTTACTTTATCACTTCAATATCTATTTTTTATACTTCATCATTTTGTTTTTACATTCTAGATTGAACTAGCTAGGCTATCAGTAGGTCTTTTTGGCAGTTTTACTATGTTCACTATTTTTTGGTTGTACAGTCACCAGTGCACCCGAGAGACACCAGCGCATCGCACTGACATCCCAAAACTGTGTTGTTGCCCTTAGACAGAGAGTTGTCTAAGACACATGACCAACTCCAAAAAAACCAGCTTGCTTAGCCCAAACTAAAGTTAGGGTCTACAGAGTTATCAAAGAACATTACAGTCCTCATCATTCTCATCCCTCATTTCAAACACCCCTTCAAAGTGAGGTAAGTTAGGGCATCCTTCCACTCTTGGCTCTCTGTGACCTAGGGCCTTGACATGTTTGGTCCCCTTCTCTTACATTTTTTGTGAACCTGACATGAACCAACGTTTGTTCATTCATTGGTGTTGAGGATTTTCCCTTGTACCTTGTGATCATTGTGCCCCTGAGTGTTGTGAAGGTTTATGAGCATCACAACCCAGTCCACAACCTTCAGGTATATTGTTATGAGAAGTGTACAACACATTTCGATGGAGAGGACGAAGGTCACTACTAGTTTCTATACAGGCCTTTTTGTTGGATTTGTCGTTGGTCTTGTTGCATAGGAGCAATTATCGAGGGGCAAGGTAGGGGTGTCCGATGAGACTGACCATGTCCCCACTCCTCCTACGTCTCCTACACCATCATCGGTAAACGAGTACGAGGTTGTTCACATTCCTTTGGAATATATCTATGTCCTTAGCAAAGGACTAGGTGACTTGGAGAATCACTTGGAAAAGGACTCGAAGATGGCTAGGGCTGCTAGGGCTATCAACAAAATAAAATATATGGTTGGAAAAGATGAAATAGGCATAGAACTCTTGGATAGTCTCTCTAGTCTGACTGAAGCATGTGCTCCTCCAAACAATCCTAACATTGTACAATGGGCCACTTTCGAAGATCATGAAAGACAACTAGGAATGTCGATGCCTCCCACATATGTGTACATGGTCGATGTCATCCCCTCAATCAACATCCCCTCTGCCTTCGAGAGATCCGAAACTATCAAGGTGAATAGAGTACCCTTAGGATTTAGCTTCACCCCTCCTATCACCTCTAGCGGTGGAGGTTTTGGTGGGATGAGTGGTGGGGGCTTTAGTAGTGGCGGTGGTTTTGGCGGTTAAAGTGGCATTGGCAGAGGTAGTTCTGGTGGAAGCCATGGTGGTGGCTATGGAAGCAAAGGTGGCTTTGGTGGAGGCCCTGCTTGTGGCGGTGGCTTCGGCAGTGGTTCCAACGGTGGTTACACCGATGGTTTTGGAAGTCTGATAGTGGTTCCAGTGGTGGTCACAGCGGTGGTTCTAGAAGTGGCTCCGGTGGTGGTTCTGGAGGAGGTCCCTCTGGCCCTGTGTCTTTGAATGACCCTATTCTAAACACTCTTCTTTATAATATGGGTAAGATGCAAAGCCAGCTGGCGAGTCTCTCCCAGGCCTTTGCCCAACCTATCTTTCAACCCTTTTTTTGACATAGCCTATTATCGGTAGCAATTTTAAACACTCCCTTCCCTCAAGGAATGGAGATTCCTAAATTCAAAAAATATGGCAAAAAATGGGACCCACAAATGCACGTGTCCACCTTTAATGCCCTATGTATAGATTTCTTCCATCATGATGCATTGATGGAGAAGTTATTCCCCCAATCTCTTAAGGATACAACACTCGAATGGTTTTGTTCCTTACCCGATAATGCCATTTTCTCATTTGATCTTGTAAATCAATTCCTACGATAGTTCCAAGCTAACATCAGACTGAAGATGACCTTTTTGGATCTCATCTGATGCAAATAAGGTGATAATGAAAATATTACCGATTTTATAGCACGATACCAAGCGCTCTTTTCGCAAATCTCGTATCTGCTGCCCGATTATGACGTGCAGAAGGTGTTCATAGGGAACTTGCAACGACCTTGGTAGGAAAAATTTTCCCTTCTGAAATACCCTTCTTTCATGCATTTATGTGTTGCATTACGGGAGTATCAACAAACAGTAGTTCAATTTGGGGGATCCTCCTCATGCTCCCGTTCAGAAGGAAAGTCCATTGTATCGATCTCTAGGAAAGGTAAGGTTGTTGTGAATGTAGTAGTTGCTACAACTAATAATGGCCTTGGGTACAACCAAAAGTTCACAAAGTTAGTAGAATCTTATTCTTCCATCTTGCAAAAGTTGCTAAAGGATAAGATCATAACCTTGGAGAACCCTAAGCCTCTTAAAGAACCATTCCCTAGTTAGCACAAGTTGAATACCTTCTGTCAGTACCATCGAGTTAACAAACATGATACCAAACGTTGTATGCGCCTGCATTATGAGATACAGGATCACATCAAAGATGGTACTATTCGTCTTGATGGAAGTAAATAAAATATGAACAAATTGGTGGTGAAAGCGAATAGTGAGTTGTACATATACAATAACTTGTTTCCGTCACATTTTTCCAATGTGATTATTGATCCCTCTGATTCTACCACTCAGCCTGAGGCATATGTTAACATGGTCACAATTACTCCTACCATGCAACGTGTGCTCGGCTCCTCAAATGTGACATTCACGTCGTAGAATTTACCCTTAAACAGCAAGCCCTTTCCCCTCTACATTCCCGCTCGCCTCAATGGCAACATTGTGACAGGGGTCTTAGTCGATCCCGCGAGTCGAGTGAATGTCATTACAGAAGAGACATTGTGGCTTAATTCATTACATAGAAAAGAGTATGAATAAACAAAATCTACCATCTATATGCACGATGGTCTTTGTCTAAAGTCGTACAACTCAATAACTCTGTCCATCCTAGTAGGACCAAGGGTTGTAGACATGGTCTTTGATGTTATCCCAGAATCAAATCTGTTCAGGATGAAGTTAGGCATACCTTGGTTAGCTTTCATGAATGGAATCACCTCCATCATCCACAAATGTTTAAAGTTCTCCCATGAAGGTGTTGTGCACATAGTACATGACACTAGATACTAGCCTCTAGTATCCCGTGGGGGATATTCATTAAACCACATTTGGCCTACCCCGGTCGATTCGTTGCCTCTAAGAATAGACCTACTTTACAAAAACTACGTGAAGTATAAAATTGGGGACAAGGGACTACCAAAATTGGCTCTTCTGGTGATACAACAGCCAATTGCCTTCCCTTCTCAAAAAGGAAAAGAGAAGCTACCCTATCCTTGGGATGGCTCTCCTCCTCCTCTTTCTAGAGAAGAGTTTTGGATGAATATGTTGGCTTTTATCCGCTAAGTCTAATGATATCACCTTGGCATAGACCTAAGAGCAGGATATCAAACCTCCCTACTAAACCACCTAGAAAGTGGTACTACTTGTATGGTAGAGGAAAAGGTCCCTATGGGGAATTTTCTGTCTTGACCTCCACGGCCTCCTACTACTTATGCTCCCAAAGCAATAAATGGAAAGAGGCCCATTGTCGAGTCATTAGAGATGACTCCCCCTGCTACTTCCCAACCTACTCCTCCTACTCCCATCCAAGAGCCTGTCCCTTCACTGAAAACAGTTGTGGAAGACACTCCCATGGCTAAGCAAGAGCCCTATGTTCCTTCGCAACGCTTGGTCTCTAGCTTGAAGAGTCATAGAAAACTCCTTGCGCGTGAGTGCAAGTACCAGAAAAAGGCTCTCATGGTTGAGCAGGCCACCTTACAGAAGAAGGAAGAGGAGTCGAGCGCTCCTACTTCAGGGCCTCCTGTTGTGTCCTCCTCTCTCCTCCCTTTGTTTCCGTTCAATCTAGTTCAGTCTCGCTTCTGGCTTCTGTTGTGAGTATGAATGTGCCTAACCCCAAAAAGGTGTAGGTGTTCATCACTTCTTTGGTGGAGCCGCCCTTGTTGATGTCTCTTCCAGATGTCCCTCCTTTCCCAAAAATCGTAGATATGCCAAACACTTTGGTTGTATCTACTACGATTTTCTCCTCCTCCTCTTCCTCCACACCTCTTTCCTCATCTGTGGGGAGTTCACGTCCTATGACGAAGCAGAAGGTGGAGGGTGGTCCTTCCAGCAATAGAGGACATAAGAGGATCCCACCTTCTCCAAAAGGTGTTCCCACATTGACTTGTTATGTTTTAGTAATGGAACCAATCCCGAATTCCCCTGAGTTTGTCATTGCTCCCGAGTCACTTGGTGAGCCTAGTAGTGAACCTCAGGCACAACTTTCCCCATCCATTAAGGTACGATATGGCACTCCAATGAAGTGCATGTTTAACTCTCTAGATTAAGTTTTGGTCTTGTCAACGATCTTCACGAAATCGTTGACCATAGCTCCACAAGAGCCGAGTGGAGGAGACCTTGCAAGGCCTTCTTCCTTAGTCATTGTAGGAAGGTCAAAATCTCCTCCTCTTAATATCCCACCACTTCAGGCTCATCCTCCTTCCCCCTATGATGATCTGGAGTGGGAAGTAGATGACCTCTTGGTTGATTAGTGTTAGGGGGAGGCCTCTTCTTTATCTTTAGATTAGATGTGTGTGTGTGTTGTGATGTGTTCCCCCATGATCATGCTATATGTTCCTGGAAGACCCTTGTCACCCTTGTTGGTGCTTGGATACAGGAGTGGTTTCTTTCGTAAACCTTCTATTTGTGTCATCATTCTTCCATGTTTGTGATTGACTTTCGGCAAAATTGGGGACAATGCAAAGTGTTGCGAGCACTTAGGCTTCCCTTCCATGTTGACCCAATTTTTTATTTTTACTTTGTCTTCTTGTGAATTCTTCACATGGTGTGATATAGTAGGGGGTTGATGACAGTTCATTTTATATACTATTATTATACTTATATATATTTATGAGCAGCTCTGACCTCAAAATATCATATCACCCCTTTGTCTCTTATTTGTTATCTTGTTTTCTCTTTTTCATTTTTTTCTTATCTTTCTCTCTTCTTTGCTTGAGTTGTCCCTTTCATGTGTGACAATGCCATTTCTTTGACACTTTGATTTTCAAAAAATGTATTAGTTGCAAATGAATCATTTCTCGAGAATTTTTGCAAACTTTTTCAAAGAATCACATTCTCGACATGGAACCCTAACGGAACGTATTTCCTTCATCATGGGTTCGCAAAGAAAGAACTTGAGAACTTTCCTCTAAGGTGGGGGCAACTTTGACATTCCCCTCATGAGGGGGCATCTTCTTCCTTTCAAATTCCTTGATGAATTGAACATCTTTTGAAAGGATTCCTTGATGTTGAATTGATTCGAGAAAAGACATATCTTCTGCACTTTCAAATAGCACATCCCTTAATTGGACCCCTTCTCTTTTCACGTCGAGTTCCCAAGGGACCCCTTTGAAAGCTTTCCAATCTATCGACGGTTATGCATGACTGTCTGCTTACTTTCCTGTGTGGCCACTTTCAGACATGTTTTATCTACAGATAAACATGTCGCTTTGTAGGTGTGCCTGTAAAGCCACTTTTTGACTCTGCGGAGTCTCCCTTCCTTGGGTTTCCTCCATGTGAGAGATCTTGGGGGATACCTCCCTACAGGTCTGCGAGCCTGTAGGGAACTTCTTTTGAGCTTCCTCCATGCAAGAGATCTTGGGGGTCACTCCCTTTTAGGTTTGTGGATTGGCAAGGCACTTTTTCTGGGGTTTCCTTCATGTGAGAGATCTTGAAGGACACCTTCCTTGCAAGTCTGCGAGTCTGTAGGGCACTTTTTTTTGGCTTTATTTCATGTGAGAGATCTTGGAGGATACCTTCCTTGCAGTCTTGCAGGTCTATGGGGAATTTTTTTCTAGGTTTCCTTCATCCGAGAGATCTTAGAGGACACCTTCCTTGTAGGTCTACGGGCTTGTGAGGTGCTTGCTTCTCGAGGCTTCCTGCATGTGAGAAATCTTGGGGGTCACCTCCTTATAGGTCTGCGAGCTTGTGAGACACTTTCATTCTATAGCTTCATAGTTATGTGAGGCTATGGAGTCCTTTGCCTACCCTGCACTTTTGAGCTCACCATATTGTAGTCTGCTTCCTCGATGGTTAAGGTATAAATTTCTAACCCTATTCACTCTTTGATCTACTTTACCAAAGCACTCATCAATATTCATGCTCGCTAAAGTGGGGGAAAAATGTATAGGAGCAAATTTTCACCCCTTACGCAAGTTCCCCTTTTACACATCCTCACCTTAGAAAACCAAATCTGAAGGTGAAATTCCACATTAGCAAGTTTCCTTCCTTCCACTTGGCATCTGTTTGTTGTGTCGGTAGAAGAATATTTTTCGGGGACACTCGCATGGTGTGCAGATGTCCGCGCGGTGCACTTACGTTCCTGAAGAATTCCTGCATCTGAAGCTACAGAGGCATTACGCTTCCTATTGGGAATGGTTTGTAATGTCCCTCTTCAACTAACCAACCCTGAAAATGGCATATTCTTCCCTCTTCTCCTTCAAATTCTTCCATTCTTCATTCAACTCATCTCTTTTTGCAATCTTCAAGCATTCACTTCATCCTTCTTCATAGTTTCTTAGCACTTCCAACATTCTCAACACTCCATTGCAACAACAACACTCTGTCAACTCCATAAAGCAAGTGTGAAGCAAGCCATTGCAGCAGGGGCTTGAGGTTTTGTAACACCTCCTTTCATCGTAGTCAAGGTTGTGGTGATTTTTCAAGCCTTCTTTCTCCATCATTGGCTAGTGAGCTCTTCGTGGAGGTGGTAATATTTCACTCCTCTCCTTTACGGTTTGGTTGAGTAGCTATATACTATTTTGTAAGGCTATTTGCATTCCTTCCTTCTATACTTCTTTATCATACATTTCTCTATCATTGCTACTTGGCCGTCCATGGAGGCAGAAACACCAAAACGAGGGTCTGATTGAGGCAAACCCCTATACAACCCCAACAAATTTCCCCTCTTTCTTGTGTGTAGGTGGATGTGCATTTGGAGCTAGCTGGCGAACAGGTGCTTTTGAGAGATTATCTTCGTCACCCTAGTTCTTGTTTATTTACTTTATCACTTCAGTATCTATTTTGCATACTTCCTCATTTTGTTTTTACCATCTAGATTGAACTAGCTAGGCTGTTAGTAGGTCTTTTTCACAGTTTTATTGTGTTCACTATTTTCTGGTCGTACGGACGCCAATGTGCTCAAGAGACACCAACATGCCATGCTGATGTCCTAGAATTGCATTGTTTTCCTCAGATAGAGAGCTATCTGAGGCATAGGACCAACTCCAAAAAAACTAGCTCATCTAGCACAAACTAAAGTTAGGGTCTACAAAGTGATCAAAGGACATTATAGTCCTCATCATTCTCATCCCTCATTTCAAACACCCCTTTAGAGTGAGGTAATTTAGGGAAGCCTTCCGCTCTTGTCTCTCCATGACCTGGGGCCTTGACATCGTTGGTCCCCCTCTCTTACAGATATAAGGGTAGAATGTATGTACCTGACGTAAAGGAATTAAGAAATCTAGTATGGATTTAAATACACGAAGCACCGTACTCTAGACATCCTGGAGTGACAAAAATTATGGCTAATATAAAACCATTATACTTTTGGAAGGGAATGAAGGGAGATATCGTTAGTTTTCTGGCTAGGTGTCTTGAGTATCAAAGGGTGAATGTTGAGCATCATCATCCTGTGGGCTTGTTATACCCACACGATATACCGGAGAGGAAGTGGCAAGTCATAAGTATGGAATTTGTGCAAGGATTGCATATGTCAGGGAATAAGCACAATACCATTCTGGTGGTAGTAGATAAGCTTACAAAGGTAGTACATTTTATACCTCGGGATAATCATGTAATTGATTGGACTGCTTTACAGGTATGAGACCTTAGATTAGTAACTCTCAAGCCCGTCAAGGTGCTAGGAACACATAAGCTACACTTGTGTAACATAGAGGTCTTGTAGTACAAAGTTCAGTGGGACAAGTACACAGAAGACACGACTACTTGGGAGGACTATGAAGAAATTCAACAAAAATTTCCTCATATTCTTAATGCTTTTGAGAATGTTTCAACAATGTGATGTTAATTGTTATGTTTTACTAATACCAAAGGTCATCGGGGATGATGATTCATAAGGGGGGGGTATGTTACACCCCAGTTGTGTAGTTACTATTTACTATTACTACATAGGGTAAACATAAATGTAATGTGAATTCTAGAGATGAATGAATTATGCTTGTACCTTGTTATCAATATGAATGTTATCTCATTTGATATTACCTCTGTTGATGTTATTCATGGTGAAATACTGCATATAAGTGAATGAAAGGTTATTGAATTATTATTATTCTAACTTTGGAGATGTTTATGTATACTACATATGTTATGAACAATTGATTGTCATGTGCACGTGTTAGTGGATGCATGTATGTGTTCAATTCCTCCAGGCGGAGGGGAAGTGTCACTTGGGAGAAGATCTTGGTTGGGTAACCGGTAAAAGTAAACTATATGAGCATAAACACACC
Organism: Sequoia sempervirens; assembly: GCA_007258455.2. Taxonomy (NCBI): domain Eukaryota; kingdom Viridiplantae; phylum Streptophyta; class Pinopsida; order Cupressales; family Cupressaceae; genus Sequoia; species Sequoia sempervirens. Next base: position 121,798,691 of record VDFB02379711.1, read on the forward strand.
CCACATTAGAATGATTGAGTTGAGTTAGTTTGTGGGTAATAGCTAAGTCATCCTTAGCTAATATGTCGGCATTTGAGAGTCTTGTTTACTACTGCATGCATTATTGGGTGATGTTATCTATTTGAGCTTTTGAGATCTTTCTTGTGCTATTACAATTATATTGACAAATGGGATGTACGTGGAAGTATGTTTATATAAATGCACATGCATGCCAATGGGATCTAATGACATGTATATGCATATGTATAAATGTACCACATGTAAACACTTATCAATATGATGGTAATCATGTATGGCTTTATGTGAAATGAATGTGAATATATATGTGTGTGTGTGTGTGTGTGTATAGTATATACACGTATCCATATGTATATTTATACTAATGCATGCGTATGTTGGTGAATGGAAACGCTCATACGGATGCATCAATATAGATATACTTACACATACATGTGCATATAGGCATATACATTTATACATACACACACACACACATATATATATATATGCATACATTCAATATAATGTGTTTATTATGTACTATCTTGCATTTATTCATATATATATATATATATATATATAGATGTCAAATGTATGCTTACATTATAGGCTTACGATATATATAAATATATATAAATATATGTAAATATATATATATATATATAATAATGGTTATATATATACATATATATATATACACATATATATATATATACACACACACATATATATATACATATATATATATATACATACATATATATATTAAACATATTATATATGTTAATTAGAATTGACTATCTCTTATTTAATTAAAGCCGATTTATAAGGTTGTTTTGTAGTCGATGGAGACTATGAAATGGAGGTTCATATTGACTATGTCAATGGAGGTCAATTTAATAGCTTATGACTATTAATGCAAATCGATTATCATAATGAATGGCACACGGTATAAGTCATTGCATAACATTTGATACTGTTGTCTATTATTATATGCTAACTTGGTCGATGCCTTAAGAGAGACCAAGCTTGAATTTATCTTAAGTATTAAACTGTTCAAAGTCGATTCATTCACCAGATGGGTCGGTAGAAACCTGCTGTCATGAAATGGAAGTTGACTGAGTTTAACCACACCAAATATGAAGGAATTAGAATTGGGAATGGCACCACCTTTGAGTTTGATTTGTTGTAGATGTCTTCTCACTGTAACTATTTGAATCAAGCACATATGCTGATTGAGTTAGTCTTCAGATTGCTATCAAAAAACAAGTCGACTTGTAGGTGAATAAGCTGAGTATTAGATTGAGAATTTTCCACCTTTTTGATAGGTTTCATGTGTTGCTTTACATGAAGCTTTTTGTCCATTAACATGCCTAAACTGTAGGCTTTGAGGTTGCTTGGTTGCTCTATAAATAGCTAAACCATTTCACTTGAGAGGGACACATTCTTTTCCAAGAGATTATACATCTTTTGCAGCTCATTATTTTTGAGTTATTACCATCCATTCTTGTCTTATTTTATGAGTGAGATATAGAGAGTGTTCTATTGTGAGTAAGAGGTAACATTGTTGTCGAGAGAAGTAAGCTATCAACAAGTGAGATAGAGTTGTTTGTGAGAAGCTGATTATCAAGCTAATTGTTGTTGGAGAGGGCTGCATTGTTGTCTTTATTTTGGATAAGCGATAATAGGCATGAGGATCCCTTCTTCTTTGTTATTTTACTTCGAATGATGTGTCTTGTATGCATGGTTGAGATGTCTTTTCTAGTATATGCTTTAGAGAATTTAGATTGTTTGAAAAGGAAAGTTGAAGCTCTTATGTTGTTTTCATATTGTGTTTTTAAGTACTCCACAGTAGGAGATGGGTGTTTATCATAGGTATTATATACTAGGTATTATTGAACATGAAAATCACATATGGTGTATTTAGCTAAGTTATTGATTTAACTAGTAAAGCTTGTGTTTTCTCCTAGGAGAGATAATCTAGTATGGGAGGGAGTTTAAAGTACTTACTTGTAAGTAGGGTTATCCAAGTATATAGCTTATCTTTGGAATGATGGACTAGCCATAGAAGGAAATACCTAACTTGTGTACTTACTAGTTAAGTAGGCTTATTCCAAGTAGATTAATATGGTTGTAGGTTATCTAGGATGATGGACTATCCATTGAAGGAAATATCTATGCATAGCTTAAGATAGCCTTAAGTAAAATAAGCCCCGAGTAGTGTATGTGATAGATGACTTCATTTGAATCACTGAATGAGAAAACTTTGGCCAAAGTAGTGTGAATTTCCAAGACTCCACTTTAGTTGTGTGACTATCAAGTCTACACTGTCAGTTCATCGTGATCTAGTATTATATGCTAGACAGAGATTGTAGGGATACAAGTTCTAGTTATGTAGGACAAAACACTATGCTCAGTTGGTTTTCATCATCGGTTACTCTACCAATCTCTTCTTCGAAGGTAAGGGCCATCTATCGAATGATAGAACTGGGGGGGATTGTATTATGATTCTGTGGTTGGAGGAAAAGCGCCTAAGTGATGCTTCTCCTCCACAACAGATGACAGAAGAACCAAGATTTGAAAGGATGGATCCTGGACCGTCTTACAGTTATTTGTTCTAAAGCTCTTTGAGCTATGTATGTAAATGTATTCTTTTTACATTGATATATTTTATGAAATGAAAAGGAATTCATGTTGTATTATGTTAAGCATCTTGCTTGGAAATTATCAATAAAGAAAAGAAAAACATTATTACAATGGCTTGTTACTTAGTTTATTTACTCATATGATGAAAAATTAGAAATTTTTACTTCATTGAAGGGTTAGTACATTACTCATATGCCCAAGGTGGTGTATGGGTCCCACAGGGCCTTTCTAGAGAGAGAAAGTGTCAGGGAGTTATGAAATTAAGTTTATTTATTGATATTGTCAGGTTTTTGATTGAAATATGACTTGGGATGTATAATATAGGGTCTTAGGGGCCTATTAATGATGATGTAAAGGTCATAAATGCAAGAGGGCCCAAAATTCAATGTGAAAGTGTAAATAAATATACTTTACAACATCAAATTAAGGAAAAATTAGGTCTATTTAGCTTAAAAGGGCCCTAATTCCAATGTGAATGTTACAACACTAGATTAGGTCCATTTAGTTTTCAAGCCTCCTAAATTTATTGTGAAGGTGTAAATAAATACACTTTACAACACTAAATTAAGGAAAAGTTAGATTTACTTAGCTTAAAAAGGGCCCAAAACCTAATGTGGATGTGTAAAGCACATCACACCACTAGATCAAGGCAATATCAAGTCCAATTTATCATTAATTATTCCTAGATTAAGTGTGAAAATGTGAACGATGACATTTTTCAACACTACAATACTATTGAGAAAGTTGTGGATAACTTGAAAGCTCGACGAGAGTTTTGAAGTTGTGCATTAAGAATTTGGAAGTACAAAAGAATATAAATAATATATGCATGATTTCAAATTATGTTTTCTTTCTTTTATTATTGGTAATATATATATATATATGAAGTTTTAGATTTAAAAAGATATTAAGAGCTTATATATTGAATATATGTGAAAGAATAGTCTAAATATACAAACCTGTGAATGAAATATTTTAAATTATTTATTTAATTTTTTGTAAGATAGCAGAGATAGTATGATTAAAAATAAGAGTTTTTATTACCCTATTGATATAATCTGAATAGAAATATTCTAATTCACTCATAAAAATAAATAGCAGATCAATATATATAGAGAGGTATTATATATATATGGGATAACTTTAGTGGCGAATCTTCACCAATTGGCAAATATTAGATATCGACCAAGTTGAAATTAGCGAATTAATCGCACCCAACAGGGTGGCCAAATGGCTCAGATTTTATGAATTATTGGTCCAAAGCATGTCCATTCGCCATCAATTTTTTTATGAGGCATATTTAAGTAATAAATTCACCATAACAAACTACACGTTTCAAATGGACTGATTAATATTTTCACCTAGAATCTCGGAAGCATGTAATAAATCACCTACATATTCGCCAATAATATTAAAAAAACAATGTGTATCAGGACCCATTTCGCCAATTAAAATTTACAAATAGTTGCTTATGAGGACCCATTTCACCAATTAAAATTTACAAACAATTGCTTATGAGGACCCATTTTGCCAATTAAAATTTACAAATAGTTGCTTATGAGGACCCATTTCGCCAATAATATTAAAAAATAATTACATTTGAGGACACATTTCACCAATTTCCATGACACAACCATGCTAATCATAGGGCCATAATTGCCTTGAAAATTACAACGTATCATTGTCTAATCACACAGTATTTGCCAAATTTTTAATATACCATTTAAAATTCCTGCAGAATTTGCCAAATATGGATTGATATAAATACAATCAAAACTATCATATTTATTCTTACACATTTTGTTCAATTCTGAACTTGTGAGCTCTCAATTCGGAAGTTGGGCTTGGAACCTTGAAGTTGATTGTAGGAAAGTTACAAACTTACAACACAAGCATTCTTGCAGTAACAAATAGCAACTTAGTGAAAACCTAAACTTAAAGGTGACTGATCATTTCTTCATAGTGTTATAATATTTCTTTATCTCTTTTCCATTCTTGCTTCAATTTTAAAGATGATATTGAGTAGGGAATGGGATCTATTATCTATATTATTTATCCTTAAACAAGAAGACATTTTTTTTCCAGCTTTTATTTGAAGTGAGAGATCAATATGCCAAGCAACAAGTGCAACAAGGGTAAGACTCCTCAGGGTGGTGAAGGGACTGGAAGGCCATCGAAATTCCCAAAACATAGAGTTACTATATAGTCTTACTTTGGAATTGGCAATGCTTTTGATCCATCAGATCAAAATGGAGCTACATCATCAACTCTTCCACCAAATATTAATGAAGAAGGTATTCACAATACCTCACCGCCACCGGAAGGTCAAGGTGAGATTGTCATTGAGTTAAATGAGTCAAATGAGGATGGAAATACCACAAAAGATGTTCCAAGGGATACCCTGGTTAGCCAAAGTGAGATAATTGACTTGGATGATGTTGGTAGCAAGAAAAGAAAAGGAAAATCAAAAGTGGGGCGCGAGTGAGAAATGACAAGAAATTTTTAGCTTGATTGGGTGCCAAAGTACCCATTCATTGTAGTAGCAAAGAAAGAAAACAAAGATGGACCTCCAACAAAATGCAAGTGTTTTATTTGCAGTTGGAAATGTAAAAGAGACAAGAAGTTGTAGCTAAAGATTGACACTAAAGAAGAACATATCGATAAATTTTATGAAAAAAAAATCATAGACAGAAAGGAACAATCAGTAGTATGATGGAAATTAACGGACAAATGTCTTCATGTTAAGTATGTCACAGAATATGAAGAGCATAAGCAAAGAATGTCAAAGCTTGCTGCATGTGGAGGTACAATTGAGGCTCAATTTGGAAGAGTAATGGAAGGAGCACAACTGGAAAAAACTGTTTAGATGAGTGTTGTTTTTCATATTTTGTACAAATGGTGTCCTATGATAGACTACCCAGAATATTTTAATTTATTATCTTTTTTGGGTATTCCTCACTTTCCTAGTGCACATTGGTCAGTAAATGCTAGATGGGAATGGGAAAATTGTCTTGCTACAGTGGAAAAGAAATATTTAAAGGAGAAAGTAGAAGATTCAAACTTCATTGCATTCTCTTTAGATGAAGTTACTATAGTAGATAATACTTCTTGGGTTTGTATGCATGCATATAATGTAAAACAACATGTCCGCTAAACTCATGTTCTTTGTGTTCATAAAATGAATGACACTTCAACATTGCAAAATCTATTTGAACTAGTCAAGAAATATTTGAATGAAATTGCATGGATGACTTGACAATTACCAAAAAGTTGGTGTGTGTAGGAGCTGATGGAGCTGCAGTAATGCAAGGTCACAAGACCGATGTTTGCACAAAGTTACAAACTACTTGTGCACCATACATGCTTGGAATTCATTGCATGGCCCACAGAATGAATCTAGCATTTAGAATTGTAAGCAAGTTTCCTACAATATCAAAAGTTGAAAATCTAGTTCGTGAGCTCTACACATACTTCTGTCAAAGTCCCAAATGTTTCACAAAATTTCAAAATTTTGTTGAGGGAATAACAACAGAAAACAAGCTTCTCAAGGATGATGATACCGGATGGATCTCCTTGCATGGAACAGTGCAACAAGTTTACTCAGAATATTGATCCTTGATTGGAGTAATGTACAAGGATCACAACATAGTAGACAAAGCTCCTGCCTCTTACATAGGTTAAGCGATATAGAGACACTCTTGACATTAGCTAGTCTTCTCCCCTTGGTGGATGAAATGAAAAATCTTGTGAAGAAATCCCAAGATAGAACTATGTATATTAATGAATATACCAAACTGCGTAGAAATACATGCATGGCCCTCAATAATCTATATGTAGATCTAACTTCTAAAAGCCCAATTTTTTTCAATTGGTAGAAAATTATAGATTTGAATCAGCCTGATAATTATTTGTAGTTTAATGCAAGCAGGAACTTATGTATCTTTGTACGTGGATTTGACATACCAATGTACCATTGTACAATAGTCAGGCGGTTTATCAAAGAAGTACCTATTACAAAGGAATCTTTTAACATTATTATTAAATCTGTTAGTGATAATTTGAAGGAAATTGCAAAATCTCTTTCCTCAGAGATTTATAATAGATTCCCTCAAGAAGAAATACTTGAAGCCATATGTATTGTGTATCCTCAATTTTGGATAGACCAAAATAGCCCAACCTATTTTCATGATAAAGAAAAAATCTTGGTCGAACACTTTTCAAATACAATGAGCAAACAACAAAAGGAATTATAAATGGAGATAAGCTTAGACAACAATGTAAGCATTTTGCAAGAAGTATGATGGACCAGTTTGATTCCATGGAGAATCCCTTTGAACCGGGATCAATAACAAAGGCTTGGACAAACTTAGGTTAGAGTGAAATATTGCATTGTTTGATATTAGAATATTTTAAACTTGCTGATTTATGTCAAACAATGATATTGGGGTCAGTGGAGGATGAGAGAGTTTTCAATTTATTGGCATTTTTTAGATCAAAGATAAGAAACAAACTAGACAAGAATTTGGAAAATTGCTTGAGGGTGAAAGGAACTGTGTATAATGTCAATACCTTTCCTTTTGAAAGGGTACTCACAATCTAGAGGTCCATATGCAAAAGAAGAGGGTTGTGCAACACTCCAAACATTGGTAGTTGTGGCACTGATAATGGGACAAATGACAGTGACACAATGAATGTTGAATTTGAGATGCAGGGTGAAGAAAATGGAGACCAGACTCAGAAACAAGATGACTCTTTTACTTTATCTCAAGTTGAACATCAGTTTGAGGACCCTAACTTGATTTGGGAAATGGAAGTGAATTAACAACTTTTAGGTATTTATACTGCACTTCATGAATCATTTTCCAAACTATAGTTGATATATTTTATATTGTTTTCCATGAAATTGTGAATCATATCACTTCATGATATTTTATTTTATATTGCACTTCATGAATCATATTCCAAACTGTGGTTGATGGTATTTTATATTGTATTCCATGAAATTGTGATATTTATATTTTATATTGTATTCCATGATATTTAATTTGATATGTGATTCTACATCATTTTTAAAGAACAACACTTATCACACTACTTATAAATTCCTATTGCATTGGCATTCACACAATCTTTGATAAATAACTAAAAGGAATAGTAATCCATTCCTTTAACAAAAGTTAATAGTTCAACATCCATAACATAAACACTGTGATATGGCAACTTACAAATAACCCTTAATTATTTTGAGTCAAAAGATAGTAAATACAATACTTGAGAGGAAGATAGGTCGATATTCAAAATTAAAGAAATACTCTTAATTATTTAAGTCATCTTTTGTTATTACATAGCAAAATTACAACATTTCCTATATGTGCTATCAAACTGCTTAAATTGTGCAAAAAGAGCTTATATATATTGAGATGAAAGATAAAAAAAAGGAAGCAACAAGCAAAGAAGTGAAGAACCTCATCCCAAAACTTTCTGACAACCAAATTCTCATACAAGAGGCATAGGAATAAAAGCTTGGATCCACTCACAGACTGGGTAAAAAATTACACTTTTCATCACATGCCTTAATCATATCCTCAAAAGGCTAGTAATGAGCTAAAAGCTTTTTTGAATTCTCCAAATTTTGATGATACTCACCATCAAGTAAAGCATTGGCGTCTCTACAAAAAATTTCCATCTTTTTTTTTTCATCGACCATCTTGTCTGAATGGGAATCAAGCCGATTTAAATCAAGTTCATCATCTTTGCAAATCAGAGGGAGGAGTGTGGGGATTAGAATATTGAAACTATCCTTCCATTTCACTAGGGTCTTCAACTCCCCATTATCTTCAAACGGGTGGGGTACAACCCTTTTGTCAACATTTACGAAAGAGTTCATTCTTGTGAAACTTCAATTATACCTTCCAAATACCCTTTATGATTTTTTGCCATCTTGGAAATCTCAAAAGTAAGATATATACCATGTGGGGCATCAAAAGTGTGTTTAGATCCCTTATACATACCTTCCAAAGATGAAAATATAGGAATCCATTATTCAAATATACATTTGAGCCACTCTTGATCCCCTCTTACTTTGGTAATGGCATTTCTCAAATTCAGATATGACACACGAGTATTTTCTAGCCTTCTTAAGATTTTAGATAGTTTGTGCTCCAGGATGCATGTTGCAATGCACACATTCTCCTTTTTTTAATTCTACTAAGCATTCTTCAACTACTCTTTCATCATTTGAATCTTTTATTTAAGCTTTGTGTTTTCAATCATCACATGAGCAGGGGGGAATGTAGAAGAGGATCCTGCTTCCTACACACTTTCAAGAAGGGATTTTTGTTTAGCCAATAATACCTGTAGCTAGTTGTAAGCTTCCATGAGATCATTATGTTCCTTGGTCATTGTATTAAGTCTATCTTACAACCTTCGAACACTAGATTCATTAAACTTGGAAACATCTATCACTAATGCAGAAGTTTCAGGGGCAGAGGTGTTAGACACCCTCTTTACAATCAAGCTCCCTTTGATACCCTTACTGTTCGATGCTTTAGAGATTGAAGGATTGTTTGTATTTGGGGCAAGGGTCCAAATTGCAAGGGCTTCCTAATGTTCGTTGAACCCCAATCGTGACAATGTCATCTCTACTTCCTCTTATGTGGAGAAAAACTATCCTTCTTGTTTCCTAATAGTATCAAAGACAATTGCAGAAGCAATGTCCCATTCAGGGAGCAGTAAAAATCCACTATCTTCCACCATTCTTCTCCCTTCATCAGGCATAATTTTTTTTCACTCAAAATTAATTTATGTCATTAACTTTGTAGTTACTTCATCATACTTATCTCTAGGCACATTTGCTTGTGCCAATTGAACTCTTTTAAGGTACTCCTCCCTCTTTGATCTAAAAAAAAACTCTGTAAACTCCTTGGATTTTATAAAATCATCATTAGAAATGAATTATGTAGAGGCCAATTTCCTCACATTGAATTGAGGTTATATCTTCCCATAGCCACGTCCAACCCAAATATTTGTTGAAGAAGGCCAACAATATTTGTTCTTGGGGGGATCACATATATCACTAAATTTCATCCACAGTGATATGAACATCTTCACTTTCATTTGGATTGATGGGAATGGGATTGTCAACCAACAATGGCGGTTACTCAACTTTCATCCTCTTCTATGGTTGCTCTCTTGGGGGAGAATTGGAATCCACACTGATTGATTGAAGGCCAAGGGAAGGAGAGGGAGTGACCTGTGGTGGGTCTGATTGCACATTTTCTCTAATACTAGGCCCTTGGGTCTTTTTGATAGAAAGTTTAGGTCTAGGTCGCTTTGTTGGTTTCTCTTCTAGGATAGGGGTCTTACCTACAACTCTATCAAAATTCTTCAACACCGCCTCAATCATGGCAATTGGGTCAACAATATCAAAAAATGCTCCATGATAATCCTTATCATTCTTTATCCTTGCTACCTCTGCCTTGTGGAATATAAGCCATTTCGCCTTTCTATTTTTTTACCTTAGATTCATCCTTGCAATTTCTTATGACATCTTCATCTAAATCAACTTGATGGAAAAAATTAGACCTTCTTAGCCTTTTCTTGACCTCTTGTATGAAACCTTTAGCTGTATTCCCCAAGCATTTCTTTTAGCCTATTTAAGCTCTCTCTGGTAAAAGTGAAATCTGAAAAGGAATAAACATAAGGGAAAAAAGACCCTTTTGTTTGCCTAAATGATAGTGATCAATCTCATTCAATTGCCACATAATTTCCATGAATTCCAACCTGGGTGACACAAATATGGGTAGCACATGGGGGCCTTGAGGGCAGCCATATACTCTAATAACAACTGAGTTCTCATGGAGGTAATAATCTCCCCAGTTATGTTGTACTCCTAACTCTGACCTCCACTCTTTGGGCCTAAGGAAATCCAAATTTTGCTTGTGCAATCTAATTCTAGGTCGACTCAACCTTGCCATGACTTATCTTACAAAGAAAATCTCAAAAAAATAATAGTCAGACTCACTACAATGTTTGTCCCAAATATGGGTCCAACATTGCACTGGGAGATCGTTGCCCTCTTTTTCTTTCATGTCCAGTTGTAAAAATTATTTAAATGATCTTTCCCTTTTTACAAAATCATATGGAAAAGGAGAGAATACCACATGAAATTCACCTATGGCTCCTTACTACTTTTCCTTCTCTTAATGTCCACCAGTCAATTGTGAATAACATCAACTAAAAAGCTGACATAGTGAAAGTCACTATTGATAAAAGGATGTTCTACATCAACAACCATATACATAAGAGGTGTCTCCATTTTTTATCCTGCATCTTGTCCCAACACTTGACATAATGCCCAATATGTGCTTCTAAAATAGTCTTCAAAAGACTTGACATCAAAAGGTTCATGTTTGATATGAGGGATTCTCAATGACTTTCCATAGAAGCTTTTATGTCTAAAGCTAGGGAGCCATTTCACTCCGAAGTTATGTATGTATTGCTTGTATTTTCTTCTGAAAGAAGCAAGGTCTATAACCTTTTTGTAGCCACATTGAGTCTAAAAACCTCACAAATAAACTCCTTGGTTATATCCATTATGACACTTCCATCCAATGCCCTAATTACTCTAATATTTTCATCATACCCAGAAGCAAAGCATCTAATGAGTTCCACATTTATAAAGACATTAGGAACAACCAGCTTCCCCAAATCATAGGTCCATGCATTGGAGACAAGGGAATGGCAGTTTATTTTTCCATACCAGTGTAGGAACAATTCCCACCTAGTGACTATGTCATCCTCGTACTTCAGCTCAACATCTCTGCAATTTTTGGCTATGTCTTCCATCCCCTCTACTGCATTAGGGTTGAGGTTACGTTGGCATTACCGACAACTAGGCCAAAATATTGTCCTCAAAGGGTCTTTAGATGTAGAGCCAAAGGGTTGGGTGTTTGACCGACTCATAATTCTAGAATGATTTAAAACATATTTCTACAGTATTTTGCAAGAGAGTTTGCAGACCTGATTATGAGCTTCAAGAATAACAATGGTGAATTTTTCCAAGAAGGGCATACCTATTTTTTTAGTTTAGCTCAAGTTGATGTGGAATGGGTGCACCTCTGCGGTTTTTGTTACTATGCCAAACCAAACAAATGAACTAAAAATTTATGAAGGAAATTATGAGCCATCATCTGTCACATCCAAAATTACTTCTTGTTCATGCGAGTGCAGTTCATTCATCTATCTGTTTATCGATTTTGAATGTGGGGCGTCCATCTGGAAAGTGATGTGCAAATCTAAAATTTCAATGATGGGTAAAGCCTTTATTTTATTGAAAAGGATGTAACCATCCTATTTATCCAACATAATTCTCCCACGTCCCATGTGCTAATATTTCCACATAGTGTCCTTTCATGGTTTTGCAATCAAGAAAAGGACATTACGCTATGGGCCCATGAACTCGCAGACTCCTTTATATTCTACCATGTAACAAACATAAAACAACAAAATTACAAAAAAATAAGGTTTTGATTTTGATTTTATATCTAATATTAAAGGGGAACTTCCTAGCAAGAGGGGACACAAGACTCATGACATCGATACCCATAAGTCACAACTTAAACTTAAAGACTAGTCAAAAAGTGTACTTACGTAGTTCTGCAACCAAGAAAAGGACATTCTACTATGGGCCCGTGGACTTGCATAATACTTTATCTTCCATCACGTAATGAACATAAAACAATAAAATTACAAAAAAGTAAAGGTTTTGATTTTGATTTTATATTTGATATTAAAGGGGAAATTCCTAGCAAAAGGGGACATGAGACTCATGACATCGATACTCATAAGTCATAACTTAAAGACGAGTCAAAAAGTTGACATGTCAACAAAAAAACATAAGAACATCAGGGTTTTAGGAAAATAGGGTTTTAGAAAGCCCTAGGTTGCATACCTAACAACCCTAATTTAAATAGTTGAGGATTACCAAGAATTTTACTCCATGGTTTTAGGATAATAGGGTTTTAGAAATCCCTAGGTTGAAGACCTAACAACCCTAATTTAACCAGTTGAGGATTACCAAGAATTTTACATTTCAAACTGTAGTTGATATATTATATTGTATCTGATATTTTATATTGTATATTCCTTGAAATTATGCGTCAAATTGAGTAAATTAACATATTATTAATAATTTCATATTTTAATTGTGTTAAACATGTACTCAGTGATTCATCACTCAACTCAATGCTTAATAACATATTAACAATAGTAGCATATACAAAAATGAACATCGACAATCATTTAATGTGTATCTAGTAGTTGAAACCAAAGTTTTTCTTCAATTGATAAAATAAATAATATAGATAATTGAACATCAACACATTACTGAATTTGAGTTTTCTATTGATTTTCAAATGAAGGAATACATAGAGATAATGCAAAATATTGCTAAAGACAACTATGTACAGGGATGAGTTGGAACATGGAAACTCATATTATCAATATCAAATCATTCTATCAGCTTTTGTAGCAACTTCCACTGTTCAGGTGATGGAATTTTTATTTGTTCCAATTGATGTTGTCTGACTTGAAAATTTGTTAAGAATGTATGCTTGAATTTGGATCTTGACTTGAATGTTTCAGCCAAAGTTACATTCAAGGTTATCAGTGGTTTGATGGAATCCAAATAGTTCACCTCATCTAGGTTTTGAGGAAACTGGTCCAAATCAATCTTCCTTGCACCCTCCATCTTGTTTTTGAAACCCTCCTTTCCAATGAATAGCTCATTTGTGTCAAAAGCCTCTAGAAAACCAAGCTCTGTCATGTTCCTTACCTTTTCATCCAACTTCTTCATCTTTATTGTAGTCATATTCACAAATTATGTTGTTTCACGCATTCTCAAACACTTTGAATGATAGATGAGACCTTCACTGAGGCTTCAATTTTATTATTAATCCCTTTTGATTTCAATTAATTGTCATTGGATTTGTAGACTGTTTGTTGAACTTGATTTGCAGATTTCTTTGATGCCAACACATTTTTGTTGTCCATTAAATATTTGTTGAGCTTCTTATGATGTAGTCTCATAGCATCAATCAATTGAAATAATTCACACAAATGATCAAATCCTTTGCATTATTTCCTCCCAGATCTTTTGTTTCATATGCCTCATTGTTTCTCTATAAAATGCAATTAACTTATTTTGACAAGATTTTATTTCATTTTTTGCTTCCATCAGCTCTATGGTCAATATTTCACTTTTTTTTCTCTCTTTCTCCAATTTTTGTTCCCACTGTTCATTTCCTTTACCAATGCTTTGTCTTAATTTTTCTGAAGTGGATTTTTCCTCATCATATTTATTTTTTCTCTCATCTAACCTTTGCTTCAGTTCATTCACTTCTCTCTCATTTTGTTTACCCTCTTTGCTTGTTGATGTAGAGGCAGATTTTTTTATTGTTTTTTTCTAATTCATTGCTCTTGTTATCTATTGCTTTCCTCTTCGCTTTCTCATTTGCTATGTCTACTTGTAACTTTTCTATTTGAGTTTGCAACCTTCTCTCTTTCTCTCTCTCTTGCTTTAGCAATGATGTGTACATCAATTCATTGTTCTTCTTTGAATATATTTTTTTGAATCCAAAAAAATCCAATTGGAAACTACTCACCTAAAATTTAGATCAATCCATCTGATTTACTGGTTTATTTTGAACTGTGGGAACAAAAAATATGTACTCCATGATTTCTTTATTTGTGTCAAATGTGGGTAATACCATGGTTGTTGTAGGATCTAAAGTTACAACACACACACTCTCCATCATTTGCTTCTTTTCTTTTTTATACAATTCTGATTTCTTTTTAAACTATTCAATGTAATCAAAACTTGGGGATGCAAGAATAATGGAATGCTTGAATGGTGAAGGACTGGGAGTACTTGCAGTTGCTAATGTTGTTGCAGCCACACTAACTAGGAGTGCGAGAGTGCCTAGAAATAATTCCTTTGTGGTGGAAATAGTAGTGTGACTTGGACCTGTCAAAATCCTTTGCCTCTTCTGTATGCCTTGATCACTTGATGTTTGTGTGGTATCTTGTATTTTTTTCCTCTTGTGTGTAATTTGTTGTTGTAGCACATGTTAACAACTACTAGTACTACTACCCATACCATCACCACCAATGGCAGTGTCAATTGCAGTAGGCTCTCCACCATGGGCATGTCCTAGTTGTGATTGTATCTAACCACGCGGATTAGGATTTGAAGCTCTAACAAAATTAATTGTTTTAGTTTTACTTGTATTCCATTGGTCTACTTTATCAGCTCCAAGGCTAGATTTATAAACTGGTTTTCTATTCTCTACATTTGTTGCCATCCAAGGGCCTTGTCCTTGGGACCCCAAAGGACCACCTTTATAACCCTTTTTTTTTTGCTATGGTTGCTCCTGAAGTATATGCTTCTTTTATGGCCTCACTTAAACCATCTTTGACATAGCTTTGTTCTCCCCTATCATCATTAGTTTCTCAATCTTCATGTTCATTGGGATGCTTTATATTCCACAATTTGCTAAACTCACAATCTTCTTTGTTATCTCCAAAGAATGTAAGAATTCTTAGTTCACCTAGCTCCTTCCTCATAGACCAAAAGGCAATAATTTTTTATCGTGTACAATTTTTATTTGTAACTTCCTTATCTAGAGAATCTGGCATGTTTACTCTACTAGTTGGTTTATCACTTTTTTTCATAAAAAATGTTGTACCTCCTAATTGTCTTTTGGTGCAATGCCATAATTTTTGTTGAAAATTGTTCAAAATAAATACCTTTCTTAGCAACACTTTTCTCCATTGCTATTTTGACCTCATTCCAAGAATCCTTGTTTCTCAAGTTTTCAAGAAAGGGTTTACTTTTATGTTGAATTATACTTGCAACATTCGTATTGGCCACAATCATTGATTTAATGGTGTCACATGGATCATACTACCAATGACAGGAAACATCAAAATTCAAAAAATTCAAAAGATCATGTACCACACTAAATGCTTTTCTCTTGAATGTGAACCCTCCACATGAAAAAGGTAAAGAAGGAAATAAGGTCTTCTTCTGCTGATTGAAAAAGTGTAGTTCATCAGTACTCTACATCTGCCTTACATATTCCAATGCAAAAACCCATTTTGTCACATGTATTAGAATTTTGTATGGCTCTACTCCTGATCCATAAAATCTTAGCACAATATATTCTTCCATTAAGTACCAATCAGCCAATTGTATTTCTTTTCCTAGTTGAATGCAATTTCTACATCACGTAGGCACTCTAGGCATTGGAGTATTTGTAATTGTTTGATGCAATGGAGCCAAAAAGTAGTCTACAAAATTATTGTAGTTCCTTTGAGAATCATGCATCCTTATCTCAGTGGCCCAATCATATACTAGAGCCATTTTATTTTCCTCGGTATTTGTATAGGGATAAATCTAAAGCTTGTTGGTCTGAAACATTCCACTAAATTTAAATAGAAAAGAATAGTACAAGTAGGTTGTGAACCTAAATGTCTTAGTGGACTTTGAGTGTGCACCTCCTTTAATCATTAAAAATTGTTCATGCGTGGATTCTACAATGTGCTCAATAAAGTTATATTTGACAGGTTGAGATGGAACAACATAATGAATATTATATACCATTCCAAGGAGGCTTGCACCCTCCTCCCAATTGCTATCCAGTATGAGGAAAAATGCTAGCATGGAAATAGTATCTTGAACCCATGGTCTAAAAATATCAAAATCATAAGGAGGCTTATGATTACCTTTCAATTTATTTCTAACTTGTATGTTATCCTGAACTATTTTATTTAGGAAAGCATTTTTCTCCCTTTCATCCACTGCTTCATAATCACTAGCAAGCTTTTCTAGGTCAATGTGGATGTTTCCAAATTCTTCGGTTGTAAACCCCAAATTTTTTCCAAGTTTTGTATTAATGGATAACAATTCTTCTTTGCTATCTTTATTGACAATTGCTCTTTTGTTATCTTCATAATTGTGGGCACAAACCATGATAAATTCTAGGCAAGGGAAAACCTCATGTAACATCATGCGTCCTAATCCAGTTGCCCACAGTGCACTGAAACTATTAACTTGCCTTTGGTTTGTATCCTTATTCTTAGATGATAATCTAAGTTCTAAGGTGAGCCTACCATAAATTTCAGGATCATAAATATCATGGTATTCATCAGTGAAACTTGGGGTTTCAAGCAATCCAACATAATGTATTTTTTAATCCAATTTTGCTCTACCTTTCCCAACAACTTTATTTGGTCTGCTAGTGGTACTCATGGTTGACATGCTTATACAATGTGAAATTATGAATTACCTCTTAGTCCTTCTTAATTTTTCTTAAGTCTCTCAAACCTAAACCCAAACTTTAAAGTTTGACAAAATAAGATTTTAAGAAACAATAAAACGTAACTGTAGGAATTTTTTCTTTCACTTACCCAGATTTTGATTCTTGAAAAGATTAATACTGAAAAGTGTGGATTAGCTTTGTTGGAACCTAGAATCTCCCTGGTGCACTGCAATGAGCAATCTAAAATCTCCCTTTGTGCTGACTCTCTCACTTAAAAATAAAAACACTTAGCAATAGAAAGTTAACTTTTTTTTTGAATATTAAAGTGAATGAAACGTCAATGTGTTGCTGCCAAACTACACAATTAGTACATTGCATTTTCGTAATGTCACTTAGAAATAAATTCTCAAACAAATTATCAACAGTTGATCTTTGTAAATTTAATGATTATAGGGTGATTCCAAAGGTTTGACTTCGCAAGGCTAGCGCTCTGTGCATTTCATTCCAGAATGCAACTACAACCACCATCAAATGTTCATCAAACATGTTGGTTCCCAAAATTGCAGATTGAAAACCCTAAGAGTATGCCAAGCTCTATGGTCAAGTTTAACAATGTTTTGGCCAATGAACAGAGTCAACCAATATGGTTTAGAACTCCCTGCTCTTCAGGTTCTAGTAGACCTAGGCATGTGCACCTTTGTCATTTAAATAGATTATGAATTTAGAGGTTGTGTATATTCTTTAACTTTGACAATCTATTCCACACTAGCATGTAAATGTGAAATAGATATAAAACTAACAACTACCCGTACTCCTAATGTTCAAAATGAAGGTGTATAAATCAAGTTTGTATGAAGTATTGCTTTATAACTAAGGTGGATCAATGCCTTTTATTGGACAATGGAGTCAAGATGTGTATGATATGTGGATTCTCCTTCTGGCTTAACTCAAATTTTTTGACACTTTGAGATGTTTATACTTTGTATAAACATGCAAGGTTGTCAGTTACCAGACTCTTCTGATAGATCCCAGTGATATCCCCCCAGGTTACTGTGACTATTTGAGAGGATTTTAATACTTTCTTGAAGGAAACCAATTAAGGTGAATTATTTAAAAGGATTTTAATTATTGAAATAAACCAATTAAAAGGAATCACTTAAAAGGATTATAATTATTTCTTGCAGAAACCAATCAAAATGAATCACACAGAGGCAACAAATGTGTCTTGATAAATCAGATATATGCTTGATATAGTGATTTCAATAACAAGGGAAGACCACTCTAGAGACAACAAGATATCATCTATAAATTAACATCAACAAACAATTGAACACCAAAATTTTGGCCACCAAATTATAATTTCTCCTCCATTAAATTGCTTCAAAATATTTTACAATGCATATCAAAAGTATTTATTTCAAAATTATTTTCTATTGTTCTACTCTATTCTATTATTTGCCTCTTGATTCCTTTTCAAAATGAGGTATTGGTTTCCTTCTTATAGATGAAGGAAGTGACAAGCTTTAGACCTTTTCAAAATACCTCTTCAATTATAATAAACTAAAACTTAATTATCCCTTTTTTAGCATGATTACATAAGGTAATTAGATAAGAAACAATTGTGAATTATCAAGGGATGAAATCTATAGCATTCGTGAGATACTGAAGTCCATTAATCACCATAAGGTACTTGTGATCTTCTAGATCTAGCAAGGTCCTATCTTCTCGATAATATCTCTGATGCTAGCCACTTCATAGATCCTAATAGTGTGTCTATTCCTCTAGAGGAGTCAAATATGTTTGCTCCCATTGGTACACTCTATAATCATTTAGTCATTTATATTCCTAAATCTCTATCATGTTGGCTAGGTGACTCTTTCATCTACCATTCAGTAATGGTCTAGCCTCTACAATGAATTTCAAATATCCAGAATCTAATGCAATCATTCCATCCAATATTAAATTGAAACTCTGAACATTAATGTCATCATTTTGTTGTAGATGAGTAATGCAATTGGGGACCACTTGGTTAAACTCATTTTTCCATCTGGCACAATCCTTTACTTGATCATTTCTCTAAGCATTCTTGGTACAAACCATTGTGTGATTGTGTTAAAATATTCCATTCTTGCATTAATCTTCTGACCTTCCCTTGATACATGTACATAAACACATCACTCACCATCTTCACTATCCTTTATATTCATTTCAATGATGCAGGGGCATCCATGCTTCTTTGTAAAACCTTGCATAGCGTTCTCAATGTATGATGGACGAGATACCACTTTTTGAACAAAGGGTCTAAGGTAAGAGCACGAATCTTCATTTGTTTTATTTCTTTGGATAAGGAGACATAACATTCATGCACAAGTTCTATCTTGTCCATCACTATCTCGATTCTATGCTCTAGGACCTTCCTTAATACACCATAAATCTATTCTTTTACTTCTTTATTGGTCTCTTCATTGCACCCTTTCAAGTTTTCTATTTCCTATTTCAAAGCTTCTACTTGCTCATTGGAAACATTGTCAACCTTTTGGTATACTACCATTTCAATACTCTGAGAGGATCCTGCCCCTTTCAGATGTTGCTTCAACTTCACATTTTCTATATACAATCTGTTTACTTCATCATTCATACTTGTTTGAATCTTCTCATACTCTGTGAGTTTATTTTCCAATTTTTTGACAGCTGCTCTTGTGAACATAGTAGAATGCATAGTCATTGTGGCTACTTCCAAAGCTAAGGTGTATTTGAGAGTTTTAACCATAGCACTCCCTTTCATTTCTTGCACAATGTCTAGCAACTTAGGCTTCTCTGTATTCTTTTGCTTAGCCCAAAAGGCTAAGGTTTTAATTCTTAGATTGTAGCCTGTTCAACTCATGCCTTCTTCAGAATCAAACTCAGCCATTAGCATGGGGTCCTCTTGATTTCTCACTTGGTCAAGTACGAACATTCTCCTCAAATCTATCCCTGGTGTGGGCAAGATATTACTTTTTATCACTATCTACATGGCCTCCTACGGGTTGATATTTCTTTCGCTTATCCTAAGTTCATTAAAGGTTTGGGAAACAATTTCATCATGTTGGGACTCATTGGCACCCATCTTATTTATTTGAACCTTTTCTTTGAATTCTTTCATCTTTACTTTAATCCAAAAATCTTTGTATTTAGGAGTGTGAATGAACTCATCATTCTCTATGAATCTACGGGCTGCTACCATACTTTTATCATCCTACATATATTGTTCACCTTTTGCATATACATCAATTATTTTTTAGGCTTATGAGCTTTTGTTTCACAGGGTGGTTGATCAAATTCACTATCATTTTTTAATTGTGTTAGCACACATGCTACCCCTTCAATATCTCCAACCCCCTCACTCATCTCATATGGCACTAAGGGTTTACATTCCTGTAGTTTTTGCTTTTTGGCTTCCGGCTGCTCAGGGGATGAATCTGATGGGGCATGTTGTACTAAAACTACATCTTGGGGTTCTAATATTACAACAGTGCTTGGCCTCTTGGTAGATGACTTAGTATATTTTTCCTAAAAAAATTGTGCTTTGTCATACAATTTGTCAAACTTATCAATCATGAGATTGATCCTCTTGATGGGATTTGCTTCCTCTATGTAAAACCCTTGGAAATTATTATCCATTTTCTTTCTTCTCTCCAATTTTATTAATATGTCCCATTTTCTTCTTCTTTGGTGTACATCCTGGGGAGTGAGACAATTCCTTATCACATCCTCCTCATAGTCTACTTGATGGGTGAGCCTAGTTTTTGTAAGGAGTGTTTGTATAATAAAATTCATGTGACCCTTAGGGTCGAAGACCCTTTCTTTCCCAAATTTCAAGGGATATCTTGTCCTTAAGAACTTCTATAACTCTTCAAGAGTATCTAATCCAATAGGAAAATCCCCACATACTATCAAGTTAGGAAACAAGGTTCCTTTCTTTTGTCTATGCATAAATTCCTTCTCCATCCACATCATCTACCACATGAATTCTAGGAATGCCAATCAAAGAGGAACAAATTTAGGTAGGATGTGTGGGGCTTGGGGACATCCATACACTCTGATTACCATGGTACTAGGAAAGAAAAAACAATCCCCTGAGTTATGAGTATGTCCTTGTTCTAGTCTGAGTGCAATGGGTCTTAACAATTGTAAGATTGGTGTATGTAATATTGGATACCCATGGCTAAGGACTGCCATAACTCTGAGTACAAAATCCTCATAGAAAACCAAAAAATCACTCTTTCTACACCTACTATCCCATATGTAACACCAGTTCTAGATAGGTAGTTGATTACCCTGCTCATCTACCATACCCAAACACACTCTTTGAGTCCATCTGGTTCTATTTTGATATAAAATCAAATGGCATAACAAGGATTAACACCTAAAAGTGATAAGGGATCTATCCTCTTTTACTTGCATGAACCCATCATGTAATGATTTCTCAAAGTCATACTCGACATTAGTTTCAAGGTTTTGAATTCTCATTGCCGACATCATAAGGCTAATTAGCATCTTTTCTTCAACATCTATCCCTAGAATTTGACATAAAGGAAACTAAGTTCTTTTAAAATACACTTGGAAATCATTAACAACAAATGGCTCAACACAAGAGGAGGATATAGGTTTTCTTCTGTTGTTTTCTCCTCTCTTCATATGCACGGGAGCTTCGTCACTCTTATAATTTCTTCTCAAACTATTATACTCATCTTCACTCCTTTGAAGGTTGAATTTGGTAAGGGCCTATTTGTTTAGGTTGAAGCACTCCACAATTATAGTTTTGGTAAGTGTTACTAGTGGTGAACTATCTGCCATTCTTACTGTCTTGGTAGCTGGGTGGTAGTTTTGTGCCAATACTCTAATGAATTCGACATCTATGAAAACATTAGGGATAATCAACTTCGCCAAATCTAGAGTCCAAGGGTTTGATATTGGAATATTATCATCCCTTTTCTCATAGAAGTACCAAAACAAATCCCACCCTGAAACAAGAATGATTGCATATCGACACCGCTGAGTTGTGTCCCTAAAGACCTTATTAAATCGTTTATCTATGACTCGGGCAAAATATCTAGTACAGACTGTTGCATATACCTCTTCTTAGGTTCTTCCTTCTTAATTTCACCTTTTCTAGGTGGCATGATTTAAATTTTTCTACTCCTTAAATTCTTTACTCTTTCAAACTACAAATTTTCAACTCAATGGCTATAAAATGCACTTACTCAATGACACAATAGTTGCAAAGACTTCTTCTTCTAAAATCCTTAGTTCCTGGCATGTTGAAAATTCTCTACAAATAATTGCTAAAATGAGCATTGAGTTCTAAGTTTATCTACCTCAGAATTGAGCTATTTTGACATTTATGTTTGCCTCATGTAAAAATATTTCATAATTGGCTCATATTTCCATTTTGAATATCAACCATTGATCTTAGAAGATCGAATGGTTTGTGGTAGTGGTTATGATTACTGCCGGAATCGATATAAATGCCCTCACCAACTTTTACCGTAATACCGTCATCATTCCTTTTGATTCGTACGATATGGCATTGTTACATTATATGCTTGTTATAACCACCCTGCTATATCATTGGATTTATGCATAATTTTTTTACTTTTATCGTGGTGTCGCGGCTTAGGTAATCTTTCACCGCCATACCACATATCATATATGTGACTAAGGTCCCTTCATTTTGGGACAACTGGGAGGTTACTGCTACACCACAAGCTCTTTTTAAGTCTTGAATATCTCACCACGAGACGACGGTTTGAAATAATTCTTCATCACCATATTGCACAACCTTTTCAATGCATAATTTTTTTATTGCGAGATGGCGGGCTAATTCGTTTGATACCACCATACCGCATACATCCTCGTGCTTTGTATGTTGCTTGTTGCGGGGTAGTAATATGAAATCACTATACCGCACATCTTCTTTAGTGTTTATATTTGTTAAATGTGGTACAATGGGTTAACTTTTGGTGGTTACAGTTTTGAGTGTAGCACCATATCGCATGGCTCATCTTTTGTTTTTATGGTTCACCGCTAGTATGTGGTGAAAGTTAATTCTCATCGCCAAGCCGTGTTCCTCCTGGATGAATGCTTCGATATGATCATGCCTAAGTGCATCATATATTTTACCTCGCCATATTGCTAAAGGTCCTCATGACTAAATGAGTACTGTTGCGGGAGTGTGGTAAAGTGATTTTATACATATTTTTCATCCAAAAGGATTGTGGAATTAAACATATATGATAAATTTTCTCAAATCTCTATATAAGGCTTTTTCAGTGTCAGTCAGACCTAAAAACAATTATTTACAGGATGGGTTTGTTTATGGATAAGGTTAAGACTTTGCAGGGTGTTGTGGTCATGCAAAATTTGGAGGTTCTAATAGTGGCTCCAATTGGGAATGAATGGTTGTTAAGTCATTGCAAGAATCCAAAAATATTCTCTAGGATGCATACCACAGGTGGGAGATGGAAAAAACAAAAAGAAAAAAATCCTAAACTACTGTACTTGGAAATAATTTAAGAAAATATTTTTTTTAAGAATTGTCCATGCACTGGCAATTCCTATTCTTCACCAATCATATTTTAATAGTATGAATCCTCACCACACTTGCCAGTGATAACAAATGGGTCCAACCATAGTGCCTCAAACTTCCCATGCTTCCCTTTTTCTTGGTTTCTACCGTTCCACATGAGAACCATATCATCAACTTTGAATTTTCTATCTTTCCCTCTTCTATCAAATAGATGCTTCATTTGCAATTGCATCTTCTCATTTTTCTCCTATGCTTGGGACCTGATTTCATCTAGTTCTGTCAATTGTTCCATTCTCTCTTCCATAGGTTCAGGGATATCCAAATCCTCTTGTAAGATGAACTTGTAGACTGGTAGGAGGTTATGTATTGGGAGTCTAGCTTGGGCTCCATACACTAATTCAAAAGGGGACTTTCTAGTAGCCTTCTTTATAGTAATTCTATCTGCCCATAATGCAAGTCTCAACTTGGAATCCCATGCTTTCTTGTTATTATCTAGAATCCTTTTGATTATCTTTATGATGCTCTTGTTGCTAGATTTTACCTGTCCATTTTCTTTGGGATGATATGGTGAGGTGTATGAAATTATTATGCCATGTGATTCACAAAAATTCTTGAATTCGTCTAACCTGAAGCACATGCCATTGTTTGTGATCAGTCTAGCAAGGACTTCAAATCTAGTGATGATGTTTTCCAGTATGAAATTGATCACAACTTTTCTAATGGATTGTTTTCTCAGTATTGTCTCTATCTATTTTGTAAAGTAATTAGTGGCCACTAGGATCCATCTATGCCTGCTACTAGATTTGTTTGTGATTTCCCTTATAAAATCAATTCTCCGTTGATGAAAAGGGGCTTCAACCTACATAGGTATTAATGGAAAAGCTCCATGATAATTCATTTTTCCAGAGAAATTCTGACATGCTTCACATTTTCTTACATATCTGTGGGCATCATTGAAAACTTTGGGCCAATAGTATCTTGCCCTTAATATCTTTTGGGCAGTGGTTTTTTGTTGAAAAGTGTCCTCCACATACTCCTTTATTCATTTCTTTTAATGTGTACTCAACTTGTGTTTCATCCAAACATAGCAAAAGGATACCATCCTTATTCTTCCAATATAGGTCCTCATTCACAAAAACATATTTTAATGCCTAGAGTTTGAAGGTCCTTTTTTTATTGTCATTCAGGCCCTCAAGACATTTCATGTGTTTGAGGTAGTACACTATATTTGTGCACCAAGGCATGTGCTCAATGCTTGATACCCATGTTTCTTCCATATGATAGACTTGTATTGCTTCTAAATTAGATTCGGTCATCAATTTTTCTACCTCTTGTCCTCTTACCAACTTTGTGATTTTTATATCAATATTGAATTCTTGAATTCAGTTTATCCATCTGCACCTCCTTCCTATGGCCTTAGTTTGTACAAACACATATTTAATTGCAACATTTAGTACATATGCAATTACTTTTTTCCCTACCAAGTAAGGCCTGAATTCCTTGACTTCCTTTACCAGTGTGTAGGCTTGCTTCTTAGTGATATCATATTTCAGTTCTACCCCATGAAGTTATTTACTAAAAAATGAGATAAGTTGCTCATACCCTTCATTATTCTTCTGTAACATTACAAATACAACTATATGAAATGATGCAAAGGAGAAGTTATGAAATGGTTTATTAAAGTCTAGGAACTTCAATACATGGGCTTCCTTTATTGCTCTCTTAATCAACACAAATGCATCAACGACTTCTTCTATCTAGTCAGCCTTTGAACCTTTCTTCAACATCTTTGAGATTGGCTTTATAGTCTCAGAAAAAATTGAGATGAACCTCCTGACAAAGTTAATTTATCCATAGAAAGATTGGATGGCCTTTATAGTTTTTGGGGTGGGAATATTATCAATAACTTCTTCTCATTCAGGATCAATCCTCACTCCATCTTTTGAGACTATATGTCCCAACAACTTACCTTCCATCACTGCAAAATGACACTTCTTTGGATTCAAGGATATGCCATATTCTAATGCTTTGATGAATATCTTTTTTGGGTGTGCACAGTGGTATTCTTCCCTTTTGGAATATGTTGTCAAGTCATCTTGGTATACTACCATCATGGTATTGATCAGATCAGCAAAGCCTACATCCATAGCCCTTTGAAATGTCACTCCTGCATTAGTGAGGCCAAAAGGCATCCTTACGTAAACATATGTACCCTAAGGTGTGGTGAAAGTAGTTTTGTACTATTTTGATTCCTTAACCTTCACTTGGTTATAGCTTGAGAATCCATCCATCATAGAAAACAATTCACACCATGTCACTCTTTGTAGCATTGCCTCCATGTTAGGAAGGGGATAATTATCTTTGAGTGATGAGACATTCAAATTTATAAAATCCACACACAACCTTATGTCTCCATTTTTCTTCCTTATCGATACCAAGTTTGAAACCCAAGAAGAATGTCTAATGGGTTTGATAATTCCACCATCTCTAAGCTTCATAAGCTCTTCTTGCATCTTTGGTGCTAATGTGGGGTTTATGGGCCTCTATTTTTGTCTAAATGGTTTGGCATCGGGCTTCAATGGAATTTCATGTTGGAAGAGGTCTTCTTTGTATGCTTTTTAGGTCATCATATGACCAAGCAAATACATGCTTATATTTTCTGAGCAAGGCTATAATAATTTCTATGACCTTTTGGCTCATCCTTTTGCCAATGTATACCTTTTTAGGAGCCATCTTAGTCTCAAGATTAATTTCCTAAATATCTTCATGTTTAACTGGTGTTGGTTTCAAATTAAATCTCTCATGTCCATCAAATACTCTTTCCATGGCTACAAGGCCTTTCAGTATTTTATTTGTTCTAAGTTGTACTACCTCCTTCCCAAAGATAGTTTCTTTACCATCTATCACCTTGAAAAATGCATTAAAATCTATTTCTTGAGATTCATATTGATCTATGCAATGGAGAAATTTAATTTAGTCCCCATCATTGTTAAATACCTGCTAATTATAAATATTATCAAGGATTGTAGGCCTATTCTTGAATTCCACTTCTGTTATACCTGTCAAGGTGATATCATCCTTTTTTAGAGCAATATTTTCCAAAAAATCTGCCATTATGTTTTTGGATTGCTCCACCTAATCTATTGAGAATGCATTGAAAAGTTCTATGGTATCCAAAACATAATTTTTGTATTACTTTAGTCATTTATTTTTTGATGAATACTTTTCTCTGATTTGTGAGACAACTAATTCAAAGTCTCCATATACTACTAGTAGTTTTATTCCATACCTTGTGGCAATGTTCAGGCCTAACAACAATGCCTCATATATGGCTATGTTGTTGGTGAATTCAAATGTTAGTAAGAATGAATATTTCAATGTTTTACTTGTTGGTGAGATAAACACTATTCCTACTCCATTTCCACCTTTGCTACAAGAACCATCGAAATACATTTTCCAAAAACCATGTTCATCAAGATGAGTTTCCTTATTAATTGGATCTGTGTTTTGTAACTTAGGTTGTGAATGCTCAATTATGATACTTTGAAGATCCACATCACAAAAACAATTCATTTGATTTGGGTCAAGATGCTCTATAACATGTTTAGATCTTGGTTTCCTATACAACTTGACTTCTCTTCCATTTATTGGTATTGTTGTATATGACAGGTCTAATTGGACATTCCCTCGACTACAACAACCCATTGTCTAGATAACAACATGCCATAATATGGAGGAGTGTCTAATACAATGATGTCAGTCCTATAAGTGGCTTTAGGGTACAAAGCCAACTTCAATTCTACATCCCATATGACTCCAACAACGGGGACAAATCAATTGTCCATTGCATAGCATTTCCCATATGTAGTATCCACTCACAAGCCCAGTTCCTTCATGACCACCATAGGCATGATATTCATTGTTGCTCCTAAGTAAATCATGCAATTTTTTACTAGTTTATCATTGATCAATAATGTAGTGTAAAATGGATCTACTTGAGAAGGATTCTTTGTCAAGGTGTCACCAAGATAAACCTCGGGTGTCTTTATGATTTCCTATCCAACATTATTTACCTTGGTTTCAACTTTCCTTGATTTATCTTTACTCTTGTTCTGATTTTCCTGCTTGTTGGGTATATTTGAGATCAGTTTGAGGGCACTATCTCTATATTCATCCACCTTCATCATTTCTAATAGTGGCACTAACATATTGGTCTAATATAATGCTTGTGCTATGTCAAAGGAGGGGGAAGTCACTAGTTGTTCTTCCTTTTCTATCTTGTTATACATTTTCTCCTCAATCTACAACTTATCATTGTCCTTTGTCTTATCCTAGTCAATTTTTGCTATCTCCTTTTGCATATATTTTTGAGCTTTTTCTTTTTGACCCTTCTTTTGGTTATCTAAAATATCCTTTCTATGCTCTTGTTTATCCTTTATGAATAAGCCCCTTGGTGTTCCTTGATCTGGATTTATGGCTCTATTCCTTAGGTTATAATTACTTTTAGCCTATTCTACAACAACCATTGTAAGATCTTTGATATCTTCCTCAATTTGATTCCTTAATTGGGTTTGGTTTGGTTGTTGTCTCATAGAACTAAATTGATATCCTTCTATGTTGTCATCTTGATCTAAAAATATTTCTTGTTGGCCCATGTGAACATTATATTTATGATTGTTCACATCATATTCAAATCCCTCTTCTTCTAAAGAAAAATATTCCTTTTGGATTTTATAATGCCTGGAGGCCATCATATTTACCATGTGGTCTTCCTTTTCTTGGTCATAATGTATTTCATCTCCTTGAAATGATTGTACAACAACATAATATTCAGGAGCATGGGGCAGATTACATGCTACACACCATGGAGTATTTCCTACCATATTGGCCCCATGCCTCCTTAGTGGATATATGGTTTCCTTACCCATGTTTTTCCTTTGATAATTGATGATTGGTCTTCCATCCTTCTAGTTCATTTTGTATGGAATCTCATGTAATCTAGGTCTTTCATTTCTATAATGATTGGCCTGCCTGGTTTGATGGTTACTGGGATTTTGTGGAACTCTAACATCATCCCTCCTGTCAATCTTCCCTGCATCCTTTTTGTTATTTTCAATGTTCAAGGTGGATTTATGATCCTCTACAAAGGTACAAGGATTTCCATATCTAAGTTCATACCCACTCTTAGGATCAAAAGCATTTAATTAAAAGGCTAGACACATAGCATTTGGAGGCTTTAAGTCATGTGAGATTTTATTGTATACTTTTGTGAACCTCATGTTGAAATTTTCCACTGATTCATTGTGATTCTTTTGAATGTTTTTTATTTCTTACAAGGAAAATTGTGGGTCATAATGATTTCCATACTATTCCTTAAATTGATGTTTGAAATCTACCCAAGAACTAGTTGAAGCATTAGGTAAGTTCTTATACCAATTCATTGCATCTTCAATCAGGGATTGCATGAATAAGTTCATGAGGACATCTTCATATTGTACATCAAAGCTATCTGTGATTGTTTCAAAATTTCTTATATGTTCTTTTGCTGAGATAACATGACTCCCAAAGAATTTTGGGATTGTATTTCTCAGATCGTTACTAATTGGGTCCATAAAGATTTGAAATTCAAATAAGTCTAGTTTCCTATATCTATCTATATTTAGGGGTCCTTTCAAAAAAGGGTTTTGGTTAGATTGGTATTGATGGTATTGAGGGCCTTGTTGGTATTGATGGTGAGGCCCATGTTGTTGTATATTTTGGTGAGAGTATACATTACCTTGCACACTTTTCTGAGGTATATGATTTTGATGAGGTGTGGCATACTTCTAAATAGGAGGTGGGTAGGTATTAGTCATGGATTGGGAAGGTATAGGAACATTTTGTGGTCTTGGGATTTGTGGTGGAATATTTTGTTGTACACAATTAGTGTTTCTTGGATTTTCTACTACATTGTGAGATGCCTTTGAAATCTTAGGATCACTTGTGTTCTTGTGTGACCTCTGTGAATTAGCTATGTTTGCATACCCACCCTGCTTATGGGAGGTATATACTTCAAGTTGCTTGTTGCATGCTAAGAATTCATTTATTGTAATTCTTGTTTCACCCGCTCTTCTTCTTCCAATAGTTTGGCCATCTGAAGCTCTTCTTATAGTTTTTATATGCTTTGTTGTACTTCCTGAACAGTTCATTTGTCTTTGGGTGGACTACCATGAGTTTTTGTGGGTGCCATCTGATCCACTAATTCAGATTGGGATCTCTCACCCTATTGTTGTGCTATTCTATCATCATATTCTCTTTGGTTTCATATCCTCTCCTCTTCAACATGGGCATATAATTTCCCCATTTTTTGAGGGTCCAAGTTAATAGATAAACAATTTTGTTGAGAATTATGGGGTTCCCTTGGTTCATTGTCTCTAAGGAAAGGGCTATTATATATTGTAAAGTGTTGTTCTAATGTATTTTCTTGTTCATTATAGGTATTGTTTTGTATCTCTGTGATTTCATGTGGTTTTAGGATAGTCCTTTCCTTATTGGTAGTAATATTTGAAGTGGGGGGGACCCATGTTTGTCTATCCATTTTCCATTGTTTTTCTTTGGGCTTCCCTTATGCAGAGACTTCCTACCATCCATCTTGGGGTGAGACCGTGATACTTTGATTCCTAAAATCTAATCTTTTTGGTTGATGCTCAATTTATCACTCATACACAATGTGCTAGAGATTTTTGTCTAGATTCGCCACCTCTCTTATAGAGGAATGATCTTACATTATGGCTTTCGTCCACCAACAAATTTATAATTCTTAATTTTTGAATCTATTAGAATGGTCCTCTACTAGGTTTCCTAGGTTTTGTCCCCAGTAGAGTCGCTAATTTGTTGGTTCCCAATATTGTAGATTGCAAGCCCTAAGAGTATTCCAAGCTCTATGGTCAAGTTTATTAACAATGTTTTGGCCAATGAATAGAGTCAACCAATATGGTTTAGAACTCCCTACTCTTCAAGTTCTGCTATACCTATGTGAGTGTACCTTTGTCAATTAAGCAGATTATGAATTTAGAGGTTGTGTGTATTCTTTAACTTTGACAATCTATTCCACACTAGCATGTAATTGTAAATTGGATATAAAACTAACAGCTACCCCTACTCCTAATGTTTGAAATGAAGGTGTACAAATCAAATTTTTATGAAAAAATATTTTATAACTAAAGTGGAGCAGTGCCTTTTATTGGGCAATGGAGTCAAGATGTGTATGATATGTGGATTCTCCTTCTAGTCTAACTCAAATTATTTGGTACTCTGATATGTTTTTACTTTATATAAATGTGCAAGGTTGTCATTTAATAGACTCTTCTTATAGATCCCAGTGATATCCCCCTAGGTTACTGTGACTATTTTAAAGGATTTTAATTCTTACTTGAAGGAAACCAATTAAGGTGACTTATTTAAAAGTATTTTTATTCTCAAAAGAAACCAATTAAAAGGAGTTTAATTCTTTCTTGTAGAAACCAATCAAAATGAATCACCTAGAGGTGACAAATGTGTCTTGATAAATCAGATATATGCTTGATATAGTGATTTAAATAACAAGGGAAGACCACTCTGGAGACAACAAGATATCATCTATAAATTAACATCAACAAACAATTGAACACCAAAATTTCGGCCACCAAATTATAATTTCTCCTCCATTAAATCACTTCCAAAGATTTTACAATGCATATCAGAAGTCTTTGTTTCAAAATTATTTTCTATTGTTCTACTCTATTCTATTATTCGCCTCTTGATTCGTTTTTAAAATGAGGTCTTGGTTTCCTTCTTATAGATGAAGCGACAAGCTTCATACCTTTTCAAAATACCTCTTCAATTATCATAAACTAAAACTTAATTATCCTTGTTTTAGCCTGATTACATAAGGTAATTAGATAAGAAACAATTGCGAATTATCAAGGGATGAAATCTGGAGCATTCATGAGATACTGAAGTCTATTAATCACCATAATGTACCTGTGATCTTCCAGATCTGGCAAGGTCCTATCCTCTCCATAATATCTCCAATGCTATCTGCTTCATAGATCATAATAGTGTGTCTATTCCTCTGGAGGAGCCAAATACGTTTGCTCCCATTGATACAATGTATAATCAATCAACCATTTATATTCCTGAATCTCTGTCATGTTGTCTAGGTGACTCTTTCATCTGCCATTCAGTAATGCTCTAGCCTCTACAATGAATTTTGAATATACAAAATCTAATGCAATCATTCTATCCAATATTAAATTGAAACTCTGAACATTAATGTCATCATTCTGATGTAGACGAGTAATGCAATTGGGGACCACCTGGTTAAGCTCATTTTTCCAGATGGAACAATCCTTTACTTGATCATTTTATCCAAGCATTCCTGGTAAAAAACATTGTGTGATTGTGTTAAAAGATTCCATTCTTGCATTAATCTTCTGACCTTCCCCTGATACATGCATAGACTCATCACTCACCATCTTCACTATCCTTTCTGTTGGTTTCAATGATGCAGGGGCATCCATTCTTCTTTGTAAAACATTGCACAATGTGCTCAGTGTATGATGGATGGGATGCCACTTTTTGAAAAAAGGGTATGAGATAAGAGCATGAATCTTCATTTGTTCTATTGCTTTGGATAAGGAGACATAACATTCATGCACTAGTTTTATCTTGTCCATCACTATCTCGATTCTATGCTCCAGGACCTTGTTTAATACACCATAAATATTTTATTTTACTTATTTATTGCTCTCTTCATTGCACTCTTTCAAGTTTTCTATTTCATGTTTCAAAGCTTTTGCTTGCTCACTAGAAAAAATTTCAACCTTTTGGTATACTACCATTTCAGTACTCTGAGAGGAGCCTTCCCCTTTCTGCTCCTGCTTCAACTTCACATTTTCTATATACAACTTGTTTACTTCATCATTCATACTTGTTTGAACCTTCTCATACTCTATGAGTTTATTTTCCAAGTTTATGATAGTTTCTCTTGTGAAATAAGTAGAATTCATAGTCATGGTGGTTGCTTCCAAAGCTGAGGTGTCGTTGAGAGTTTTAACATAGCACTCCCTTTCATTTCTTGCACAATGTCTAGCAACTTAGGCTTCTATGTATTCTTTTTCTTAGCCCAAAAGGCTAAGGTTTCAATTCTTGGATTGTATACTGTTCCACTCATGCCTTCTTTAGAATCAAAATCGACCATTAGCATGGGGTATTCTTGGTTTCTCACTTGGTCAAGTAAGAACGTTCTCCTCAAATTCATCCCTGGTGTGATAAAGATATTACTTTTTAGCACTATCTGCTTCGCCTCCTATGGGCTGATATTTATTTCACTTATCTTGAGTTCATTAAAGGTCTTGGAAACAATTTCATACTATTGGGACTCTTCGACACCCATCTTATTTATTTGAACATTTTCTTCAAATTCCTTCATCTTTACTTTAATCCATAAATCTTTGAATTCAGGAGTTTAAATGAACTCATCATTCTCTATGAATATGAGGGCTACTACTATCCTTTCATCATCTTGCATATCTTGTTCACCTTCTGCATATACATCAATTATTTCTTCAAGCTTATGAGCTTTTGTTTCATAGGGTGGTTGATCAACTTCATTGTCACCTTTTAATTGTGTTAGCACACATGCTACCTCTTCAATATCTCCAACCCCCTCACTCATCTCATATGGCACTAAGGGTTCATGTTCCTGTGCTTTTTTCTTTTTGGCTTCTAGCTGCTCAGGGGGTGAATCTAATGGGACATGTTGTATTGAAACCTCATCTTCGGGTTTTGATATTACAATAGTGCTTGGCCTCTTGGTAGAAGGCTTGGTAGATTTTTCCAAATCCTTTTGTGCTTTGTCATACAATTTGTAAAACTTACCAATCATGAGATTGATCCTCTTGATGTGATTTTCTTCCTCTATGTAAAACCCTTAGAAATTAT
Source organism: Sequoia sempervirens (assembly GCA_007258455.2). Classification (NCBI taxonomy): domain Eukaryota; kingdom Viridiplantae; phylum Streptophyta; class Pinopsida; order Cupressales; family Cupressaceae; genus Sequoia; species Sequoia sempervirens. Next base: position 121,832,189 of record VDFB02379711.1, read on the forward strand.
TATCCATCTTCTTTTTTTCTATCCTCCAATTTTATTAATATGTCCCATTTTCTTCTTCTTTGGTGTACATCCTGGGGAGTGAGACAATTCCTTATCACATACTCCTCATAGTCTACTTGATGGGTGATCCCATTTTTTTTAAGGAGTGTTTGTCTAATAAAATTCATGTGACCCTCAATGTCGAAGACCCTTTCTTTCCTAGATTTCAAGGGATATCTTGTCCTTAAGAACTTCTGCAACTCTTCAAGAGTATCTAATCCAATAGACAAATCCCCAACATGCTGTCAAGTTAGGAAAAAAGTTTCCTTTCTTTTGTCTGTGCATAACTTCCTTCTCCATCCACATCATCTGCCACATGAATTCTAGGAAGGTCAATCAAAGAGGGAAAAAAAATAGGCAGGATGTATGGGGCTTGGGGACATCCATACACTCTGATTACGATGGTACTAGGAAAGAAAAACCAATTCCCCAGGTTATGAGTATGCCCTTGTTCTAGTCTGAGTGAAAAGGGTCTTAACACTTGTAAGATTGGTGTATATAATCTTGGATACCCATGGCCAAGGACTGCCATAACTATGAGTACAAAATCCTCATAGAGAACAACAAAATCACCCTTTCTACACCTACTATCCCATATGTAAAACTAGTTTTGGATAGGTAGTTGATTACCCTGCTCATCTACCATACCCAAACACATTCTTTGAGCCACCTAGTTCTGTTTTGATATAAAATGAAATGGCATAACAAGGATTAACACCTAAAAGTGATAGGGGCTCTATCCTCTTTTACTTGCATGAATCCATCATGTAATGATTTCTCAATAGATGAAGCAAAGTCATACTCGACATTAGTTTTAGAGTTTTGAATTCTCATTGCCAACATCACAAGGCTAATTAGCATCTTTTCTTCAGCATCCAGCCCCATAATTTGACATAAAGCAAAGTAAGTTCTTTTAAAATACAACTAGAAATCATTGACAACAAACAAGCTGACACAAGAGGAGATAGGTATTCTTCTGTTGTTTTCTCCTCTCTTCATATGCATGGGAACTTTGTCACTCCTATAAGTTCTTCTCAGACTATTATACTCTTCTTCACTCCTTTGAATGTCAACTTTGGTAAGGGCCTATTTGTTTAGGTTGAAGCACTCCACAATGGTAGTTTTGGTAAGTGTTACTAGTGGTGAACCATCCGTCATTCTTACTGTCTTGGTAGCTGGATGGTAGTTTCTGATGCAGAGCATCTACCAAAAACCACAAACCATCCAGGGTACTTCTGACCCCAAACACAACTTGAGAAGATCAATTAACAAATCCATCAAAAACTCACTTATCATCTCACCAAAATTCATCAAATTTAATTGAAGTTACAAGGCTACCAATAAGCCAAATCACCACATTAGTATTTCACACCTTTTTCAAATTCAAATACATCTTAACCAACATCAAATTGAATGAACCAAATAAAAAACACCATTAGAAACTCAGAACCAACCAAACCATTCACTATTCACCAAATTACCCTTTGTTTCAATAAGGAAAAAAGATTACATATCACCCATTCTTTATTCCAAGCTCTACCAATCCTTAAAACACCTTTGAAAATATTGTTTTGACTGAATCAAAAGAAAAATATGATAAGAAAACTCTGGATTCATCCATTACTTCATCATGCACCAAATCACTCTTAAAAGCAACTTACTCTACAAGGCAAAATAACAAACCATGCATTCTTACTTCCAAACTATCACCGGAATTCCAAGACATCTTAATCATCATGTTTTTTATTGAAATAAGCCAGTACACACACTTACAAAATACTGATCCATTAGACTCTTTAATTCTTGCAATCAATCACCACTTTACACATTGGGTTCATATTGCTCAAACACACCAATTCAACAAGCTTGCTTTCTAAACCTTTCCACAAACCTTAAGAATTCTTTACCAATAGCACCAACATGTACAAGTATATTTGAAAAACATAATTAGACCATTCCCCAAACTGTATTGATGATATTTTATCAAACATCCAACCAAAACCTCCATTTTTTATTCCAAAAGAAGACTGTCATAAAACTGCCATGCACAGATCAATATACCAATGAACACAAAGACATTTTATTTCACCAAACCTTATTTAGAGAGGGATTAAAATAAACCAATACAACCTTTTAAAATCACTATCACCCAAATGGAACACCTTTTATATCATCAAAGCTCAAATTCTTCACTGTACATAGTCAATTTCTAGATTTCTATGCAAATAACAGACCTAGGGCTTCCTTGTTTCATATGCTAACCATTATACTTCGGTCTAAGACTTTAGAATATGAAAAAATATGAAAAAATAAGCATTCTCACCAAAAATTAGGATTTTTCACCAATTGAAATGGAAGAAACACAATTTTTATTGCATATTGTTACCCTAGATCAGGGTTTGGACTAATTTCAATAAACTTGCACTACCTTATTCAAAACTAAATGAAAACGAATGAAAAAAAAAGAAAAATGAAGTAGACTCATAGGTGCATCAATCCCAATGACTTCCCCTTGAAAATCAGGTCGTACATGGCTGTACAACAACTTGAAAACATATTTTACCAATCTCAAATACAAAAAATACAAAGTTTAAGCATGCAATGGGGTTTCTAAATTATTTTCTTCATATTCCAACTTCCCCCTCCTCTTCAAAATGATGTACAAATAATTTCTGAAGGCTTTTCATCTTCCCCCATTTAAAGAAACTGATTGAAACTACCTATGACCTTTGGCCTTCCACATTTGCATGTTTTTGCACTTTTGCATTTACATCATTTTGACAACTTTTCCACTATTTGCAATATTTTAAAAATAGACACCTAACAACCTCGTAGTCAAACACATTGGAATAGGTCTTCACATGAATTGTTTACAATGATTTACACTTGAAAATTCATTTTTTTCAAATTTTCCTTTTGGAGGCATTCAGTGGACAAGGTGCTCCTACATCAATTTTGCGCCAATAGTCCAATGAATTTGTCATCTATGAAAACCTTGGGGACAATCAACTTGGACAGATCTAGAGTCCAAGGGTTTGATATTTGAATCTTATCATCCCTTTTCTCATAGAAGTATCAAAACAAATCCCACCCTGAAACAAGAATGATTGCATCCCGACACCCCTGAGTTGTGTCCCTAAAGACCTTAAATCCTTTATTTGTTGACTCAGGAAGAATATCTAGTATAGACTATTGCAAATACCTCTTCTTAGGTTCTTCTTAATTTCACCTTTTTTGGGTGGCATGATTTAAATTTTTCTGCTCCTACTTAAATTCTTTACTCTTTCAAACTGCAAATTTTCAACTCAATGGTTGTAGAATGCGCTTACCTGGTGGCACAATAGTTGCAAATCCTTCTTATTCTAAAATCCTTAGCTCCTAGAACGATGAAAATTCTTTGCAAATAATTGCTAAAATTAGCACTAAGTTCTAAGTTTACCTGCCTTTGGATTGAGTCATTTTGACATTTATGTTGGCCTCATGTAAAAATATTTCATAATTGGCTCATATTTCCATTTTGAATATCAACCATCGATCTTAGAAGATCAAATGGTTCATGGTAGTGGTTATGATTACTGCCAGAATCGATATAAATGCCCTCACCAACTTGTACCATAGTACCACTATCAATCCTTTTGATTCATGTGATATGGCATTATTACATTATATGCTTGTTATAACCACCCTACTGTATCTCTAGCTTTATGCATAACATTTTTACTTTTATCACAGTGTTGCGGCTTAGTTAATATTTCACCACCATACCGCATATCATATATGTGACTAAGGTCCCTTTATTACAAGATAACAGGGAGGTTACTGCTACACCGCAAGCTCTTTGAAGTAATTCTTCATCGCCATACCACACAACCTTCTCAAGATATAATTTGTTCATTGCAAGATGGCAGGCTAAGTCGTTTGATACCACCATACCATATACATCCTCATGATTTGTATTTTGCTTGTTATGGGGTAGTAATATGACACTGCTATATCACACATCTTCTTTAGTGCTAATATCTGTTAACTACGATACAATGGGTTAACTTTTGGTGGTTATAGTTCTAAGTCACCGCCATACCACATGGCTCATCTTGTGTTTTTATGGTTCACTGTAGGTATGCGGTGCAAGTTAATTCTCATTGCCAAGTCACGTTCCTCTCGGATGAATGTTGCAGTATAATCATGCCTAAGTGCATCATATATTTTACCTCGCCATATAATTGAAAGTCCTCATGACTGAATGTGTACTCCTATGGGAGTTAGGTAAATTGATTTTATGCATATTTGTGATCCAAAAGGATTGTGGAATAAAGCATATATGATAAATTTTCTCAAATATCTGTATAAGGCTTTTTCAGTGTCAGTCAGACCTAAAAAAAATTATTTACAAGATGGGTTTATTTGTGGATAAGGTTAAGACTTCATAGGGTGTTGTGGTCATGCAAATTTTGGAGGTTCTAACAGAATGGTTGAGTAATTTATGATATAAACAATAAACATGTGTTTTAAAGATGTTTTTAAAAATTTTTTTAAACTTCAATGGCACTAGGATACACAATCCTAATGGAGTCATCGAGATGAGTCCACGTGTCCATTCCATGGTTTCGTGAGTCACATATAGATCTACTTGAAGCATCTTGCAGACTCGCGAAATCCCTTTAAAAGCAAGACATTGATTGAAATCAAGGCTAGGGTGCCGATAACTTAATGTTGCAAAGGACTTAATAAAATGACTAATGATACCAGGAACCGGGGGAGCAGGTCAATGACAAATTAGAAATCAATAAAATTTTGGCAAACCCTAGCAAGAGTGACAAATTTGTGTTTTTAGTGTTTTTTGTCAATTTGATGGCAGCTTTCTTTTTTCATTTGTATTGCTTTATTTTTTAAAATTTGAACACGATCTAATCCAAAAATATTTATTGACAATAATTTTAGTGTTTTTAGTGTTTTTTGTCAATTTGATGGCAAATTTCTTTTTTCATTTGTATTGCTTTATCTTTTAAATATGCATGCAAATATTTCATAAATAGATAATACTTAATCTCTTAAAGGAAAAAAATCTAATTTTTCTAAGTTTATTAACTATTTCATTCCATTTAATTTGAATAGACACTTTAAACACAAAATAATTCTTTACCGTAAATGAATACCGAAGAATAACACTTGACCATTTATTTTATTACCACTGAATGACAATGTTGCATTATTACATAGCTTTTTGAAGATGAGTAGAGCATGCAAGCTCTTGTTTTGTATAAATGACACATGTCACTTTACATCAGACACAATTGATTCCATGCTGTTGGGCCACTGGCTACTTCTGCTACTAGGGATAATGTAAACCATATTATCAAATATGGTTTTGCATTTATAATATGCTCAATTTGATGCACCAGAACAACCCAAAATGACACAATTGATTCCAAGATGGTAGTGGCGGCTACGAGATCCAGACCATATTATTAAACAAATGACTTTGAAAATCCATAGGGCTTGCCTACCATGTTGGGGAAATGGCAGTTGCGAAGATACAGAAAATACTTATCCTCTTTGAGAACCCGAGTCATGTAGAAGATGAGGGCTAGTAAATATGTTCCCACCTTCTGCACGCAGCTTCCATGCATTGGGTAGCACACAGTGAGTCTGAAAGTCCACAGTTCCTCTTCAAGGGCCTTTGTCAAAATGGAGTATGAGAAGTCACCAGATTTGAATGCAAATAAGATTAAAATAATTATGTGGGTGTACTCTTTGTGAAAGCACTTATCTCCATCAGAGCTCCTCATCTTGGTTCAAAACTTGTCTCATAATTCAGGTGAACCATATCAACTTCTTTCCAATTCTACCCATTCTGAACTTGAAGATAATTGGTCTTCTACTTTGTAACTACATAACTGGAGGTAGGAGAATTTAGAGTATCCCCAATAATACCACATCATATTCTTCCTTATTAAACTTACAAAATGAAAACCCTTATGAAATTCAGAACATTGCACTCAATAGTAAAGCCTTTAGCCTTCTACGAATGATTTCAGTTGTGCTCACTATCCCTCTTTATGGACCGCTGGTACCACTACTAGCCTGGTCCCTGTTTACTCGTGAGTCGTGTGAGGTTGGGTATAGTGATAATCATTCAAACCAAAAAAACAACTTAACCATGTAACTTAAGTCTTACATTTACAATTACAATATTTATTTTGATTGACATCTGACTACATACAAACTGTACCTTGAAAGATGACAAGCTATCAAAATCACCACTCAAATGATAAGAAATTATTACAAATCTTGTTTCAATTGATCACTGGATTACTGACATCATCATCTATAGTACGTTGTGCAGTTTTCAATATCAAGATATCCAATCAATTGCTTGGGATGTACATATGGCATTAATCTACGATACCACAACCACACTTTCTTCAAAGAAAGACAATCTGGTAGATATGCGAAAATTGATAAAAAGAAAGCATGTGCCATGTATCATACTTTCTACCATTTTCAATATCAAGTTATCAAATCAAACATTTCACTCGCTTCAGATTAGAAGAGAAACCTAATTTTGAATCTTTTAAAGATTTCCTAGGTACATATGGCATTAATCCACAGTACCGCATACACATTTTCTTCAATGAAAGACTATCCAACAGATATGCAGAAATTAATAAAAAGATTAAGAATTAAATGAAAGGTAGAGTACTTCGAGGCATTAAAAAGAGAGAATTAAATGGCTTGTTGTACCTTAATCATTATCAATGTCAACTAATAAGTCACAATAAATTTTGCTCACTTATGATCAGAAGTATATGATCAAATCAAACATTTTGTTTGCTTGGGATGTACATATGGCATTAATCCACAGTACCACAACCACATTTTCTTCAATGAAAGACAATCTGACAGATACACGGAAATCAATAAAAAGATTGAGAATTAAATGGTAGGTAGAGTACTTTGAAGCATTAAAAAGAGAGAATTAAATTGCTTTTTGTAGCTTAATCATTTTCAATGTCCACTAATAAGTCACAATAAATTTCGCTCACTTATGATCAAAACTATATGTTGATAATTACTATTAGTTTTAAAAGCCACATTTTTATATTGAACAAAGCAAAAAGGATTTACAAGAATGGATCCTCGAAAAGTATTTTAATTTAAGTAGCTGAAGACTGAAGTACATACTACATAGCCAACCTGGCCAAAAAGACACTAACCGTGACAAAAAACTAGTCACAAAATACATATTACAGGAGTTGTTATGCTATACAATAAAATATAGACACAATCCATTATTAAATTTTTTGTAACAATAGCAACGACCCTCAATCGGGTGTTTGAATATAAGGTGAATTGAATTTAACAAAGTAACAACAAAGAAGAAAATGGAATCACCCAAATCCTTCCTCCAAAAGTCTAGACTTTAATGATTCATTTTTTTATCACACAGCAGACCACACCTCATATTAACTAGGGAAAGAGCCTACACTATAGAAGCATGCAATTCCACTTTCTGAAAGATTCCACAAATAGGCACTAACCCACTTTCAAAATTTTAATGCTCTAGTGCCAACTCTAACAAAGAAATAAAGTAAAGGAAAGGCTGAAAATAACATAATGCCAACGTCTTCACCAAACCTTTATGAAGAAAAATGTCCATGCAATTGGAAAAGAAAGTTGAAGCTACCTCAGAAAATAGAGCACGGGGTTTGTTTTGAAGTCATTCCCTACCCACAATTATTCTTATAGCATCCTCAACTTGCACACAAGGAATTATAAAAACTATACCTAGCTTTCATATGTCATATGCATCGCCACTTCTTTACTCCCAAAAACATTTGGGTAGCATGAAACGCCATGAAGATTCCATATCATAGTTAAATTGAGAATAGAGAAGAAAGAAAGTGAAGCCAAATATATTATAAATGATATGAAGAACATCAAGTTGGTGAAGTATATATAGAAGTTAGAACGAAGACAATGGCATCAAATACTCAAGACTTAACTTTTAATTCACCACTTGATATCATAATATTATTTCAAAAAAAATGATTCATGACTTTAAGTGATTTAAATAAAATTCCAACCATTGATATTTTAAAATCTAACGGTTCTGGCATTATTCTAGAAGTTTGAATTCACAAGTCTAGTGCTTCAAACATTTGCTTTTGGAATGAAACTACAATCATCCATCTTGCGATAAACGTTGGTCTTTGATGAACTTAGCGCTAACCATTGATTCCTTTTAGACCATTAAACATTAGCTGAAGCTCAGTCCCACTGAGGACAGATGTCACAATCCCACATTATTGTGGAAAATTGATGACATCACCTTCTTAGCAATGTGGGCGCACAAGAGCCGCCTGATCGTTAATCGCCAATCTCAACCATTGATTTTTGTGAGAAAATATTTTTCACTTGAATTTGATACTCCATAGAACCTATAATCACCTAGGACAAGGGGTCAGTCACCATGATGACTCCAAAGGCTTAAGTCATAACTTAAGTGACCTTCAACTACCGGTAGCTAGTTAATGATAAAATATGATTTTGAGTGCCATGAATTTAAGTGATTTAATAAGTAATAAAATGTCTACCATTGATTTTTGGAAATCTGACAATTCTAGTGTTATTTCGGAGGTTTGAATTCGCAAGTCTAGTGCTTCAGACATTTTCTTCCAAAATACAACTACAGCCGTCCATCGAAAATTCATCAAACGATCGTGGATTATATTAATTAGCTTTGACATCTGACTGCAAACATAATGAATATGTTGGAATTTGTCCCCATTCCAGACACTTTATGAAGGAATTTGGATGTGTGGAAAATTTGTCCCAGAATAGAATAATATGTAGCATTTGATATTTTCGCCACCCACGCAATGATTTATTATTGGTATACTAGTTTATTTTGCCAATGAATTTTTTTATTGGTTTGAAATTGTGTTTAATTCGCCAATGTTTTTTTTCATTTGAAAATAGGTTTAATTCACCAATGAAAAGATTTTTTTGGTTTGAAAACATTTTTGTATCACCAACAAAAATATTTTATTTGTTTGAGCATAACTTTAGTTCACCAATAGAAATATTTTGTTGGTTTGAAAACATGTTTAATTCACCAACATAAATATTTTATTGGTTTGAAAATAGGTTTTAATTGTCAATGAAAATATTTTATTGGTTTAAAAAAAAATTCAATTTGCCAAGATTTTCCACAGACTTCTAGCGATTACAAAAGATTCGCCAATCGATATTTTTTTCCCAAAAAACGAAAAAATTTGCCAATAAAATTAATATTTTTTCGGGAAGTATACAAAATTCACCAAGATTTTACACCTTGGCCAAGGGGGGGTTCTTAAAGTTATCCCTTTTTATATATATAAGATCATGTAAAGATTATTTTGAATATATTTATAAACTTGTATGATAAGTTTGAAGTTTAAATTGGTTATTTTGGCTATAAGTAACCAAATTATTATTCAGGGCTATTAAAATGGCTTAGGCACCATAAATAGGTACTTATTTTTACAAAAATAAATAGATAATATGTTGTGTACACTAATTAGCATTATAAAATGTGTTCTTGAATGAAGGATGAAGGAGAAAAAATAGAAAAATAAAAAATATTTATGAAGTTATTTTGAAATTAGTGAATAGAACTTGTATTTACCTGTGTTACGAGTTGATAAGAGTTCAAGTGATAGATAAAGAGTCACGATTCATTGTCATCATCTAAATGTACTATTTAACTTGTAAAAGAGTTTTAAAAGTCTTTTGTTTGAAAAATAGGAGAGTATTACACTCTTGTAATTATTAAAGTATATGAACACGTGGTGTAGCCAAGATTTGAGAAATTGCGAGTATACAATATGGATGTTCATTGTTAGGAGTAATTTCTCAATAATCTTAGTTTTTTATTGACAATAGAATGATATACATGACTGAGCTTAAATCCTTATAAAAGTTAAATAAATAGTCAAATGAGTCAACTGAGTGTTAAACCATAGGTGAAATGTTGTTTCCAAGTCAAGTTAGAGGTGTGTGAACTCACGACTATATTTCCTATGGAAGTGTTTATTTTATTAAAAACTTTGGCCAAGGTAATGCAAAAGTTTGTGCTTGCATTTAGTCAATTCATAGTGATTCAAATTTCATAATCTAGTTAGATTGTTCATACTTAGTTAGAGAATTTTCTAAATTTGTATGGTTGATTGGGTAATGTAGGGCACAATACTAGGACTCAGATGGCATGAACTTGTTGATTTCCTTTGTCTACACTCTTTGTGAAGGGTAGGGCCACTTCCAGAAGGAAGGTGTGCAGGGGACCTCCAATCTATGGTTGGAGGTAAAGCGCTCGAGTGATGCTCTCCCTCTTGTATATGGCTTCATCAAGACTTGTGAGATAGATGTAGAATTGCAGATATGGAAGAGTTTATAACACTTATTGTGTATTGTAAACATATTTTCTTTAAATGTAATTTTATATATGTAATGAGAAAGAAAATATTATCATAATTTTCCTTATTGAAATTGTTTCATTTCAAATTTAAATTATTATAGTTTCCACTTATTTATTGTTCATATTAAACAAATGATATTTGAAAAGTCAAAAAATTGCTATCAATTTCTAGCATGTGGTTATTCACTTTCTAATTAAATCATTGAGTAATTTCAGTTTTGAAATTTGAGTGTGTTACATATAGTATCAAAGCTATCAGGTTCAACACATGGACCTAGGAGCTTACTATGAGAAAAATTTCTCAAACATTAAATAGTTAGCTAATGTTTGAAAGTGTTCTTGTGCCAAAATAGAAAGAAAAATAATAAGGAAAATTGCAAGGAAATCTATACCCAAGAACCTACCTAGCTTAGTGGCCAAGAAAGAACCATCTCTGGAGCTAAAAATATAGGGGAATATCAACTACTTGAGAGGTGCATGACTTCTCGATTTTGAAACCTTTGTCGACGCTCTTAAGCATATTTAGTTGGAAAGGAAACACCATGAAAAGGTGATAAAGAAGATCATAGTTCTTATCCCCTCTATAAAACTGAGTAAACCATTTTCCCATTCAAATATGTCATTCAATTGTGGTCATGATACACCTAGAGTAGGAAAGGAGGTGATGGCAGAGTACCTGTGAGTACACCAACCCTCCAAATGTGCCCTAGTAAATTCTAGAAGAACCTTAAGAAATACCTTTGTCTAATAGTAACCTATAGTCACATAAAACCAAAGAATTTTTGTATTAAATAAGGATGTATTAAAAAATCCTTTGAATAAAATATAATAAAGATTTTCTATTTTGTCAAATATGTGTATTAAAGTAGATATGGTTATAATTGATGGTTTTAGTAAAGTATAATGTTAAAAATTTAGAAGATCTAATTAAACACTTAAAATGAACTTCAGGTGAGGGGAAGTAAATTCAACATGGTGTAAATCCAAGTAAACCCTGGAGGAAGTCAAGAGGTGTCAAATCCTTCAAAAAATCCAATGGTTTGTAACACCCCGCCGTGAAACCCCAAAGGACAACACTTCTAACTAACAATTATGAGACAATTTTTTTTTAAAGAAACTAACATGAAATGTAAATCATACAACACTAACATATAATACATCTAACATACATAAGTTCTAACAATGTCCTTTAGGGTATCATGGCTGCATTATAACTAATCTCATAACAATGATAAGCTAACTACAAGTGTCCATTTTAAAACCATAGCATAAGGTAAATGAACATCATACATACATCCATAACATCAAATATACTTCCATCAATGATCACATAATAATACCAAAGTTTACATCCATCACTTTTATTACATAAATATGTATCATTTCATGATTACATAATTACGTCAAATCTTCCCAGCGAACAACGAGAAGGATGTACATCAAATACATACTATGATACAACTAAAATGATTATAATTCATAGTATCAATGCTGCCACACAAATTTGGTGCAAGATCTGGAACACAACATAAGGTACATCTCCATGCTCATGAACATCAACTGGGAACCCAATGGAGTGCATAGCACGTTCCAACCAACCATATGGAACCCTAAGGTCCACCCCCCGTGCTAGGAGATGACAATAAGGACCCACTACACAAGCAATCAAGTAGACAAGGGCTAACATGACTCCAACATACAAGATTCAACAAGACAAAACATAAAGAGACAACCGCTTCCAGAGGTACATGAACAAAAAGCGGAAAACAAACAAGGGATACAAGGTTGCTATAGGGAAGAGTGTCATCGCATAGCTCGATATGGGTTACCCAATTCAGATCTTCCTAGGTCCCGACCCCCATCCTGGGTTACCCTAGCAACCTCAATCGATCCCCAACCCCCATTCTAACTCATGCGGAATCAACATACCTCTTATGAAGACAAGGCATTTGATCTTTCCATTCCAGGCCTTCACATCTCATCTCAAGCCTGAATAAGCACTTGAGCCATGAGTGAGGCATACCATTATCTTTTATTAATGTGAGTACTACCCAACCCCCTAATTTATTTAAAGTTATCACTGGATTAAAGAAACTCTCAATGAGTTACCCTGACCACCACTTTGGGTGTCGACCCCCATTGAAAGCCACTCCCCCCACTAGCAACTAGAGACCCAACACATCAAACAGGGTAAAGCCATCTTGCATGGCAAATGAAACCACAAGAAAAACATATCCAGAGCATGGCATGAACCATCTCACTCACAAATTCCAACCATAATAACAAGTACACAGTGCAAGGCTAAAGACTCTCATAAACACAATTCAAGTATAAAATCAACCACCTTCAAAATGACAAAAGAAATACATGAAACCAAAACTCAACCCATTTTCCCCAAGCATCTGGAAGTCTCTTGATAACCATTAGGCACAAAAGGCTCCCTCCATAAAAAAATAACCAAAATCAACTCAAAATTAAAATCAACCACTCAAAATTAAAACCAACCACAATAAGAAAATCTTCCCAATATCAAATAACCACAGCAACAGTAGTAAAATCAACCGATTCACAACTCATTTCTAAAATCAACCCAATAAATCAACACAAACAAACAATCCAAGCAACCATGAAATACTCCATAAAAGGCATTGTCTCCACAATTCAAATTACTCATTAACTTAAGCCACTTAAATTACTTCATAGAGCATTTACCACTATACTACAATTATACTAATTAATCTATACCATATTCATTTCAATCACATTAAAAGGCATTCCAATTAATTAAATCACATAGCAAGTTTACAAGTCAATTGTTAACTAATATATATATAATCAATACTCACTTATTGATAAATCAACAGAGAGTCATCCAAGCCCTTCAGTATTTACTCTAATTAAAGGACAATATCTAATGTCACAAAACCTAATACAAATCTTAAACTTAATTACTTGGTCTATGCATTTATCTCACACACGTACATTGCTAGTGTATGCTTGCAAATGTTTCTTGTTTTACGAGTAGAACATCTAAACTATTTAAGCATTATTAATAACTTTCCTTGTATCATGGATACCTAATTTTAAGGATTATTTTATAACTTAGTTCATCGAGTGGCTAGACTACTAATCTACTAGATCCTAAGAATCTTTGATTAAAAAAAGAGGTAGACCGTATTAGTTATTTTCAAACGCTCCTATCTTCGCAAGGAGTACTCTTTTATCATTTATCCATAGCTTCACGTATGAGAGATTCAAAATAGAATCCAACTCAAGAAAGTTTAATGAGAAATAGTTTTGTTTTCTATTCATTACAACACGTTGGGTTAAGCTTATGGTGAATCCTTATTTGGATTTAGTGCATAAGATTATCATATACTTATAACCAAATCTTTAACCTCTGAAAATCTATCAGTAAAATGTGAAGTTTACTCATATTCAAGGATTTCGACTTGCGTTCTCTAAGCTTGATCACAAAATCTTAAGAAAGACTCTAAAAATATTTCAAGGAACCACATATATTAAGACCAATGACCCTTGACAAATTCATTGAATTCCAACATAAAAACTTTGACTACCAACGTAAGCATAAGATACATTTATGAGTGACTCGAGGATGGAAACTTGAACCAATTTTAAAAGTGTAAAAGCAAACCATAGAACAAATGCAAGATACTCTATTTCAATCAATATTGGCAATGTACATGCCTAGAGAAAATTAGTAAAAAAGATGCCTTAATCCATTGTGCTACGATATCCTTTCTCCATGAATTAATCTTCTCCCCAATGAAATGCAAACATTTTCCTTAAAAAAAATTTACCGACAAAATTTTCTTGCAAACCCGTTTTTCTAGACGAAAATCAAGAATCAATCCCCCTTCCAAAATCTCCTAAACAATCCTTATTAACAAAAAGAAAAGCTCTTTTATTTCCAAAAACCAAAAATCAGATAAAATCTCAAAAATCTCCAATAAAGCATCAAATTCGTTTATGACAAACAGTTCAAGACTATGCATGAACTTGCATGCAAAACTTTCTATCTTTTTAATTGTTTTATCCCATTATCGATTATCCTCATCCGATTTAATGATTTATTTTAATATTTTATTTCATATTAATATCTTTTCACATTTTAACTTATCATTAAAACTCAACATTAATTAATAATTATCTTTATATTTAATTATAAAAACACTTTACAATTTAATAAATTAATTACCCAAGAACAACATACAAATCAATTTATCAAATGATTTATCTAATAATTTATTTAATTCATCACTTAACAACAACATTATAAAACCAATTTAATTCAAACAACCCAACCAAAATTAATCAAATATCATGAAAGTGAGAATCATGGAGGGGCACTACATGGTTAAATTGGATCAAATTATGTCTATGTTAAATGAAACAAAGGAAAGACTTGGTACCATAGAGTAGGAAGTTAGGGGCCTATAGTGTTGAAAAATGTACTCCTTTACGTTTTCACACTATGTTTGCATCCCCTTAATTAATTGGACTTAATTAAGCTTCTAATGGCCTAAATTATGTATTCCTAAGCCTTATTATTCTCTTTTTCCGAAAGGGAAACCGACATTAAACAAATGCTAACCATAATTAAAAACACCTTAGAAATTGTGTGTCCTGAATTTAGGTCCCAGGACCCATTCTCCCACAGGTGAATGGATCCTCTTTAATTGCCAAAACCCAATTTTTAATATGTTTTTTGCGGCATTTTAATTATTCAAATTTGAGTTTCAAATGTCGACTTATGGAATCTATTTTTTAGGAAATCAAATAAACACCTATAAATACATAGTTATTTTATCAATTCAAATCCTAAGACTTTGAGAGATCAATCATAAGAGAAAATATTATTGTCAAGAGCATTGAAGAGCAAATTTATCAAGTATCTACAGTAGCAAATCAAGATCATATCATCATATCAAAGTTGTGTGTGTTCATATTATGTTTTGGAGCTAACATTGTGATGTAGGATTCAAGCATCAAACCAATCAATTATTCGAGCCAATTCATGCAAGATCCAATCCTCAGAGAGATGTGTTGAACTTCAATCCTCTAAGAGAAGCCATTAAGGGTTTGGTGAGTTGTGACATATATTTTTTCATTCATCAATCCTTGTCATTTTTCATTATCTTTCATTATCAAGGTTTAATTACCAAATCAGGGTTTGACCAAGGAAAACCCCTCTTCACCCAAAAACAAGCATTTACCCTCTCTTTGTGTGTGCAAATTTGCAAGTGAAGGAATTAAATTGGATCAAAAGTGTAATTTTGCAAAGTTTTCAAAGTTGTCATCAAAGTTGTCAAGCCTCAGAAACTCAGCTACAGGATTTATTTCTAACTTTCCAACAAGGGAATTTGGAGGATTGAGAGTGTAGATTTGGGGTTAGAGGATTGTGAAATCATATTTTGAATCTAAGTACAAAGATCCATTCACGCTAGGGTGAATTTGTCTTGGAAGGACACTCAACAACCACTTTTGGTGACTGGTACACATTAGTCTTCCCTTCTTAGTTTTTCCAGAAAATTGTTGTTTCTGTCTATGTTATCCTTTATTTCAGCATTTCAAGTTTTACATTGTATAATTGAGTTCATTAAATATTTTATTTTCATCTCCTAAAGTGCATTTTTGCAGATGCATTGTTAACAGTTCATCTTTGGTAGTGAGCCACCCTTTCCTCTATCTTTTCTATTTTGGGTAGTGAGCCCTTGGTAGTGAGACATTCATTCTTTTTGGAAAGAAAGCCCTTGGACAATGAGTCCACCATTCTGTAATCTCCATTGTAGTCAGTTATAATATATTGTGAGCTAATCCTCGCCATGGTTTTTCCCTTTCAAGTGTTTTCCATGTAAACATGGTATTCTTGTGTTTTTTGATGTGATGCATGATTTAAAGTTTCCTTTCCATTTCTGCAAGTTTCATGAGATGCTTTGAATGGATGTTTAATTTAATAAAGTTAATAAATTTTAGTGAATATTGAGAGGGGTGCTCAACATAACTAAGGTAGTTTGGGGTGCCTATCAGTTGGCAAGTGAAGCATTGACATGGTGGATGAATAAAGAAATCGAATTGGGGTTAAGCTCCTTAAGCTTGACATTGGGACCAATTTGTGGCCATTTTTAAACAAAGGTGGTTACCTCAACTTTTCTTTGACCAAAATCTTATAGACTCGGAATTTGCATCAATGAGACATGTCTATGGTAGAGTATTGGGAGAAGTTTACACACCTATTGAAATATGTACCCTAGTACCAAAAGGATTTTCATCATGGGGACTGAATGCTCAATGCTCAAATAGGTGGAGAAGTTGATGTGCATGATCCAATCACTATGGATCAAGTATTTGAGAAAGATATAAAGCGAGAGAAAAAAATGAATTCAATATTTTCTTATCATGAGAAGAACTGTAAAAAGTATAATTGGTCACAATCTTCTCAACCTTTTAAGAAGAGAAATGATAAGTAAGAAGCAAGAAGGAAAAATGATAATGGATTCAAAAATAATTAGAATGAGTCCAAGAATGAGAAGAAAAATAACAATCCCAAGAGGAATGGTGATAATTCTGGTAAACATTTTGAAAAGTGAGGACTTCTTGGAGGATATTTCTCTTGTGGAAGTGATCACTATGTAAACTAGTGCCAAAACAAGAACCAAGGAGCTCAAAATGATAAAATCCTTTACCTACCCAACAAGCTACCTTCCAATAAAGGATTCATGCAACCTTGGACAACCGTCAAGAGGAGTACAAAATTACTCCCATAAAGACAATAGGTACTTTTTTTGGAGTTCACATTTCTATTTTGATTGATACTAGTGCAACAAAAAGTTTTATTGCACCAAGAGTGTTAAGTAAATTTCCTAGAAGAGCTATATTTATGGCTAAACCCTCATCACTTGAATATGCTAACCAAAAAAAGTTTCAAGTAGAGAAATGTCTGGTTGAAGCTAGAGTTGACCTTCCAAGTTTGTCATCTTACCTAGATCATCCACTAAGGCTTCTAACATTCCAAAAAATGCAATCATTGATACTTATGATAATCATGGTAGCTATTCTCATACTATCCATCCTAATTACAAGAGTATCTTATCACAAGAAAAAGAAAATATTGACACATTTCTTGATATTACTTTTCCCAATATTCATTCACCTCCCAACATCTTCCCTACTTGTGAGAATTCTTGGGTGGAAGAGGATGCCATGAGGGACAATTATGACAATCATAATTGTTCTTCTCTCGATACCTCATCTACTTGTAAAGAAGGTATCTTGGTGTTAGAAACTTGCAAGCTTAGGTCATTTTTATGTGTCTACATTTTTCCCCTCTTTGTCATAATGCAGCCTATCACATTGTGACAAAGAAAATTCAGTAAGAAACATGCCCCAACGAAGGTACGAAGTATATATGCCCCCTCGGGAAATTTTTCAAATTTTGGTCTGATGATAGGAAATTTTGGAAAGTGTCCCGACAAGCTAATTTGATGTCCAGAAAGTCAATGGCGCAAGCGATTTCAGATTTGGACATGTTTAAAGTAGCCAAAAGGTAGGTCAAAGGTGGTCAAATGAGCCTCCAGTAATAATGCTTTGAAGGAAATCCCACTTTGACCCTATAAATAGGCTGAAAATGGGTAAAAAGTCAATTCATTTTCACTTTCACCTTTGTAAATTTTGAGAGCTCAAAGCTAGGAGACCTTGTGCAAAGATGGTGATTCCAGTGATTGAGCATCGTGGATACATCATGCGGATGTTCAGACGACCAGAGGGCGCAAAGCCACTGACAAGTATGTCATACCCGCTTTGTAATTTTATCATTTTACGTGCATTTTTTAGGGTTTTTAGGTAGGTCAATGACTACGCCGCGCCGCATACGTGTTCGCATAAGCTACATTCAAGTTTGTGTTCGACTCATTTGATGTGGCGTGATGCAAACATGACAGACTCGTTAGGTTTCAATTAGGTGTGACACATTCGAGGGATAGCGAGGCACATTCACCGTTTCACACCACAAGTGATAGGTGTAGTGACACATTCAAAGGATTGAAATGCATACGTGGATTCATGTGACACATTCAACTGTCAATGACACATTTGATGGATGGATCGACGGAAGCGAGAGAAGATGATGCATTTGTGAGTCAAAATGACGCACGTGCAAGAAAGCGACATAAACGCTGGATGAAACGACACAAACACCGAGGCGCGATGCAAATGAAGTCAACATGATGCATTTGACTTTGACCAAGGTTGACCAGAGTTTACTTAGATTTATGTTCACTTTCTGCTCATGTTTAATTAGATAGATGGTAATAATTATTTTTCAATAATGTGTTAACTCCTCGTTTCTGCATGTGCAAAAATAATTACCACCCATCTATACGTGCGAGTTCAAACCATCAACTTATGCATTTCAGGATCAACTAATGGACCAGGAGCAAAGGAGATTGATACGACTGGGGTTGTATTATGTCACCTATATTCCCATTATCCAGGCTAATAGGGGGCTTTTGACAACACTGGTTGAGAGATGGCATTCATAGACTTGTTCTTTCCACCTATCGACGAGAGAGGCCACTATTACTCTAGAGGACATGTACCAGATTTTGCATATTCTGATCAGAGGGGAGAGAGTGGTATATGATCCACATTGGGGAGTGCAGGGTATGACTAAATTATACAAGGGAAATGATGGTGCACGGGCCTTGGCGTCGAGGGATATGAGTTTCGATGGGAGTACCTAGCTGAGCCTTATCCACAATGGGATGCGATGTTATGCACCCTGATTGCTAGAGTCCTTATTCCAGATTGCTGGGGACACAGATTCCCGATCGGATGGGGAGATGTGCTAGTGTGTATGCGACGGGACAGGATAGTTTTTGCATGGGGACCCTATTTACTCAAGATGTACCATTAGTTGCATGAGGTAGCCTATAGAGGTGTACATAGCATTAGTTGCAGAACAACCTTGTTGATGATCTGGGCTTGGGAGCATATTCCCATCTTTCATCCTCCCATTTAGAGACCACAACTAGCAGATGGGATTCCTTATGTTTACCTATATGCAAGTGCTCTTCAATAGACTAGAGTTGGAGAGACTGGATTCTGGTGGCACAAGATTGATACTATGACAGCATTTGTTTTGAGGCCTTATAGGGATTGTGCATAGTGGGCCGGAGAGGGGGATCATTTAGCATTCTACAGGTAGTTTCATTTTTTGATTGGGTGAACCATGCAGTCATAGTTGATCATTGAGATGTACTTTCCCCAGTGGGTACTACGTCAGTTTAGAGAGCAACAGGATGTTCCTATTAGGACAAAAGAGTATGTGCGATCATCACAAGAGCCAATGTGGGGGCTAGTGATATCAACACCTTTAGCTGAGCAGCAGATAGATGGGTTGATAGCACAACCATGGGGTTGGAGTGGGGGGTTGGCAGATCCAAGGATGTCTGCAAATTATGATTTATGGTGGCAGACACATAGGCCATAGCCATTGACAGATTCAGATGGTCCAACACCTATTGATCACCAATTAGTTATTCCACAGGTGTAGCGAGGAGGTTGAGGAGGCAGAGGGAGAGATGGAGGCCGAGGAGATGGGGGGAGAGGTGGCAAAGATGGAGGAGGAGATGATGGAGGAGATGGCGGGAGGAGGGGGGGAGGGGGGGATGGAGGGAGGTAGGTGAGGAGAGTGAGGCAACGTGTTGAGGGGGTACCACTAGAGGTGATTCTTGAGGTGGCCGAGGAGGAGGAGAGAGATGAGGGAGACATGCAGGAGGAGGAGCAACTAGAGGTGGAGGGGAGATAGGAGATCAAGATGCCGACGGGCGAGAGACAGCCAGAGGTGGAGGCAAAGGTGAGACAAGAGGGAGATATGGAGGCGGAGGGTAGACAGGAGGAGGCATTGGATGTTGGTAGAGAGGAGGATGTGGGTGATGATGAGGAGTTGGACATTGGTGGGTATGAGGACATGGATGAGGCAGAGAGGTAGCTCCGAGAGAGGATGATAGATGGGGAGCAAGATATATCTAAGGTATCGTCATTGCCACAAGATGCCATAGTAGATCAACATCTAGCCAATATGCATCAGAGATTGGATGAGGCCACAACAAAGATTAGATCCCTACGGGCAGAGCTGGAGGTTACATGGGTTGAGAGAGATCAGGCAGAGATTCAACGACAAGAGATAGAGAGCTGGTGTACTCAGTTTGCACAATTATGTTTAAGGCTAGTTGGTGATGTGTCTAGGGAGCTATCCAAAGTCAACGCCAACAGAGGTCAGTATCACATGATGTATGAGAGAGAAATGCCAACTAATCAGAGGGAGCCTGGTTTGTCGAGGTCATAGAGCAGGACAGGGACAAGGTCAAGAAGTAGCAACCACACACACAACGACCGTAGTCAGGGCAGTGTGGGTGGCTCTACTTCCTCAGGACATTCATTAGGTCATCGCTCTCATCATAGTCACAGGCATTCCTCCAACCATCAATCGAGCCATAGTCATGGGTCATCTAGTTCAGGGCACCGATCAGAGCACAGTCAACCTCTGGTTACAAATCCATTAGCTTCTCAGACTCATGCTGCAATAGCCTTGCGAACTCATGCTGCCATGTCCACTATGCCATTAGTATCAGTTCCTGTCACCAAGCATCAGTCACCTCGGTATTCTCCTCGAGGGGATGAGGAGAGTTCGACATAGATACTCTGATTGTTATCTTGTTATTATGTTTCAGACATTATATGATGACACTTGTATTTTGACCATCAAGCTTGCAAGCTCTATTTTTGGGATATCTCATGACTCTATCCTGTGACATGATTTTCTTGAGGTTATATATATATGATGCAGTTTTGATGTGGCCTATATACTATATATTATGTGATGATGCATTATGTGTTGATTACGTTTTATGATATATGCTTTTATGATGATGCATTTTATATGTTATGTGATGTATGCAGTTATGATGGTTATATGATGTCTTATATGCCATGATGATATCATGTTAATGATGTTGTGTATGGATGCATAATGTTTTGTTTCCAATGGATGTCATGTTTATGATTACGGATGTATTTGATTTATGACTATATATGTATGGATAATGCAACATGTGATGCCTTATGATGTATGTGTATTAATGATATGGATGATGCATTTATATGCTATGTGGATGCAAATGATATGCTAATGAAGTAAATGGAAATATGACTAAATGAATGGATATGTGTAGATGTGTAATGAACTAATGTAATGTCTATATGATCATGTATGCAATTATTTTTGTATGTCACAAGATATCATCAGGAAACGAAAGAGAAGAAATGACAAGACATAAGGAGATGGATGTTAGTGCGGAGATCAAATCCTTCAACATATTACTACAAGACTAATAATTGTTGCTCTTAATCATCATTGGGCAGATTATTGCAATGGAAAACAAACACCATGATATGACATATATCGATGGTGTGCAAGGTCATGCCATCACATTAAACAAGAAGTTGCAGACAAGGATGATCATGACTAATACTAAGAGCGCAATTTCCCCAGTCTTTTTGTCACAATCAACCACAAGCATAAAAAGACAAGAAAGACAAGCCATGAAACGTTGTTTCTCCTCTAAATCCTACTGTCAGGACATCCTCAAGGAACTAGCAACATGACCGCCTAAAAAAATACAAGACAAGCCAATCATCATGGTATGTCGTTGCTTCACTAAATCCTGTTGTCAAGACATCATTGAGAAACTAGTAACATGATGAAAGATGAAAGGACAAAATGCCAAGATAATGTTTTCCAAGTGTTTTCCAAGTGTGTCTAAGTTTCAATAGTTTTGAATGTCAAGATGCCAAGTTTGACGATGTTGAGATGTCGCGTTTGACGATGCCAAGATGACGAATGCCAAGGTTGCCAAATTCAGGAAGGACACATCCTGAATGATGTCGATGCTGAGAGGATTGATCCTCAAATATCGATTGAATCCCTCAAAATGATAGATGATAGTGACAATGCCTAGGAAGGACACATCCTAAGGCATAAATAAATGACATAGGGTGTTCTTCAGTAGGACACATCTGAAGAATAACCAAGAGTTGACAGTTTGACTGAATTTGACCGAGTTTGACTAGAGTTGACTGAGTTTGACTAGAGGTTGATTGAGTTGACTACATGTCGATATTGACATGCTAATGTAATTGACATGTTGATTAAATGATTGTTATAGTTTGTTGTAGGAGTTCAAGTCTATTTGTCATAGGATTGTCTTTGGAATAATTTGTTTGACTTGAAGACAATTAACGTGTGTTCCAGTGCAGTGTCATGAACCCAAATAGACTGATCTAGTGTGGCCTCAGGGGCTCATCAATTGATGGCCTTGCCTACGTAATACACTCAAAGACCTTGTAGTTCGACACGACCAATGACTTTGCCTTGATGAACAAAGATTGAGTCATGATTTTATTTTAGACAAACCTTAAAGGACTGACCTAATGTCTCGGGGGCTCAAAGATGAGCCTTTCCTACATAGAAAATGCATAAAGACAACGTAGTTCGACAATGACATAAACTAACATGACTGAGTTGACAAGATACAACTTTGTTTTTGTGTTATTGACATGTTTTGATTTTTTTTTGGATTTTTTTAAAATGTTTTGATTTTTTTGTATTTCTTCAGGACGTTAATGATTTTTAGGTCTTTTTCAAACAATTTTCAATTTTTAGGTCTTTTTTCAGGACATTTTATGATTTTTAGATCTTTCTTCAGGACATTTTTTTATTTTTAGGTCTTTTTTTAGGACATTTTATGATTTTTAGGCCTTTTTCAGGACATTTTTCAATTTTTAGGTCTTTTTTCAAGATATTTTATGATTTACAGAACCATGTGCGATACCCACTATAGTCAAGTGATAAAGGATTGCCCCTAGTAAGGTCCAAGACTAGCCAAATTTGAAGGACATGGAAAGGGTTGTGTGTGGGATGATTGATGGATGGTATGCAAGACTTGATGTCAACCATTGTCAGCCATGGAAAGAAGTGGCAGGGTTTTGTGACAGGACATCATGAGGGCGTTAGAAAAAGTGGGCGTTTATTATGAACTAAGGCAGATAGAGTGACAATAGATGGTGAAGCAAAAACTAACTACACATGGTGCCTGTTTGCCAGGTTTTCACCATGGTACATTATCCAAAGCGCCTGTTTACCATGTTTTCACTATTGGACGAATTATTTCTCTTTACTATTTTTGCCATTTTTTTTTCATTTTATATTTTTTTTGGTGTCACCAAGATGCCTATTTTCCAGGTTTTCAACTAGGTGACGATTTTTTTATATTTTTCATTTTTTTTGTATTTTTTATGGTTTTCAACCAGACTCTCTGATGCTATGCATATAACTTTCGAAGATGTAGATTTTTGATAGGCTATGTCAGTTGTTCACCATATGGAGTAGCTAGCTGGTATGCTCTAGAACCAAAAGATGATGTGATAATGTACAAACCCAACAAATTGGGTTCAAACTTGCCAAGTTTTTCTCTATCATACTGATTTTTAGGATTTTGCATGAGGACCAAGTCGCCAATGTCAAACTTTCAGACCATGACTCTCTTGTTGTAACTGTGACAAAGGTGGTTTTGATATGCCTGTAAATGATTTAAAGCATTATTTCTTTGTTCCTCTAACATTTCCATTTCATGCAGTCGTGATTGTCTATATTCTTCATCATTGAGACTCTTAAGGATGGAATTTCAACCTCAATGGGTAAGATGGCTTCAACTCCAAAGACCAAGGAGAATGGGGTGGCTCCTATAGGTGTGTGGATGCTTGTGCAGTAAGCCCACAGAGCAAGTTAAGTTGGATGTACCAGTCACGACCAACATCATTGATTGTCTTCTTAAGAATTTTGATGATGGTCTTATTGGATGCCTCAGCTTGACCGTTTCCTTGAGGCTAGTATGGCGTGGAGAAATGATGTTGGGTGTGGAAGCGTTCACACAACTCACAGATGTCTTGATTTTTGAAGGGATGACCATTGTCTGTGATTATGGAGTGTGGAACACCATACTAGAATATTATGTAGTTGAGGATGAATTTGGAGATCTGCTTGCCGGTTATGTATGTGAGGTGGATGGCTTTGAT
Organism: Sequoia sempervirens; assembly: GCA_007258455.2. Taxonomy (NCBI): domain Eukaryota; kingdom Viridiplantae; phylum Streptophyta; class Pinopsida; order Cupressales; family Cupressaceae; genus Sequoia; species Sequoia sempervirens. Next base: position 121,856,844 of record VDFB02379711.1, read on the forward strand.
CCGCTTAGTGAAGTACTCAATGGCGGTGATAATGAATTTGTAGCCATTGGAAAAGGTAGAATGGATTTTTCCCACGAGTTTGAGTCCCCATTATGCAAAGGGCCAAGGAGAAGTAATCGACTGAAGTTCCTATGCTGGTGCATGAATCAAATCACCGTGTACCTAACATTGGCAACATGTTCTTGCAAATTCAAGTGCATCTTTTTCCATTGTCGGCTAGTAATACCCAAGTCTCATGATCTTATCGGCTAAATTAGGACCACTCGAATGAGATCCACATATACCCTCATGTACCTCGCGTAAGGTTGTTCATGCTTCATCATTGTTGAGACATCAAAGAAGGGTATTATCAAAGCTACAACAGTATAGGGTGTCACTGATGATGGTGTATCGGGTGGCCTTACGGATAAAGGACTTTCGTTGGTTGTTGGATAGGTTTGGGGGAAGGGTTTGGGACTAGAGATAGTCATAGATTTGTTGATACCATGGTGAGTTGGGACCAACAAGCTTGCAAACCATTTATGATTCTAGAATGTCATATGTAGGAACCAAAAGTTGTTTCACCAAGAAATCAAATTGTGGAACATTGCTTGGAATTTCTAGGAGATATCTAATTGCAACCATTGTGTTGGCCACCTTGTTTTATGCCTTAGGAATTTGTTCAAAAACAAGCATGTGGAAATATGACTGAAAATTGTCAACCATTCATTTATAAGGTAGTAACTTCTCATCCTTGGTGTCATAGTCATCATTGACCAGGTTTATGACTAACTGAGAATCTCTGAGGACATGTAAATTTTTTATTTTCCATTTTATGGCCATTCTAGGTCCTATGACAAGTGCCTCATATTCTGCAATATTATTTGTACATGGAAAAGCAATGCAGAATGACTTAGGGATGGAGTCTCCTTGTGGTGTAATAAACACTATTCCTGCTCATGAGCCATGACTAGTATGAGATCCATCAAAGTAGAGTTTCCATGGTGCTTTAGGCTCTATATAAAATATTGACTCATCAGGGAAGTCTGCTACCAATGGATGATCACCTTGTACAGGTGCGTCTGCAATTTGGTCTGCTATCACTTGTCCTTTTATGGCCTTTCGTTCCACATACTGTATGTCATACTCAGTCAAGATCATAACCCACTTTTCCAAGCGCAATGTCAATGTTGCACGACTTAGGAGATATTTCAGGGAATTAATCTTTGCTACAAGATGTGTCTTGTGATTCAGCATGTAGTGTCTTAACTTTTGGGCCACGAAGACCACTACTAGATAGGAAAATTCAATAGATGTGTAGTTTAGCTCATATCTGACCAATGTTTGACTAATGCAGTATATAGCCCTTTCCTTCTCATCATGATCATTTTGCACCAGTAATTCCCCCAATGTTGAAGTCATTGCAGAAATGTATAGAATCAAAGGTTTTTCTTCAATTGGTGGCATTAGAACAGGTGGTGACAATAGATAATCCTTTATTTGTTGGAAGGCTTCTTGACATCTATCAATCCACACAAAGGGGATACCCTTGTGCAAGAGATACTAAAATGGATGACATTTGTCTTCCAGTTGTGCGATGAAGCAGTGGATAGACTGTATCATGCCTTGTAATGTCCTGAGTTCACTTATTCCTTTTGGGGGAGGCATGTCTAATATTGCTTTCACTTTGGCCTGATCGACTTCAATGCCTCTGTGAGAAACTATATATCCCAAAAGTTTTCCTAATGTCACACCAAAGACACATTTATTGGGATTCAAGCGGACCTTGTAATCTTCCATTCTTTTGAATATTTTGTCTAGCACATTGAGGTGATCCTTACATGTTAACGACTTTTCCAAAAGGTCATCCACATAATCTTCCATTAGCTTGTGTATCATATCATGGAATATTGTTGTCATGGATCTTTGATATGTGGCGTCTACATTCTTGAGACCAAAAGGCATGACGTTCCAACAGTATGTACCCCAAGGACATGTGAATACTATTTTATGTTGATCTTTAGGGGCAATCTGTATCTGATTATAACCTAAGAAACTGTCCATGAGGGACAACATCTCGTATCCTGTTGTAAGGTCAACTATGATGTCTATGTTCGGTAATGGAAAGTCATCCTTTGGACATGATTTGTTCAAATCATGAAAGTCTATGTAGATGTGGATCTAACCATTTGGCTTTGTGACCAGTACAAGATTTGAAATCTATTCAGCATAGTCTATTGACCATATGAATCCCACATATAGCAATTTCTTAAGTTATGCTTTGACTAACAAGGTGATTTGTGGGTGCATTTTTCACAACTTCTATTTTACTAGCTTGGCATTTGGAAGTAATGGAAAATGGTGCAAGACTAGTTCTAGATCCAACCCAGGAATATCAGCATAGGACCATGCAAAGTTAATTTTACACTCTGAAAAGAATTTGTGAAACTCGGGTTTTTCTTCCTTTGTCAAAGATTGCACAAAGAGGACAATTTTGTGATCTTCTGTTGTAGCTATGTTGACTTCCAAGGTGTCCTTAATAAGCATTGCCAAATTTTCTTGTGTCATGGGGAGAAATTCCAATCCTCCATCCTTGGGTGCCTTGAAGAGGTTTTCACCCTCAGATATGTCCTTTATTTTTACTTTTTTAATGTCAGAAGGTGCCTTTTGGTTTTCACCTAAAGACATGCCATTTTTTGTTTTATTTTTATTTTTTAATTTTGTGACTAGAGGATGGCATAGTCTCCCCAAAGTAGGCTGCACAATCTAGGTCTATAGAAAACCCAACCTTGTGGTCTCCAATTGGTATGCCTTCATAGAGTCCCATGAATTCTGCAATGGCTTCATCATTTTGAAATATGTCCATAACTGGTGGGCCTTGTTGATCCCAATCAATTAGCTATGGGCAGACAAGGGAGATACCATCATCAGTATTGGTAAATGGTAGGGATGATGGGGTAAGCATGAAAATAGATTCAAAAATGGTAAATATGAAATTGTCATTGTCCAACTCCCAATCAAATTCTATCCAATATTCTCCTTCACTTGATTTGTACTCATTGTCAAAATAAGGGACAAATGGACTGGCATTGGGGTTGGTAGTATCATGTGGCAATTCGGCTGAATCCAAATGATGGTTGGACAGGTATGTCAGGATTATGGCCAATGGGATTAGAAGATAATTCAGACTTGTCGTTATTCCTTGGGAAAAAGAGCCTATCCCAGCCATCTCTTTTCCTTGGGATTTTAGGGTTATCATTATTCTGTGTTGGATCAATCTTAAACATTCGCCAAAATATTTCTTCGAAAGTAGGTTCTCCAGGTTCAAGGAACAATTCGTCAAGGCAACAGTCATTCAAGGATTGTTGGGAGCCAAATTCCCATTCATGAGAGTCAGTTTTAGTAAGGGAATCCTCAATAGTCTCAACAGTTTCTGAAGCATTCACACTCTCACCCAAAAGTACATTGGTACGTCAATCATCATTTTCAGGTAGCCCAAACCCTAACCCAAGATACTTTGGTCTTTTAGAAGGCATTATAGGTTCTCGCATTCCAGTTTTATTTTTTCCAAGGCCACTAGTTCCATCATAGCCTTTTGCCTTCATTATATCATAGCCTTTACCATATATTTGGACTGGTAATGGGGATGGATCTTCTAGGTCTTTGTAGATCCAAGTCTATAAGTCTTCAATGTCTTCCTTGTTCATGTCACCCCATTTTATAAAAATCTGCATTGGAGGAACTTTGAAAATTTCTTTTGTTTATTGAAATTAACAAGATGAAACTCATAATTAGACTATAGTAATTATGGGAAAACTAACAAGAGTGGGAAGAAAATATTTTTCACTTTTGGATCTATAAGACCAAGGAGCAATTCCTACAAATATTTACATGACAATTAAAGATAAATTAAAAAAAACTAGGTCACACAAATTAGCCACACTCTTTGTATACTAATATTCCAAATATTTGTCACTAAGTGCCCTCTATACTAGCTTAAGTGTCTTTAAATTGTAAATATTTCTTTATAGAAGATTACTATCATGTTATATATGCAACTAAGATTTATATCCCCAAATATGATTTCTTTTAAAATATCATACTTCACATTTAACCTTTGAAAACATAGAAATATAAAACCCTCTAAAATGATTGATAAATGAAGGCTCCCTAAATATAGGGGATATATTAGTGTTACTAGATTATACAAAGCTAGTAAAACCCTTTGTAAACTAATTATACATAGAATAGATTATATAGTTTGAATATGAAAGGATTTACTACTAAAAGGACCAATGTCATAATATATTAGTGATAGATTCATGATGTAACAATAGGTGCAAACATATTTGTAAACATGAGCCTAACAATAAAATATGTAAATAAATATTAATATAGAATTAGATATGTATTTTAGAATCCCATAAATCTAGTTATAATTTCATCTAAATTTAATTCAATAAACTTCGCATGACCTGTTACCCAATTTTCACCTACGGGCTCAATCAGGGGAAATTATGTTTTAAATTCGGCATGTGGATTAAATGTGGCTCCCATAAGGGTTGAGCCCAGCATACAGGTGCTCGGATTTCATTGGGAAGGTCCTTATCTAACAGGGAAGTCTATTGGAAAGCCTCCCCTCAGCCTGTTTTGGCATAAAATTCATAAAAGCATAAGGTCGGCAAGACCCTCCTGTTGTCTTGCCGACTATCAGTGCGTTCTATTTGTTTGAATACACCTGTCACCAGGACATTTGGGTCACCATAGTCTTTATGTATCTCTCTGCTTGGGATGTCTCACCGACAGTAGCTCACAAATTTGGCGCCAGGGGGAAATGGTTTGCCTTCGGCAGAAGGTCTCGGTGACCATGTAGAGTCTTGCCAAAGAGGGGGTTGCCTTCGGCATAAAGTCCTGCCGATCAGCGAAGTCTCGCCAAAAGAATGGAGCTCTCAACGGAATGTTAAGCTTGGGGAGATGTCTCGGTGATGAAGTGAATGTCTCACCGAAAGTTGTGAGTTCGACGGATGTCTTGCCAATGTCCGGTGGTCTCACCGATGAAGTGGTTGGCATTTGCCATGAGGTCTCACCGACACGGGGAGGTCTCACCGAAAGAGAGTGAACTTGGGGATAATGGAAGAGCTCGATGAAAGGTCTGGCCGACAGAGGTAAAGTATCGCCGAGAGGGATTGATACCAGCATAATGTCTTGCCGAAGGCCGGGGGTCTCGCCGAAGAAAGAGTGGCTTGGGGAGATGTCTCGGTGACTAATGAAGGTCTCAGCGAAAAGGGATGTCGACGGGGAGAAAAGGTGGGCCTCGCTATAACGTCTCATCGACCAAGCGATGTTCCCCAAAATGAAGTATGCTCTCGGCAAAAGAAAGGAGTTCGCCGTGATGTCTCGGCGACCAAGCAGAAGTCTCGGCAACAGTTTTGAGCTCAATATGAGGTCTCACCGACCCGATGGGGTCTTTCCGAAAGAAAGTGAGCTCGGCGCAAAGGAAAGTAGGTTCGCCGTGATGTCTCAGCGAAAGCATGAGGTCCTGCCAAAGAATGAAGGGTATCAGTATAGTGTTTTGCTTTCAGAAGAAGGTCTCACTGACACATGGGTGTCTTGCCGATGGAGGAGCACAGCGGTATAATGATGAGGGCTCGTCGTGAGGTCTTCTCGAATGCGAAAGGTCTTGTCGATGGTCTAGATGACAGCCACTATGGATGTCAATATGACTTTTTGGCTTGCTATGAACTCTTGTTGACGGTTTTGAGCTATGTCGATAACTACTGAAGAGCATAATCACATCGGTGAGACACGATTAGTGTCTCACCAACATGCGATTCTGATGAAGCGACCTGTGATTGTCCAGGAATCTACGAGGCACGAGTTCGACCAATCTGAAGGAACTAAAGGATGCACCATGAGCCGTTTGACTGTTTGACTCCCCCCTGCGAAGAAGATCAATAGAGCATAAGCAACATGGATCTGCTATGAGAATAAAGCGATTGATCAGTTCGATATCCAGGAGGTGTCATCGGTAAACAGAAGGGCAGAGACCACAGGGACAGCTAGGATGTCAACTAGCGAGGGCCGATAGACATTAGTGATAATGCCTCAGGACATTCAAAGCGGCTTTGATCGAAGCTCGAGGATGGACAGGGAGGCCAGAAGTAAATGCGTTTTGTTACAAAAGATCTAAAGGCTTCTCCTGGGGGCGATCCTTCACACCGACCTGGACAGCAGGGATACACTTGAATGCAACATTAACTTCCTGCAAAAGATCTAGGAGGAGATTTTTTCTGGAGACGAATATTTTTGTAAGCCCTAAGGGGCCGACACTCTTTTGTATATATGGCATTTTTGCCTTTTTGTAGATAGTTCTTACCTGGTGCTTTTCTGCGTTTGTAACTTTTGGAGTTCTTTGCAGAAGAGAGGCTATGTTTTGTAACTCATGACAGGCATGTATATCAGTGTTCACCATTGAAATCAATGAGCATAAGTGCTTTACCTTTTCAATCTCTCTATTAAATTGTGTGCATTCATATAATTGATGAAACTGCTTGTGAAATTGTATGATTCCTTGTGGTTATGTCTTATCTTAGCACCTTTCTGTACAGCAATATGTATTTTTGCAGGTTGTGAGATTTGTTCAAAATGCAGTATTCTCTAGTTGTGAAGTTATTCCTTCCTTCTAGGAGTGTTACCATATGAACCTTTTCATGAAATGTTTATGCAGAAAACGCATGTGATTGAGTTGTCTATAATAAAGCTTTTATCATTGATCGCAATTGTGTTTGTAAACTGTGTTATGTGTCTTCTTAAGTAAATTTTGGTGCATCACCATAGAGTTAGGTTTCATCAAAAGTTTTCTTTCTTCCCCTTTTCCTCAAAAGATCTATAGTTAGGTGATACCAAAGGAAGTTGGCCTTCTCCAGAGGTTGACCTCTGTTTACAAGAAACCCACATCTTTAGAGGTCTTCCCATGTTACACTGAAGTGTTGAACATCGGGTTCAACAAGGGTGCAATTTTAGGTGATAACATGACCAAATCTACTTTAGCAATTCATATATGATAAAATAATCCTCATATATTATTCTAAAAAATATTTTAGAATACCTTAAAAGTAATTTTATAACTATTACAATAGTCAACTAATCAAAAAAAGAGTAAACTACCAAATGTAACCCTAGATATATATTTCTTATCTCCTAAAATTCTTGACCAACTATTGATTATTCACATCGTGGGAAAAAATCATTTTTCAAGTACCTTTTCTAAGCTATATAGCCATGAGAGATACAAGAAATCAAACTTGAACTAGATATTGACACAAGAGAGCATACAAGAACAATGGGCACATTTAGTTAATTTTACCAAAGAAATATTTATGCCTAACTTCATAAAGATAAGTTATATAATTTATAACCTACTAACTTTTCCTAGATTTCATATGAAATTGACATATATTCTAATCCTCTACACTTGAGAATCACATCTTTACCAAACTATTGCAACAACCTCATAATTGAAGTATTAAATTTGTTACAGGAAAGATACAAAATCAACCATATTCTTGTAAGGGAATTCAATTACGATAGGAATTTATCACATGACACCTATACGAGTCATACTATAAAAATTACCTAAGATTAGATTACCCTATATTTTTAGGAAAATATTATTCAAACCTATCTTATTGTTAATTATAGGAATCAAGTGTCTTTGTTTCTTAACTTTCATTAATGGAATGATAACCAACCATGCATGAAGCACTCAAATTAATTTTATGTTTTCACAAGTAGTGTACATGACACCTAGTTCTTAATAACCTTACCAACTATCATCTCCTCAAGTTATAGTGTATCCCTCAAATTATATTTTCCTTTGTAGACACCATCTCATCACCATAATAACCTTAATTACCATGCTAATAAAAAAATCAACTAAAAAAACAAAAAATTGAGGTATGGCAGAGAGAAGGAAGGATTGAGGCGATTGCAAGACATAGGATTTTCATGGGCATGGAGGACCTCAAACTAGGTGGCCTTACAATTGACAGAATAGAGGTTGCCCACCGAATCCTCCATGGTGTGCACCACAACAAGCATGGAAGGATCCAAAAAACAGTGGTAAGGGTTCCTACATTAACCAGAACGATTGGATGGAGCCACAAGTTTTTTCAAGGAACAGATGGGGGTACACAAACATGCGCTTAACAGAGCCAGCCAACTTTCAGAAAGTTGAAAAGAAGTTCTAGAGGCCAAAGAAGCATGGCGACCTGTTTCCAAGGGATCGGGTAAACCCTACACTTGAACATATAACAGTTGTTTCTTTAACGGTAGATGGTCAAGCTTGGACTAAGTCTATAAGTCAGTTTAAGGAGAAAGCTTTCTTCATGAAATGGAGTGGCCCATGGCTGACTTTTAGAAGGGTTAGAAACCAGTGCAATGAACAATGGGGGGAAGAAACCATTCTGAAAACTCTACCAAATGGGTTTTACTTGAAAGACTGGACCTTGAATTTCAATCCTAAAACATAAACCATTTTGGAGGTACCAATTTGGATTCGACTGTATAACCTACCCCACGAATATTGGGACATAGAAACCCTAAAACTGATTGGCAACAAACTTGGAACCTTTATTAAAGCAAATGAAGCTATCGCTAATAAAGACTATATCATCTATGCTCGTATTTGTATCCTTTGGCAGTTGATAAACCCTCTCCCAGCAATGGTAGAACTAAAAACAAGGGAGGGAACCTGGAAGCAAATGATAGAAGTCAAAAAAATAGTTGAGATGTGTTCTTGCAAAGAGGTAGGGCACTCTATAAGGGAATGTAGACAGTTAGGGAAAGGTAAAGGTTTGGAGAAAAATGCTTTAACGGATTTACTATTGCTAAAAGAAATTGTTTTTCAAGTCGAGGATAATAGATTTATGGAAGTTATGTCGAGGAAATGGGACCGGTGTCAAGTGAAAGACTAGGATTTGAGCAACTCCGAAATGGCCCTAGGTTTGTGGAAAAATTTTCAAGCAGAGGAAAGACTTGTTAGAGTGGAAAGTGTTGAAGAAGAAGGTCTGGTGGGGTCAGAGGCTATGGAGATAGAAGGGACACATGAAGATGTAAACAAGGAATCACCTTTAGGAATAGAAATTAACCAGGTGGAAGCTTTGGCTGCATTAACAGTTAGTAAATTGGCAGAGCAGGAGGAAGGGCCCAAGGAGGAAAACTTTAAGGAAGAGACATAGTTCTGGATTGTTGTTCAGGAAAGGCAGATCGAGCTTCACCAAAATTTTCATCTTTGGAAAAATATATGGCCCAAATAGCTTCATCGGTTGAAAGTCTGTCAAATAGTCTAACAAAATTTGACAGTGCTACCAGAAACCTCTTAGATAAACTAAGAGGGGAAAACATGGTGAGGAGGTGGTGGAAAGTAGGAACTCTCCTAAAAAATCACCATGAGTTGAGAATCAGTTTGTGGTTGATAACTTTGAAACATAGGAACTCATTTTCAAGGACATACAAATTTCCCCAATCAGAAATCTAGAATGTTTTTTGGAGGAAGAAAGAGAGGATGGTATCCCATTTGGAGATTTGGATCTGGAATCCCCAACGGAGGAGGAAGGTGCTAGCGATGACTTGGACTTAAGCTCTAAAGTGGGTATCAAAGAAAAAAGAACTCTGGGGAAAAATTTGGCAAAACAAATCAAGGTTAAGGTGGGTGAAAAGAAGAAAAGAGGTCCTAAGCCAATAAGGGTAAAATTGGAAATTGTTGGAAGTGTAGTAGGACAAAAAAATTTGAGATCGTAAAAAGGCTATGCCTTTTCCCAGAGCAATGAAGGTCCTCTCGTGGACTTTCAGGGGCTGCAATGCCCCTAACAAGATTCATTTGATCAAGAGATGTCTTGATCAAACGCAACCAAATATAGTTTTGTTACAAGAGTTAAAGCTAAGTGGGACTGAAGTTGAAACTTCTAGAAAGCGTTTCAGCTTTTGGAAGTGTTTTATTGTGGAAGCTACAGGTGCCTCGGGAGGATTAGGAATTCTTTGTAAAGATGCGGTAATGGAGGTCCAGGCTCTCAGATTAGAAAAGTCATGGCAGTGGGTCAATATCATTTCTAAGGAGCTGCTTTCAAGTTTCTTTTAGATAAATGTGTATGGACCAAATAACATATCAAAAATGAGAAGGGTATGGGGAGAGATCTCATAGGTAATGGAAGCTAATAGTGACAAACTTTTCCTCTTGGGTGGGGATTTTAATGCAATACTATGACCATCAGACAAGAGAGGGGGTATTGGATGGTTAAATAAAAAATAAAGAGATTTTAGTGATTTTGTAACTAATAATGGTCTTTTTGAGATTCAGTTCAAAAATGGGGATTTTACGTGGACAAATAGAAGATCTAGTTTTCTAAATATAGCAGAAAAATTAGAAAAATTCTTTATTGTTGGAAATTGGGCTAACTTCCAATGGACCTTTCAAGCGGAGATTCTCCCCATCACAAGATCGAATCACTATTTGATTAATGTACAAATACAAGAGGAGGAAGCACCTGACCATTGCCCATTTAAATTTGAAAAAATGTGGTTAAGTGAGGATGGGTTTCTAGAGCTAGTAGCTGGATGGTGGTCAAATGCGCCACCAAGGAGAGGAAATAAAGCTCTTGTCTTTTGACAAAAACTGCAATTTTTTAAGGAACAACTGAAGAAATGGAACAAGGAAGTTTTTGAGAATATTTTCTTAGAAAAGCTCAATTTAGAACAAGAACTGGGAAAGCTACACTCAAAATTCATTGAAGAAGGTTTGAGTGAGGAGGAAGATTTCCAAACAGAAAAAGAGCTTAACAAATAGTATGCGGAGCTTTTGGCTCACAAAGAAATTTTTTGGAGGAAAAAATCAAGGGAGACGTGGCTTAAGGAGGGGGACTCAAATACAAAGTTTTTCACAATGTGGTGAAGGTCAGTAGATCTTGCAACAAAGTTTTTTCAATACAAGACAAACATGGAACTACCCTCATAGAAAAGGAAGCGATATGCAAGGGAGTTGTGCGCTTTTTTTTGAAGCCTTTCATAACAGACAGGTTGATATCTCTCAGTAAAATGAAGTGTTGGAAGTAATTCCTAGATGTGTATCAGATGCTCAAAATGCAACACTAACAAAGGCAGTCACTTTAAAAGAAGTAAAATCGGCTCTTTTCAGTATTAGTGGAGACAAAGCTTCGGGACCAGACGGATTTCTGACACTTTTCTTTTAGAAGTTGGGGGATGTGCTGGCACAAGAGCTATGGGAGGTGGTAGAGGAATCTAGAGTGGGGGGTTTTGTACTGAAAGATTTTAACAATAATTTTATTGATTTAGTCCCTAAGAAAGAAGTATTATCTTTCAATGACTTCAGACCCATTGCTCTCTGCAACACAATGTATAAGATAATATCGAAAGTGATGGAAAATAGGTTAAAGGGAGTTCTAGATGCGGTGATATCCCCTGAGAAAAATGGTTTATCTCCAAATCATTCCATATATGAAGGAATTATTATTGCTCATGAAGTAATACACTCCATTTGGCTAGCTAGAACGGAAAAAATGTTGGTCAAGCTAGACATAAGGAAGGCATACGATGAAGTGAATAGAAGCTTTCTCTTAAAGGTACTCAGGAGGTTTGGATTTAGTGAGGAATGGATCAAATGGGTGGTAAACTGTATAAATACTCCTCGATTCTTGGCTTTACTCAACGGTAGCCCGAAAGGTTTCTTTGTTTTTGAGAAGGGTATAAGGTAGGGAGATCCCATCTCCCCTTTCCTATTCATAATAATGGAAAAATATTTGGGGAGATTAATCTCTAAAAAGAGGGAGGAAGGAGGTTGGAAGGGTGTTCAAATAGCAGAAGGTGTTGATCCTCTGTCCCATCTACAGTTCGGTGATGATACTCTACTTATGGGAGAAGCCTCCTTCAGGGAAGCAAGGTTGATGAAATATATTCTAGATAAGTACAACAAAGCTTCCAGACAGTGCATTAATTGGAGAAAATATGAGATTTTCTTTTTCAATACTTTCTATCATAAACAAAGGGAAATCTACTCTATTTTTGGCATGAAGATGGGTTCTCTTCCTGGAAGGTACCTAGGTATTCCTTTATTTGGGGGTGCAAGTAAGTCGACTATTTGGAAGGATCTAGTAGATTGTTGTTTGAAGCATATGGATGGCTGGAAAAGTAGGTGGCTAACTTTGGCTTGAAGATTTCTGATGCTAAAGTCTGTCATCTTAGCCATCCCTATTTTTTTTATGATGTGCCTCAAAATTCCCAAAAAAATTGTCAAATTAGTAGGACAGAGAATGAGAATTTTTTTTTGGAACGGGGTTGCAAACCAGGATAAAATTCCACTACTATCATGCAAAAATATTTGTATTGCAAAAGGGAAAGGAGGTGCGAGGCTAAGAGATTGGAGTATTATGAATGAGGCATTGGGAGTGAAGCTGGTATGGAATATTTATTCACATCCCTCTAGTTATGGATCAATATTTTAAAAGTGAAGTATTTAGATTCGATGGAAAATAGTAGAATTTTTACTATGTAGAATCCCCCATCTGACTTAGCAATTTGGAATTTTGTGGTCTCTTTCCATCAGGTCATAGTGGACCACATCACCTAGCAGATTGGGAATGGATCGAAAGTGAAGTTCTGGGAAGATTCGTGGGAGGGCTTTCTAGCTTTGAAGGAAAATGAAGAATTGCACGATTTAAGACTTTGGTTCACACAACATTGGGGGAAAAGGTATGTGACTATTTGGAGTTTAGGGGTGATGCTTCAGGTGGTGATTGGGAGTGGAAATCCCTCCAGGATGTTGAGTTATTGGACCAATAGAAGGCTCTTATGCAGGAAATTTTCAAGTCTCGAAAGTTTATGATGTCTAACAAGGAAGATAAGGTGGTGTGGTGTGGAGCAATGGATGGGAAGTATTCGGTAAAAATAGGATACCAGTCTTCGGACACAGAGGCATGGAATGAGAATTGGTTGGTTATTTTATGCTGGGGGAAAGAATTTCTACCCAAGGCAGGTGCCTTTGCATGGCTGGAAATTGGGGGTTGCATCCTCACAGGTGAATAAAGGAAACATCTAGGTTTCTATGGACCGACCAAGTGTGTGATGTGTGCAAGTGTAGAGGAAACCAATGACCATTTACTATTGCATTGTAATTCGGCAACAATGTGTTGGGAGATGTTATGGAGGTCTTTGGGGTGGCAAATCCCTACCCTAGATACGCTAAAGAAGGTCTTTGACGACTGGCCTATATCAAGAAAAAGTTAATTTTTTCCTGCATTTGGAGGGTTAGTCCATCTTTGGTAGTGTGGGATACATGGAAAGAAATAAATAGAAGAATATTTTTAGACAACGAAGAGAATTTGGGAAAGTTACAATGGAGGATAAACCATGCCATAGAGGAAGTGGTTGGAGTAGCAGCCTCACATTATTTTAATTCAAGAGTCCCCTTCACCATGGAGGATAAACGAATACAGGAGTAGTGGCCAAGTATTCGTCTTCGACAAGTTAAGGGGCCGGGTTGGGTAAATCCAACTGTTAAGGGGGCAGTGGAGGTCACTTGGGAAAGACCCTTGGAAGGCTGGTGGAAAATAAATTTTGATGGGGCTTCAAAGGGGAACCCTGGACCATCAGGGGAAGGATTTATAATTAGGGATTGGATGGGAGATGTTTTAGCCTTAGGGGCGAAGAAGTTGGTAGAAGGAACAAATAACACAGCAGAAGCCTCAACAACCTTATTAGCAATTAAATGTGGAAAAAATATAGGAGCAACAAAGATTCACTTAGAAGGGGACTCGTTGATAATCAATCAAGCGGTGATGAAAGGGAGCATTAGTGCTTGGCACCTTCAAAATGTAATTAAGCAAATCAGAGATGAATTAGCCTCATGTGAAAATTTCTCGGTGAGCCACATTAGAAGAGTGGGGAATGTTGAAGCCAATATTTTATCTAAATGGGCTTTAACATTTAGAGAAATTGGGGAATTTAAGTTTGAAGATTTTAAAGATGTGAATTTAACGGAATAGTCTGAGTTAACTGGTGAGTACACTGCATTAAATAGGTAAGGATGTAGGTAGTTTGAGGTAGTTTTGAAAAGACAAGCGAAATGCAAGGAAGGCTAACAGTGGTATTTCAGTACATGTTGCATTTAATTCATTGTGTGTTAATCAAGAAGGATTTTATTCCTTGGCCCTTGGGTTTGATGAATTCATTTTTGTTTTGAAGTGGTGAAGAAGGCTCTGCAACAAAGAAACGATGGTGGTGGCTTTGGCATTATCGGGCTCAAATGGAAGCAAATTTCACCTTTCTTTCAAGGAGGCAATTAAGCCCTTTCTATGGAGATGTGTCAGAGAAAAGGTTAATGGGATTATTTCTTATTAATGATAGAAGATTAATTGATGAAATCAAGGGAGGCCTGCCACACACTCAAACACAAATTCAATCAACAAACCACTTATCAGATCACCAAATCTTCAAAATCACTTTATCTCAACCAACTCCCTTTATTTCCTTGTAGCATTGCAAACCCACTAAATTAGGTACAACTTCACAAACACATCCTTTTAGTTCACAACTCAAATCACATCAGGGACCCATTACAAAGCTTAACAATAACTAATGGTTATTTTGTAACAAGTTGCTCAAATCAGGCTTTTCACACCTTTTAGGGCCCAAATTAGCCCTCTTTTCCAAAGAGACCACCTTCAAAACTTGTCCAAAAATCTTGAAACCTTGGGGAAGCACTTAACATCTATCAAAACCTATGATTCCACCATTAGATATTATAGATACAATCATTCACTAACCAAACCATAAAACCCTCTCTTTAAGCCTAGAAACCCTGGGGCTTATTGAAAATGGCACTTCCCAAACACCCCAAAACCTAAAAACTATTCAATCAGGTCTAAAATGGTCTACTCCAACTTAATTCAACATAAAATTTTGCTGCCCAACTCAAAATCACAATCTGACTCACCAAAACCTCACTTTTCCACATGGAAAACTCAAATCCTCTTCTTAGGGCTTCACACCCAACTCATGAAATAACCTCCCCTGCACAAATGAACCATCTACACACCAATACCTATTGTTTCCTACCCATCCCACTGAGTTACAAGCTTCATAGTAGGTGGGATGGGATTAACACATATTGAAACTTACAAGACCTTCAAAAACCCTATTTTTGGCCGGTCTGAGAAAACCTTCAATAAAATGCACTAATTTTGATGAGAAACCCTTAGAATGAATTCAAATGAGAGTTAGAAAAATATACAATACAATTCCAAAACAAAATGAATTAAGGAAATTTTGTATGGCTGTACAAGTCTGTGCAAGAAGGGAAAAACAAAAAAATCTGGTAAAATAGTGCTTTTTCCAATTGTTTATTGTTTTAAAACTTCAAGAATCAAAAATGCATTGATGCTTTCCTCCTTTATATGATTTTACAACTCAATCCAACCATTCTAACTTCTACTAACTACCTTTTGAAGGCTTGTGACCGTTGGTCTCCCAACTCATCCTTTTACAACTTTTGAATTTTTCATTTTTCCATAAAAGCAATTTTTCCAACCTTTTGCTTACTTTTGAAAACTAAAACTCCTAAGCACCTATAAACCATCAAGCATTAACCTATTACATAATAAATTGGTCTTATTGACCTTATTTTAAAGCAAAACTCCTAATTTCTAAAGTCTAGATCTCAAAACCTTCAATGGACAAAGCTTATTCAATGGTGCTCCTGCACCATACACCCCAACTTGAAGCTTTTCCAAGTCCCTTGGAAAGAGTCTTGTAGCTTGCTCACTTTAAGGTTCTTCATGCTTCAACCCTCTTTGTCTTCTTTCTTGATTTGATTCTTCATTGTCTTCAACATCCTTGCATTCACCAATCCTTGTACTCTGCTCCAACTATTTACTAAATACTGTGGGGTGTTTGTCATATCTTCCAACTTCAATCACTATCATTTTACCCTTCTCTTCATTTGTATTCTTCTTTTCTTCAACTATCACCACTTTACCTTGTTTGATCCTCTATACAATTTTCTTTCCACTTGCTTCTTCACCATTGCCCATTGTACTTTTGCATTTACCAATCTTTCTCAAACTTGCCTCGGCCTTATTCATTGTCCTAGCATCCTCACAACCATTTTCCTTCGTTTACACTATCTTTTCAATCTTGTAACCCTCTGTATCATCACAATTTTTCCTCACTGTCATACCTACATTTGTCCCTTTCACTATACCATGACTTTCACTATACTCTATCCCATCATCATTATGATTCATTGTCCTTTCTTTTGTTGTCTCACCAATTCCATTAATCACTGTCCTATCATCTTTATGAAATTCTATCCTCTTGTTTACTATCTTACCAACCTCACTATCCTCTGTACCAACAGCCTTGCATTCCACCGTCCCATCAAAAATTTCCATCTTCTTGGCTTTTATCTCACCATTCTTTGTACAAACATCTCTTAACTATCTCTTTACTGCTATAGGACATATAACAGTCCCTACAACTATGCCATCACTATTTTCTTGCCTTTCCAAAGGCCATTCACTCTCACTTTGTACTTTATCAATCTGAGATACAATTTGTTCCACTTTATTTTTCCACACAAATACATTCTTTTTCCCAACATTTGTATGGAAGTCATTCTCATGCTTTCTTCCTACTATCCTATCTTCATCAGTATTCTTTCCTTTATCAACATTCATATACTCCTTTCTCCCTAGCATTATAATCTCACCATATTCTTCTAGACCCTCAACCAATGGAGTTATCATGAACTCTCTCCCATCCTTTTCAATGATGTAGGTATTTTGTATTCCATTATACAAGGTTGGCTTGTCAAACTGCCAGGGCCTTCCTAACAATAGATGACAACACTCATGGGTAGTATATCACAAAGAACTTCGTCTCTAGATGGACCTATCTGAAATTCAACCCTTGCTTGTTCACTCACCATCAAAGACTGATTTTCACTAACCCATGACACCCTATATGGAAATTTTCTAGGTACTCTTTGCAGATACAATTTTTCTACCATCTCATTAGACACAATATTATCTATACAACCAAAGTCAACAATCACTTTACATACCTTGTCTCTACATCTACAGGCTGTCTTGAACAAAGCTTTTCTTTGAAGCAGCTCTTCCTCCTTTGTGGTATTCAAGATTTGTTTCTTCATCATCAACATCTCTCCAACCTCAACCCTTGCAATCAATTTATTTGAACTTGAACTCCTTTTAGCTTCATCTTCTTGAATTATTTGAGCTCTTCTATCTGGTTTTCTTTCTCCTCCACTTGTTGATGAACCCCTCTTATCAGGGCACTTCCAAGCTGGATGTCCATATTGCTGACAATGATAACACCTACCAGAAAATGAGTTAGAATTTCTTCCACCTCCAAACCTACCCCTAGTACCTCTATATCCTCCTCTAAAATTAGCAACTTGTTCATCCCTTTTGTTTGGTTCTTCTTGATTCTCAGTTGCTTGTCTTGGAGTAGAGAAAGTTCCTCTTCCTCTCATGGTGCTACCTCTTGCTCTTACTTTTTTCTCTTGTCTTCTCTTTACCTTCTCTTCAGCCTTCAATGCCATTTTATAACATTCCTCTACATTTATAGGATTAGTCAAAGCCAACTCATCCTATATATTCATTCTTAAGCCACCCAAGTACCTAGCTATTTCCTCATCTCCATTTTCATTGTGATTAGACCTCATGCTCAATCTATAGAATTCCTCAGTATATGCCTTTACATCCATTTCCTTTTGTCTCAAATTTTGAAACTTCTTAAACATTTGAATTGAATAATCTAAAGGGAGAAGCTTACCTTTTAAATTAGCCATCATCTTGTCCCAATCCACAATCTTGGACTTGCCTTGTTTCCTTCTCTCTGACTGTAGATAATCCCACCATACAAGTGCATGACCCTTAAGCTTTGTTTTTGCAATCTTCACTCTTTGTTCCTTTGGAATCTCTTCACATTCAAAATAGTTATCCAAAGAAGATATCCAATCTAACAATTCCTCTTCATTCAAATTTCCACCAAACTTTTGCACATCAATTTTTACCTTATACTTGTCACCTTTTACTACCTTTATCAACTTGGCCATTCTCTGATCTTCTGGATCAAGTTCTTCTTCAACATCTCCAAACTCTTCATCATCTTTTTCCTCTAATTCACTACTCTCAATTGCTGCACTTCTCTTATTGGTTTCTAAGGCTGCCAATCTCTCTTTCAGTTCTTTGATCTCTTTAATGTACTAATAATTTAAGTCATTCATCTCCTTTGTTGTATTCTTTCCCTTTGGAGGCATCTTCACAATCTTGCCTCTTCACCTTCCAATCTTTCTTTCACAATCTTCAATCTTTCTTCTACAAGAATATAGTACCTTTGCTCTGATACCACTTTGATGCAATCAAGGGAGGTCTTCCACACACTCAAACACAAAATCAATCAACAAACCACTTATTAGATCACTAAATCTTTAGACTCACTTTATCTCAACCAACTCCCTCTATTTTCTTGTAGCATTGCAAACCCACTAAATTGGGTACAAATTAACAAACACATCCTTTCAGTTCACAACTCAACTCAAATTAGGGACCCATTATGAAACTTAACAACATATCAAACAATCACTAATGGTTATTTTGTAACAAATTGCTCAAATCAGGGTTTTCATGCCTTTTAGAGCCCAAATTAGCCCTCTTTTCCAAAGAGACCACCTTCAAAACTTGTCCAAAACTCTTGAAACCTTGGGGAAGCACTTAAAATCTATCAAAACCTAATATTCCACCATTAGATCTCATAGACACAATCATCCACTAACCAAACCATAAAACCCTCTCTTTAAGCCTAGAAACCCTAGGGCTTATTGAAAATGGCACTTCCCTATCACCCCAAAACCTAACAACTATTCAAGCAGGTCTAAAATGGTCTAATTCAACTTAATTCAAGATAAAATTTCACTGCACAACTCAAAATCACAATTTGACTCACCAAAACCTCACTTTTCCACATGGAAAACTCAAATCCTCTTCTTAGGGCTTCACACCCAACTCATGAAATGAACTCCCCTACACAAATGAGCCATCTACACACCAATACCTACTATTTCCTACCCATCCCACTGAGTTACAAGCTTCATAGTAGGTGGGATGGGATTAACACATATTGAAACTTACAAAACCTTCAAAAACCCTGTTTCTGGCCAGTCTGAAAAAACCTTCAATAAAATTCACTAGATTTGATGAGAAACCATTAGAATGAATTTAAATGAGATTTATAAAAATATACAATGCAATTCCAAAACAAAATTAATTAAGGAAATGTTGTACGACTGTACAAGTCTGTGCAAGAAGGGAAAAACAGAAAAATCTGGTAAAATAGTGCTTTTTCCAATTGTTTATTGTTTCAAAACTTCAAGAATCAGAAATACATCAATGCTTTCCTCCTTTATATGATTTTACAACTCATTCCAACCATTCTAGCTTCTACTAACTTCCTTTTGAAGGCTTGTGACGTTGGTCTCCCAACTCAGCCTTTTAGAACTTTTGAATTTTGCATTTTTCCATAAAAGCAAATTTTCCAACCTTTTGCTTACTTTTGAAAACTAAGACTCCTAAGCACCTATAAACCATCAATAATTAACCTATTACATAATAAATTGGCCTTATTGACCTTATTTTAAATCAAAACTCCTAATTTCTAAAGTCTAGACCTCAAAACCTTCAATGGACAAATCTTATTTAATGGTGCTCCTGCACCATTAATGCAATGTGTGAGAATGATTTTGGGTAGGGATTTTGGAATTCTAAGACTCAGATACAAGACCAATATGGATTTTTATTCAGTGATATCAGTGTGAGGTTTGGACTTGGGCAAAGAAGTTGAAACGGTTAGAAAGGTGATGGAAAAAATTATCCATGAGGATTTCTTGGTTGGCATGGAGATGATACTAGAATGGAAAGTGTTGAGTGTAGGGCTAGAAATTAGCGAGATTGTAATGATTGAAGAGTTGGAGGAGCTATACGGGTTAGTGGGGTGCATGTTGTTCATTCGTTGGCCAGAAGGAAAATTTAAATCGTGATGTCGTGAAGAAGCTCGACTTGGCTGGAAAGTATTAAAGCTCTTCATCAAGCTCATGGAAGTGGAAGAGGTTATTGCATAGGCGAAGGAAGAAATGTAGTACATGGAGAGGAAACCGAGACACCAGCAGGAAAGGAAAGGGAAATGCTAGCAGAAGCGGAAGATGAAAGCGGTTGGCAAGGTAGCGTTGGAGCCGAGTAGCGCAAGTTGATGGAATGCACCCCTGTGTTTTTTGGCTTGTTTTGAAATTTACATTTTAATACTGTTAGCTATGTACTGATGAAGAATGAACTCTGTCATAGTTGGTTGGTGAATTATTTGTTTTGGGTTAGGCGTATGAATTTTGGGTTAAGGGTTTCTGTAGTAGGATCACCCAAATGTTAAATTGATGTAGGGGAAATGGGGTCTAGCGTTGGTTTTTTCTGCATGTTAAGTTTCCTTGGTTTGAACTTATTTGCAAAAAAATAAAAATTGGTTGGGTGAAAAGTGGGAAAGATGATGTAATTTCTATTTTCAAGCAATACAAACAAACTCTTATTACCAACCAAAAAAAAAATAATCAACTAGCCAATCAATATTTTTTCCTTCTCAATTGGATCACACATGCATCATTCAATTTCCTATCTCCTTATTCAATATATGCTAACTAATCCTCTTTTACTTCTATCAATAAGTTAAAATTGACCAAATTATAATAAAATATTTACTAACAGTTAAGTAATCTTACCTTTATCATCTATTGCAAGCCATCAATGGAGTTCCAAATTTTTTCCCTCTATAATTGGTCAATGAACCAATATCAATTAGATCATGTCACAAATCCTTCTCATTCATTTCCTAGCTGATCCTTTAGCAATGAAACAATAGAAGATCCAATGAACCACATTTATTTTTCTTGAATATCAATTACACTGATTCATTTTTACACAACTGAAGAATCAAGCATCTCCTAATGAAATAATTTTAGCAATAGTAATCATATATACTATAGTTTATCACTTAAACTCACTAAGTTTAAAGAAAATTCAACTATTCAAATCTACTCTAAGAAAACATAGATGCACATGGCTTCTTGATAAGTTCCACATGGCCCTCAAAATATTATTGATTAAACATATTCAACAAACACTAACACTACCTAACTTATGTTATATATTCATACTTCATTAATATTAACAATAAAGTTATCTACAACTCAAAGTTGCCTTGAAACCTTTGGAAAAATTATCCATTCTTAGAATCAACCAAATCATGCCACATAAATCAAATTATTGGTGTGTGGCCATAATCTCTATTATTCATTATGTTCCAAACAATATTGACAATCCATGTTGATCACCGCCAAGATAAATGGTACTAGCATATCAATGAAGCATCCAAGCAAAGAAATAATATTCATTATTGTATTTCTATTATTGATCAAGATATAAGTCCATCCCTATTACATAAACAAACTTGATTGGGATGAGCATATAAAACACGCCCTAATTTTGGGTAAATTTTATGAAGACAAGTGTTGATCAAGGAATCAAATTGAGAAGGATGCATGTTGGGGCATAGAAGATTCATGATGCATCATTAATATGGAAAAATATGATCATTAGAGAAACTCCAAAGAAGCCTCATGGTAGAACTTGACAAGATCTTAGAGAATTTAGACTCTAATTAATCAAAACTAGAAACAAATCTATTACTAAAACCTGTATAGAAGCTAGCACATAATCTTATTAAGTTTACATAATATTTGGAAATAATTTTACAAATTCTAGATAGATGTGAAAATTTGAATTAAATCTCATTTGATAATTATTTTGGTATGTGGGAGAACATGAAGCTCTCAAATTTTATAAAATTTAAGGTGCATCAATTATGGTTGACACGTGATAGAACAAGAGCAAGTCCAAAGCAAACTAAATTTAAAATTCTCATGTGAGCCTAGGAATTAGACATGAGAAAAAACTATAAATTGGAATTAACTTAATTTATATCTTTTTTAAGTCTTAGAAATTTAATTGAACTGATCCATACAACCAAAAATGATGGAGACACTCCTCTCTTACTCCAAAATTAGTCTAAGGACCCATACCCAACTTAAGCTTTGCAACATTCACACTTTCATATTTACTATCAAAATAGTGACAAAATTTGTCATTTTAAACTATAAAGATGGGAAGTTCATGATTTAAGCTTTCTATATCCAAATATGATTGATAACCATTCAAAATACTAATCCTTCTTAATCAGATGATAGGAACTATCAGAATTATTGAACATTCATCAATACAACAATTGAAAACCATAAACAATTATAACAATCATTCACAT
Organism: Sequoia sempervirens; assembly: GCA_007258455.2. Classification (NCBI taxonomy): domain Eukaryota; kingdom Viridiplantae; phylum Streptophyta; class Pinopsida; order Cupressales; family Cupressaceae; genus Sequoia; species Sequoia sempervirens. The sequence goes on from VDFB02379711.1 coordinate 121,879,275, forward strand.
AAAATCATTTGCTTTATTTCTATAACTTATATAAAGGATGATTATATTTCCCAAATAGATGTCTTCATTCAATCTCTACTTCTTCCAAGCTTGACTCAGACCAAGCCCTCGTTCTGTCTCCATATCCACAACAACCAATTTTGGCTTCCTATGTTTAACTAAAATCTTGACTTCTCCCACTTCATTCATTCATCCCTTCTTCTCACAAATTACTCATTCCTCTTCTCAAGCTTCATCCCTCAGCTTGCACACATTCTTCTTCCACTATTGTCCCCTCAACAATTCAATCGATCTAATACTAGACCGTCGACTTCTCTGTAGACCCTTTGGCCCTCTGTTTAACCATTGATGCTCTTCTCATCATTCATCTCCTTATGTCTTCTTCATTCAACCTCATGACCTTGTTTGGGCTCTTAGTTTTTGGCCTCCCACTCGACCTTTCTCTCACCATTTGTTCCCCATTCTACCGGCCACTCACATCAGCCTCTTCCTTTTTCAGCCTCTCACCTAACCTCTCTCTTTCCAAAAGGCCCTCGATACTTTGGCCTTCGGCCTTCTTTGACTTCACCCAACCAACCGCCATCATTCCTGCCACTTACCTCTTATTCCCTCTTTCATCATCTCCACTAAACTTCCTGCAATCGTATCCACTCTACAACTGTTAGTAACTGCCCCCTTCATTCGTAACCAATTCCTTTAAAACTATTAACTTCTTTCAACTTGCTTGACTTCATCTATGTTTGACCATTAACCATCCATCTTCTCTAACCACTTATTTCATAATGCCAAAGGAAACTAAAGCACTAATCTTACTTCCTGTCACTGTGGAGACAAGAACTTGAAATTGACTTGATCCCAAGATAAGGGAAATTTATTGATTCATGTGACGCCCCCTGCATCAAACTCCCCAGGGGACAAAAGAACATGTGCTCCTGCACATGGGGTAATCATTTATCATTCTAATTCTTCTGCTTCTTCCACAATCTTCCTAGCCCATATGCCACATCCTTCCAACATTGTTGTGCAACACTGTATGCTACCCTCATGAGGCTATCTTCATCAATTACTATCCACCTCCAATCTCCGATCCTCCTTTCATTCACATACAACACACCATAAAAAAATGGAAATATTTCCATGTCTTCAACATTACCCACTTCATCAAAAACATTTGCCATTTCTATGTCATACTTAGCATACCCATCAGTCATTCTTCCCAACCACTCTTCTTACATGGCCAACTGCTGCAAAAAATTATCTTCAGACTCATCTTCCATCTCATGGCTTACCATATTCCTCTCAAAATCTTCCATGACTGCTACATCTTCTATCTGTAACTCTGCAACAACTTATGTGTTATTGTCAACAACCTCCTTTGAAGTGTCCTTCGTTGTCCCACACATCTTCAAACCTTAGACCTTTTTATCCCACTCTTTTTCTATTTCTGCAATTTTTTTCCACAAATCTTCTTCATTATTTTTAATTGGTGTACCTCTTTCTAATTTTCCCGAGACATCCTCGTTAACTTTACCTTGATGGGCTTCAACTTCATTTAGTACTCCTACTTCTAGTTCTATCTCTACATTACCTTCATCACTCTTTTGTTGGTCTTCCCCTTCCTGGACCACTATTGCTCCCATATCCAAATATGCATCTTTATGCTCTTCACCGAATACCATTGCTACCCCTTTTTGTTGTTCAGTACTTTTATCCAACTTCTCCTCTTGCCTATCACACTTGCATTTATTCACCTTAGATTTTCCCTTCTACCTTTTCCTACCTCCTTTCTTCTTCTGATATTTACTCCTTATTTCTTTCTCATCCACAAGCCTCCACATGTCTTCCTCATATTTATAAATTTCATTCAAAGCCTCAAAAGAATCATCATAAACACAATCAAATTGCTTTTCCTTTACCTTACATACACCTTGCTTCTCCTACTGCAACTCCATTGCATGCTCATGGATATTGTCTTTCTTGCCATCCTCTACTGAATTCACTATGCTTCAAGGTCCATGGGGCTTGGTCTCCTCTTCAAATCTCATACCCATAGGCATATTCTCCTTATCATCATTTCCTACAATGTGATTCTCATTTACTGCTGACCTATTCTTAATCACCCATATTTTATTGTCGGGAGCTTTGCGTTGAACTCTCGTGATAGCTACACTTGATCTTCTCAAAGCATATTCTGCTCCTCTTGAAAACATCATCATTATGACTCCTTGCTTGCCAACTTATCTTGCAATCTAGTTTCCACTCATTTTCCTACACATATTTCATTCTTTGTACTTGCTTATTAGTAACAACACGATCAAAAGCATCCATTTCTTTACATTTTAACTATTTCCCTTCATCAATATTTTTCCTTTGCCAACATGGAACTATGTACCCATGATTTGCTATTTTCTTCTTATTATTATAAACTTGTCCATCTATATTCACACTTCTATTCACATGATCAAAACTAACACTCTTCTTTCCAAAATCAACATTATGACCTTCCTTTACCTACTACCCTAATTTTTTCCCTTCATTGGCTTCTTTGACTTCCATCTTTTCCTCTTCATAAGCATATTGTACTACATTTGCAACCTCTTCCAGGGCATCATGAAATTTTGGGCTGCCTTCTCACCTTCATCATCATACTGGAAATCTTCAACATCAAACTCCTCTTCATTTTCAAGAACTTTGCAGGGTACCTCTACTGCAAACTCTTCTAGACACACTACTGTAACTAGTCTCCTCTCATCTTCAACTCTTTCTTTAGGTGTTATTCTTTCCCCAACTTTCATCACCTTCAAGTTCTCGTCCTTGGCCTTCCCTATAGCATTCTTCATACTTGCATACACATTTGCAAACAAAATAAGAGACCACAATGTCTCCATTAGTTTCTTCTTCATGGACACTTCCCTCTTTCCCTTACTTTCTCCTTCTTCCACTTCTTTTGTGCTCCATCTATTAAATTTTTCCATGTTCTCCTCAATGAGAACTTATTTGACCTCTTGTGGTCCATGTTTCTCTATAGGAAACTCCTTGCTATCCCAATCTTTCTTGAACCCTCTCATCCTCTTATCTTTTCCTCTTAAGGCCTCTATACTTTGCCTTTTTTCTGTTCTCAACAATCTCCTTTACAAGCCACTTCACTTTTCTTGTCATTGGTCATACCCAAAAGTATTCTTGGTCTTGGTCCTCAAACCATTGCTTCACCATCTCTATATATCTCCTTAATTCTACCATCGCTCCATCAAAATTTGCATCTTACTTCTTTTTCTTTTCTTTCTTCTTGTCCCTTTTCTCGAGAATTTCTCTACCTGATTGCTTTTGAATTTTCCAACCTTTTCTTGACTTCAAAGCCTATCAATCTCTACACAACACACAACTCTTCAAGAATCTACAATCATCAAATTATCAAATCAATCACAAGCTTTCATTGCCCAAATCTTAGTTAATCTGCACCTCAAAACTTTTGAACAAGAACATTTAAACAATACAATAACTTCCTCTACCTAGATCTTTTGGGATCTGATCTTTTTGCACCACTCACATTCTCCTTCCTCTACTACCTACAGGTCCTAACTAGGTTGCCTCACTTTGGAAATCTACTTAGCGCTCAGAACCTTCTGCGCTCTGATACCAATTGATGGAGACAGTCCCCTCTTACTCCAAAATTAATCTAAGGACCCATACCCAACTTAAGCTTTGCAACATTCACACTTTCATATTTACTATCAAAACAGTGATAGAATTCGTCAATTCAAACTATAAAGATGGGAAGCTCAGAATTTAAGCTTTCTTTATCCACATATGACTGATAACCATTCAAAATACTAATCCTTCTTAATCAGATGATAAGAACTATCAGAATTATTGAATATTCATCAATACAACACTTGAAAGCCATAAATAATTATAACAATCATTCACATAAAATCATTTTCTTTATTTCTATAACTTATATAAAGGATGATTACATTTCCAAAATAGATGTCTTCATTCAATCTCTGCTTCTTCCAAGCTTGACTCAGACCAAGCCCTCGTTCTATCTTTGTATCCACAACAACCAATTTTAGCTTCCTATGTCCGACTAAAATCTTGACTTCTCCCACTTCATTCATTCATCCCTTCTCACAAACTACTCATTCCTCTTCCTAAGCTTCATCCCTTGGCTTGCACACATTCTTCTTCCACTATCTCCTCAACAATTCAATCAATCCAATACTGGACTATCAACTTCTCTACAGACCATTTGGCCCTCTGTTCAACCATCAATTCTCTTCTCATCATTCCTCTCCTTATATCTTCTTCATTCAACCTCATGACCTTGTTTGGGCTCTTAGTTTCTGGTCTCCCACTTGAAATTTCTCTCATCAGTTGTTCCCCATTCTACCAACCACTCACATCATCCTCTTCCTTTTTTGGCCTCTCACCTGACCTCTCTATTTCCAAAAGGCCCTTGATACTTTGGCCTTCGGCCTTCTTCGACCTCACCCATCCAACCGTCGTCATTCCTACCACTTACCTCTTATTCCCTTTGTTAGCATCTCCACTAAACTTCCTACAACTATATCCACTCTGCAACCATTAATAACTTCCCCCTTCATTCGTAACTAATGCCTTTAAAACTATTAACTTATTTCAACCTGCTCAAATTCATCTATGCCTGACCATTAACCATCCATCTTCTCTAACCACTTATTTCATAATGCCAAAGGCAACTAAATCACTAATCTTACTTCTTGTTGCTATGGAGACATGAACCCGAAATTGAATTGATCCCAAGATAAGGGAAAATTATTGATTCATGTGATGCCCCTGCATCAAAAAATAAAATGTTTTCAAATAAATAGTTGATGTCCACTAGCCAACTTAGATACACCAAACTTGGTAAATTCACTATGCCAATGCAACATTTAAATAAAATAACTATAAATAGATTTTAGAATAATTAAAGGTTATTACTTTTGATTACAGTATAAAGCACGTGTTGCCTACCAAATAGATTTAACACACAAACTAAACAAAGGAAAATGTACGATACTTAAATTCAGCCACCCTAAGCACTAGCCAAGGTTTCATTATGGAATTTAAATGGGGAGAATTACATAGAGAATAAAGAAAACCAACCACATAGTTATTTTGAGTCATCCCTTATAAAATTATACAATCAATGCAATAAGTAGTGACCATGAATATAGGGTAGGGAGAAAAACTATTACAAATATGGGTCGAAGAACTAAAAAGAAACATATAGAACTATAATTTAATATCTTAATTTTTTTTGTCACTATAAATAATCCCATAGGTTGTAAGTGGTTGTTTAAAAATAAATCTAAAATAAATGTTATGTTGGAGAGGTACAAGAGATGTACAAGGCTAGACTGGTAATAAAAATTTTGCCCCAAGTTGGGGGAATAGATTTCAATGAAATTTTCTCTTCTATTCCTCAATTAAATATTTTTAAATTCTTTCATTTTATTGTTGGTTCTTGTCATATAGAAGTAGATAAAATGGATGTTAAAGCTACCTTATTCTATGTGAATCTAGAAGAATAAATTTATATGAAATAACCTAATAATTTTATAACTTTAAGGGAAAGGAAAACCTAGTTTTTTAGTCGAAGATATTTTTTATATGGTTTGAACTAGTCACCAAAGATATGGTATCAAAATTTTCATGTTTATTTTTGGAAGTGAAGTTTATTAGAAGTAAATTGTATTATTGTTTTAATTATAAACAAGTTGATAATTATCTTTTAATCATTGTCTTAAGTGTTGATGATATGTTGCTAATTGGGAACAATAAGGGAATGATTAGGAAACTTAAAACTCAAATTTTAAGTAATTTTGATATCAATATTTATGGGTGATAAACTAAATGTATTAAAATTAGTAAGGATCATGCTAACAAATATTATTGATTAATATGAAGAACCTCCTACAACATATTAGCCAAACATGAAATATAGGAAATAAATGCTTGAAATAAAAATATAATATATTATTATATTGAATTTAGTAGAACTTTTGTTGGGATTTACTAGCAAGATGGAGAAATTAAAGTAATCAATTATAAATTTAGATTATAAAAATAATAAAAATGAATTATGTCACAGAGTAAACATATTTTAATGTGGTTCACCCAATGTGGGCTATGTCCACAAAATAGCCAACCAATATTATTTAATATCTAGCAAAACACATACTACAATGTTACATTAACTTGCAACAATATTCACAACTATGTATACACTCACAAAATATCTTCTAACTTCAATTAGCAACCTGTGTTGTTCAATCCTCATTTACCCAACATGCAAAATTGCAACCTATGCACTGATGCATATTACTTCACCTTCTTCTTCTTCTTGCACGTGCCCTTTCACCATTCACATTTGTAGCAAAGAAAACAATCATTTATGGAAATTTTAAAATTGTTTTACAACCAAAATTATTCACAATTTTTCATTAAAATATATCAATTTTTTCTTCGAGAATGTTGCCCCAGACCCGCACCATGGGCTTACCCCCCAGGCCCTCGCCAAGGGGATGGTCCCTCGGACCTCTTAGGAGGGGATCTGCCCCCCTCCACTCCCTTGTTGATTAACTTGGGGGGAAAATGTAGCTACCAAAGTGGCCAAAATATTAACTCAAAACATGATTAGGCTCCATAAACCAACAAATTTGTTACAAAATAGCATTGGCCTCTTTAAGGTGGAAACCTCGTTTGAGAAATGATCAATATACTATAATTTATACATACTCAAACAATAGATTATGAGTTATATTTATACTAATTCTATTCAAGGTAACTAATATTTCCCAAGCATATGGGATGATATAAAATAGATAAAAGGGATCAATTATAAATCATGTGTCCAAAGACTTCTTTACAATAAAAAGGAGTCAGTACTAAGGGGTCCTAACATCACCTCCCACTTAAAAATATTTTCCCTCAAAGGTAATGAGAAGGAAAATATTATTGAACTTGGTGAAGTGGTTCCCAAGTACCATATTTAGGTTGCATTTCATGCCACTAGATTAGGACCTTGATAATTTTATAATTGTAAAGTTGCTAGAAGTGTGTATTTAAGACCACTTCTAGGTAGAGTAAAATGGATCCATCAACATCTAGCTTAGGAAGAATAGTTTGAGCAGTTAACTTTTAGCCAACATTTTTTTTTAAACAAGAGACATGGAAAACAAGATGCACACAAGAGGAAGGTGGGAGTTCTAGTTTGTAAGTGATGGGACCAACTAATTCAAGAATTTTGTGAGGACCATAGAACTAAGGAGAAATATTTTGATTACCTTTCATCCATTAGGAGGATTATTTATAAGGTTATAACTAAAGGAAAACCATATTTCCAAACTAAAATTCACATTCAAAATGGTGTTGATTAACTTGTTGCTTCATGTAATTTTGAACCATGTAGATGTTATCACTAAGGATCTAAAGAATGTTATCCTATGTGTTGACGATTTTATCCACTACATTGATTAGAGAGCTACCAATAATGTAAATGAGAAGGGATGGTCCAAGTTCTACCCATAAACTACTTCATATGGATTCACTTTTGTAGATGTGTGATATGAGGTATTGTACCACTATTCTCCAAGAGGTAAAAATTTGACCCAATGGTGTTGTTGCTAAGATGAAAATAAAATTAGATATTTTTCCATGAATTTATTGAATATTTCCATTTTACCATTTATTTGAGGATTATATCTAGAGAAATTTTTTAAAGTTTTGCCTCCTCTACTAAATAATTCTTTCAAAATTTGTCCTGTAAATTCGGTATCATATTCAAAGACTATAGAAGAGGGAATTCCTTGAAGATGGAAAATTTTATCAAGGTTTGGGATATATGGTAGAGGTGTAGAGATGGAAAAATAAAAAAAAGTGGGCATATTTGGAGATTCAATCCTCTACCATCAACTTGAATAATTTTCCACCATGCTTGGGAAGTCCTTTAATGAGATCCAAGGAAATATCTATTTAAATTTGAGTAGGAATAGGAAATTTTGGGAGAAATCCTAATGTTTCCATTGTTTCACCCTTGTTATGTTGTCATGTATTACACTTAGTAATTAATTTCCTAATATACTCATTAAATCCATGTCAAAGGAAAGTGTAACACACTTTCTCATAGGTTATCAAAAACCTTGAATGACCAATTGAGGGAGAGGCATGCAATTGATGAAGGATTTTAGGACATGAAGTAGAATAGGAAGTAAAAATAGATTTACTTTATACCATAAATAATATCCATTCCAATAGTGATTTGGGGATGAAAAAGGCTCAAATAAATCATGGATGAGATGTTGTCTAGTTTGGTGTTAGAGCCATCCTTTCTAAAGTTCATGTAGCTAATTAAAAAAGGAAATAGAAATTGCATAAAATGTGACATGATCCTTAGATTTGTGTGAGAGAGAATCATCAACCATATTCCCATTTCCCTTCTTATAAGTGATCTCATAATCATACCCCATGACTTTTGTGACCCATTTTTATTGAATTGGGGAGGATACCCATTTGTCCAAGAAATATTTGAGACTATGGAAATCTATTTTGATACAAAATATTTTCATACCGGTTAGTGATATGAGTTATAGACCCCAAATCCCCAAGGTCTAATAATTTTCCAAGTGCTAAGGGTGTCAAATTTGGGAAAATTACCACAAACCTATCTTCAGGTTTGACATCTAAGGACCAATTATTGAGGTGGTTAAAACCTCCTTCACTTCTAGATCTGCAAACAATTATCTTACAATTAACTATACCCATTGTATTGTGTATCCCAATACTAGTGTCATAATTATCTTACAATAACTATACCCATTGCATAGTGTATCCCAATACTGGTGTCACAATATACCTATGTGATATTTTGGATATGTAAGGGCGAACACTACTTAAACATATGATCTTCCATAGTATTTATCAATGAAAGAGCTTTGTGATAACCCCTTTTAGTTATAGACATTTAGACATGGCAACAGAACGCATACACTAAGAAAAATTGAAAGATGTTTGAATTGATTTATTTTGAGTGTGTTGAGGATGATGGGGAGACAAATCTAATTACATATTGGTTCCTTTATCTAATTGGGAAACAAATTATATGTGTTCATACAAAACTTTAAATAATTGATGCATTAATCAACACACCATAAAAGACTAGGTTTTCCATAGTCCACAAGCAAGCTAGGCTCTACACATACATTCAAAAAAACCACACATAGTTACAAAATATTAAATGACTCTACTTATTAATCTAGAAGAGTGATCATATATATCTTTTATTAAGTTATAAAGATACCTTACAAAGGCTTTACAAGGATTTTATAGTCATTTGGTTGGCCAACTAAACATGAAACATCCAAAAATACATAACATACACATGGATACACTCAATGAACATTGATTCTTACACTAATCATTCAATCTAAAAAGGTTACACATGTTATAACAAATTTTGGGATAAAACGATATCATCACAATACAAAAAATATCTATACACATAACTAGAAGTTGAGACCTAGGGCTTCCTATGAATATTTTTTCTTTTGTGGGCCTTGTAACTATTTCTCTAAGTAAAGAATGTTATTCTCCTTAGATACCCTTTTAAAAATGGACACCAAGGTAGATATACCCACAAGGAAGTCTGTCAAATGTCAGAATTTCATGCCGCCTAGGAAACCCTAGCCTCAATCTCCACCAATGCACAACAAACAAAGCATCCTCTACAAGAAATATCTAATTGATAAAAAATGTGAAAGAATATTTGTTGACCCATGCCATACATTTTCATTGATGATTTGTTGGATTGAGTGAAAGAACAAGAAAAATCACCCATAAAATTCACCAAAAATAGCATCCTAGAAGTGTTGTGTGATAGAGAAATTTTTTGCAAATGATAAATGAGGTATAGGTGCCACATAATCCCTTAGATTCATGAAAAATATATAAATTTCATTAAGGAATTTACTTACGTTGAAGTTAAGATAGTTGTAGTGGTAGTTGGGAGTTATTCCTTTCAATTTTTCCTATTGCAAAAATTTGACCCCCTACTAGATGTGAAAATTTGACCCAAACTAGGACACGACATAACAAATTGACTCATAGAAGAGATCAAATTGGTGTCTAGAGGGAAAATTGGCCCAATATGCCCTAGCAGAGATTCAGACCCATATCAGATGTATTTGAACCCTATTGCTATATCCGCAATGTCCTGATGACCCTCAAATCCCCAAAACATCTTACCTTTTAGGAAAAATATAACCATTAGGATGAAGCAAAAATGGAGCCTCCATCGGGTCCTCTTTGTTAGGTTTTTCAAGTGCATTAGGAAATGGTGAAACATCCACATTCATATGACCATTTTGGGCAGTCACGAAAGTTTGAGCAAGAAATAGAAAGAAAAAAACCAATTAGCACCATTCTTGTCCTCGGGTATCAAAACCTTCACAACATCTTGATACCCTCAAAAACTCTACAAGACTAAATATTGTTAAAAAATGCCACCAACCGAATTTGTGGGGAAAAGACCCCCATTAGGTCAAGTTCTCATTGACCACTTATTTGGTTCACTTACCAATCTCCACACTACCTTCCTCTTTGTTCTGATGCCTTTGTGGAATTTCAACATCCATGTTTCAACCATGCGAGAGAAACAAGTGAATCTACCAAGTGCAATAAGAAATTGGTTCAAATGGAAAGTTTTGTTGATGATGTCAGCAAGGATAATTTCAACATGATGTCATTGGTGGAATTAGAGAGATTTGGATGAGGTAATGTCATGATGATGTAAGAAAGATGGGATGATGTCAACATGATATCATCAAGGTATAGATTTGGGAAGATGAGATGGAACAAGATCATGCAGACAAATTCATCTAAATCAGATTAAATGATTTAAAACATGGAAGTTCAGATGGCCAAGGAAAAATTGCAAAAGGAAGAATGTGAGAAGATGGACTCTATATGTCCATAGGGATTAACTTATCCAATTTTTAGAGTTTACTACATTTTCAAAAAAAAAACTCAACATGGGGACAAAGCAAAAAATTCATTAACAATTTGAAATGGACAATTCATATAGAAGACCCACAAGACCAGATGGGTACACCTTTCCCATAAAGAAAGAAAAATCAAGTGAACCAAATGAATATTGAAAGGTGAAGTTTACTTGGACATCAAGAACCTGCAAGACCTATACTTAGTCATTTTTTAACTTTTCAAAACCTTATTGAAAGGATATGATCCAAACTGAACATTACCAAAAAACCCAACTGATTGGGATGTTGTGGGGAAAAAAAACTTATCTAAATGGAGGAATAAAAATCACATGAGCATAATTTTCACTCAAATTTTTTTACAAAACTTAAAAAGGAAACTAGCCCTAATTTTGTATGCTCTACCCACTAGTGCTGAGAAATTTGGACAAAAAATTACCCATAATAGATATATTGGATTAGTTATAAACTAGGGAAAATATGGATAAGGAAAAAAATGAAACGTTAAATTTTCGGTGCCAAAATTGGCTCTAGTTGGGGACATGTGTCTTTTGTAGGTATGACAAGAATCTAGATCTTTGAGAAAACCAAAAGGGGACAGTGAAACGGGATTGACTCGTGAAAGATAACAAACATATATACAAGACAAAAATACACCAAAAAAACTTATGTTACAAAGGTTCCAAGAACTTTTCCCTCAAGAAAAGTAGTGCTTTACGTGCTAACCATAAACTAGAAGCTCCAAGTAATCTCCATCTATGCTCTTGAGGTAAAATGTTCCTTGACGACATCCTTCACTAATTTGATAGGGCCCAACCCATAGGGCATAAAATTTATCATGTCTTCCCTTGTTTTCTAGTCTATAATTTCACATGAGGATAATATTCCCTTTGAAACTCTCCTGTTATGGCCCTCTTATCAAAGAGGTACTTCATTTTCTATTGTTTCATAATATTCCTTTCATGGGAAACCCTTCTTGTCTCTTCCAATTTGGTAAACTTATGTATTCTTTGGGAGATGGCACTTTCCTCTTCCCCTTCAATCTACTACATCAACTTATACACTAAAAATTTGAGGTTGACTAGCAACTTGGCCTAAATACCATACACCAATTAAATGTAATTCTCCCAATAACATTCTTGTAAGTTATTCTATCTACCCAAATAGAAAATTTTATTTTATCATCCCACCTTTTCTTTTTCATGATGCTTTCATTGCTTGATTCAACTTTTGTGTTTCCTTATGGATGATAAGGTGAAGAATGTGTTAAAGAGATCCAATATTGTGAATACATGCAAACAAAGTCCTTTGATCTAAAATGAAATTGCATTATTAACAATAATTCTTGATGGCACACCAAAATTGGTGATTATATTATTTAATAGAATTCAATCACCACTTTTGAGGTTTTGTTCCTAATAGGGATTGTCTCCACCCATTTTGTAAAATGGTCAGTAGCCACCAATATCAGAATGTATCTGTTGCTAGAATTTTCTTCTATTTCCCCTATGAAATCAATACCCCAATCTTGGAGTGGAGCCTCTACTAAGACGTAATTGGAAGTGCAACTATAAATTTCAACTTACCAAAAAACATTTGTCAAGCATCATTATCTTTTAATAAATTTTTCCACATCCCTGAATAATATGGGACACCAATAACCCATCCTCATTATTTTATAAGTGGTGGTCTTTGGCATATAATTTCCACCACATAATCCATGATGGTATTCCTCAATAACTCTTACTATCTGCTCTCCATGTAGACACCTTAGGAGCACACTATCTAGGTTTCTCCATATCAGTTGTCCAAGTTCCAGGTACATACCTCTGAGATTCAAGTTTCAAAGTCCTTTTTTTCTTATCATTCAACTCAAGAGGAAAATTCAAGTTCTATAAATAAAATATTATATCCTTATACCAAGGATAATATTTCAACTGACATGGGACAGTAGTTGGGTGAGATTTACCCAATTTACTTCAGCAAGATTCAAATTCACCTCAACCATTAATTTTGCTAAGGCTTTACCTCCGACCAACTTTTTTTTTTACCTTTGTGTCATACTCTCTTGTTGATCTATTTGCACCTTTTTCTTGATGCCTCTTATTGCACAAAGATGTTTGTGACAACTGTATGTGGCACAATAGTGGTGATCTTGGCCCTTACAAGGTAGGGTCTAAAATTTCACAGCTTTAACAAGAGCATAGGCATGCTTCTCCATCATAGAATAGTTCAATTCAACATATCTCAATGGTAATTTGAAGAAAATCATTGTTTGTTTATAACCATCATCATTTTTCTTTAATAGAACAACAACAATAGTATAGAAAAATGCAAAAGAAATTAATTGGAAAGGCTTAGAATAGTCTAGAATTTCTAGCACTAGTGCCTTCTCAAGTGCATATTTTATTTCTAAGAAGGAATTAGTTGATTCCTTATCCCAAATACAATATTTTCCCTTATTTAACACTTCAGATATGACCTTTGTCTTCTCAATAAAATTAAGAACAAACCTTCAAACAAAAATTATCTACCCAAAGAAATATTGGACTACCTGAATTATTTTGGGTTGAGGGATAATATAAATGGCTTTAACATGTTTTGGATCAGCCCTTACCCCTTCCTTAGACACAATGTGTCCAAGGATATTTCCCTCTTCCACACCTAAAATGTAATTCTTGAGATTCAAATATATCCCTTACTCTAAGCATCTCTAGAAGACTAACTCCAAGTGTTTGTAGTGATCATTTTGATCCTTGGAGTAACTATTTAGATCATCTTGGTAGACAACCATGATCTCATTTATTAGGCTTGCAAATATAACATTCATGGCCTTTTGAAACATGGCTTTAACATTCTTCAACCCGAATGGTATTTAGATATACACAAAAGTTCCCCATGGCATAGTGAAAGTTATCTTATGCTACTTGAAATCATTGGCCATGACCTTATTGTAATCTAAGAATTCATCCATCATAGACATCAACTTTGACCCTATCATTTGCTTTAGTAAGTGGTCCATACTAGGAAATGGATAACTGTCCTTGAGGAAATTAATATTCAAATTTTTGAAATCCATGCAAAGTCTAATGTCCCCATTCTTTTTTCTGAATGGAACAAGGTTAGACACCCATTCCAAACATCTAGGTGGTTTAACAATACCCCCTTCTCTCAATTTCATAAATTTATTTTGTATTTGAGGGGAAATAGTAGGGTTGATAGGGCACTACTTTTGTCTAAATGACTTTGCACCAAGCTCCAATAGAATGGTGTCCTAGAAAAATTATTCTTTATAAGCCTTAAATTCATCATAAGACCAAGCAAGGCATTTTTTATAATTTCTTAATAATGCAATCAACATTTGCTTCTCTGTTGGTTTTGACTTCTTACTGATATAAATCATTTTAGGAGCTAATTTAGTTTCTAAATTTATACCTTCTATGTCTTCTTCCTTTACAAGATTACTTGTTTTCTTATAACAGTCAACACTGTTAAACATCCTCTCTAAAGCAACAAGACCTCTAGGAATGGTATTCATTTTGAGCTAGATGATTTCATTTCTTAAGAGAGTCTCTTTACTTTCCTCATCCTTCTCCACCATGGGTTGTCATTCAATTTGTTGGTTCTCAAAATGATTAATGCAATTCAAGAACACATATCTATTGGTCATCATTGAAGACTTTCCAATTATAGATATTATCTAGAATAAGTTAGGCTTGGTAATAATTTCAACATCATACTTACAATGATTTCGAACAAAAGAAGCATCAAATTTTGAAGCTAATACAACAAGTGTATCAGCTACCACATTATTTTCTCTTTCAACCTAAATGATGTTGAATGCATTAAAAACTTCAACAGTATACCAAATAACATTCCTATATATTCTTAGCCACCTTGTGTTTGCAATATGTGTGCCTCTAACTTGAGACACTACAATTTTTGAGTCACCATGCACTCTAATACATTTGACCCCATATTTTTAAGTTGTGTTTAAACTAAGAAGCAAAGCCTCATGCTCTGCCACATTGTCGATGCATTCAAAATTTATTCTAAAAGTGAACTTATAGCCTTTTCCCTTAGGGAACACTAATATAATTCCTACACTATTACCTTATTTTGAAAATGCGCCATCAAAATGCATATTCCAAATTCCATCATGTTCTAGATGTTGGTGTGGAGGAATCACATTAGAAGCAATCTTCTTATTAGATTCATCATCATAGTATGCTACTAAAAATTTGGCTCCATATCAAGGTAACAAACCTTATTCTTTGGTTCATTAGGATTCTCCATAATGACCATCATATTTTTCCTCTTTACAATTGGAATTCTTTTCCACACAATATTATAGTAGCATAAGACAAATCCATTTGAAGGCTACCACCAATCAAAGCTACCCACTTCCTAGACAGTAGCCTACTTCATTTATCTAGAAAATAAACTATGATAATCTCCATTGAAAAGGTTTTACCTAGGTATGTAGCAAGATGTATTGGAACATTATTTATTATCCCAATTGCATTCACCTCATGAGAATAAATGGCATAGAATTTACCATAATATTTTGAGACTTGCAGTCCTAGGTGGTTCATGACTTCTAATGGCATCACATTGTTGGATGCTCTAGAATCTAACAAAAATTTATGAACCAACCAATCATTTATTAGCAAAGATCTATAAAATATGTCAATGGTTTGTTTGTTACCTATAGAAACAATACCCAAATATATCTTAGGGGTCTCTTGTACATTGAATTTATTTTCCCTATCTTTGGGAACAACTGCAACTTAATTTGGTTGATCAAATATGGTAGGGGTAGTGAGATATGGCAATGTACTTTCCTTATGCTCAAGGATCCTCAACAATTCTCTGATTGGAACTTGAAATTTAAATTGACTAAATTCTTGAGTCATGTCAATTATTTGGTGTATAGGTGGAGGAGTATAAGATGGGACTATCACAACATCAATACTATTTATGAAAGGCATTATTTGATCATTTACAACGAGTTACTTTGTATTGAGCATTTTCCAAACCTCCTTTGTTGTCTTTTATTTTTCATTTATCATTTCATTTCCATGCTTTTGTTTGGCCTTTTCTCCAATGGCTTGTTAATTTCCAATATTGTTGGTTGAGACATCAATACCTTTTATTTTGGGACATATACTTATTGCAAGGGTACATTTGGTAAATGCATTTTCTTCCTTAATGGTGACTATCTTATAGATCTATTTTTTGTTCTTTTTGAATTATTTCTTTTCTTTTCTTTATTTGAATGTGAATCTAACACATCTAGAGTAGCTACACCTTCAAATTTATCTTTGGAACCTACTTTCATGTTCCTTAGCTAGTAATCACTTTGCACTTGAACAATAGTAGCCTCGATGAGAGATTTAATATCTTCATTAGAGGGATTTTATCTATTATACCTCATCTATTCCTTGAGTTGTTCAAAAAAAAATTGTATTTCATAGGGAACATGATGTCGGTCATAATCATTTTAAAAAAATTCCTCACCCTCAAAAGCATCTAACTAATCTACATTGGCATCGTCATAATATTTTCGTGTACCTTCATGCTCTTAAAATTCTTCCTCTTCATAAAGTTTTTTTATAATAGCACACTTGGATTGATTATGAGGAAAGTAACATATATCACACCAAAATTAATCTTGTTGAAGATTCACATGATCCTTCCTAAAGGGATCAGGGATGTGTTT
Organism: Sequoia sempervirens; assembly: GCA_007258455.2. Taxonomy (NCBI): domain Eukaryota; kingdom Viridiplantae; phylum Streptophyta; class Pinopsida; order Cupressales; family Cupressaceae; genus Sequoia; species Sequoia sempervirens. Next base: position 121,896,015 of record VDFB02379711.1, read on the forward strand.
CTCTTAGTACCCTTGGTTTGAATTTTTAGGTACCCTTGGTTTGAATTTATGCGTACTACTTTGTTTCATTATCTCTAGGTCTCTTAGACCAATCATAATTATAAGGATTGTTATCAAACCATTGGCCCGCCTTAACATGTGTAGGAGTAGCATTAGAAATCATGATAGGTCTTCCATAGCTCCCAAAATCTTGTCCAATTTCTCTTTAGCAGTGATAGGTCCTTCATAGCTCCCATCATCTTGTCCAATTTCTTGCAAACTTATATGATAGGTCCTTCAAAGCTCCCATTAGCTTGCCCAATTTCTCTTCAGCAGTGAGAGGCTTGCTACAAGTTATCTCACTTGGTTTCAAGAGTTTTACATTAGGCATTTTGTTGTCTTTCCCTAAGTATTTTAGGTTGCTTTCTATGTTGATCATGTTAAAGATCCAAGATACTAAGAGGGGTAGTGAATCAACATCTTCTTAAATTTTTTGATCAGATACCATCCAATTACACCAATGCAAACAATAGCAAAAATGAATAAGAGCATTAACAGAACATAAGGTCAGAGAACACAAGAACACCATAATTTTTACGTGGAAAACCCAAAATGGGAAAAACCACAGTGAGTGTTAGCTCACAATATTATATAACCGGTTATAGAATATTACAAAATGGTTGGCTCACTGCCAGGACTCACTATCCAGAAACAAAGGCTCACTGCCTAGAGAATTGCAACGATTGAATGGCTTTCAGCCAGAAAAAAAATGAATTGACAAAGTACACCTAATAAGTGCATATTCAGTTCCAATGTAGCTTAGTAAACAGACTTAACACATTTCATTATGTCACACTTCTTTTCTTCTTCCCACACAATCACACACCTTCTTCAAAAAACTATTTGTTCTATATACCCAGTCTTTTTCACAAGCATCAATTAGGTTGGCCTAATTAGATGCACTTGATATCTACCAAGAAAGATTATCTGTCAGCCTCAAGCTTTCAAAAAGATAATCCGCACGCTTTAATAAGTCAGCGTAGACCTAGAATAGGTCGCACATATATCCGCATAACAAAACTATTTTTCATCTTTGCACAAATCATCAAAGAAGTCAGCTAGGAATAGACTTCAAACCAATAAGAAAAAACATTTTGTATGAGCACCGGATACATGAAACCTTTTAAAGTACGTGCTCTCAATATCTAAAAATCATTTCCCAAAACTGCATGCAACAAAGATCATCGAAAAACAAACGCATACCAAAATACTAGAGGATTTCAGGAAAATACTGGTTCAGATACAAAACTAGAATACCAGAGTAACTTTAGTCTTGATCTTGTAGTTGAAACTCATATATCATGGTGACATCAATGACAAACAAAAAGTAACAATATGAGATGTTCTTCTTCATTTTTCCAACAATCTCCCCCTTTGTCATTGATGGCAAGATGTGCCAAAACCAAAACCAAAAAGAGTATTTACAAAGTTCTTCTCCCCCTAACAATAACAATCCACCACTTCACTCCCCCTTTGACATATAGGACAAAGGGTGTGCCAAAAAAAACTGAAAAAAATTAAGGCAAAGAAAACAAAGAAACATATATCAACTAGAAGATGGCGATCCTTGAAGCTCCTTCAGAATACCTTCACAGACTATTTTTCCTTTTTCCCAACCTTTCTTTGCTGCAGTCAACATCTTGTTTAGAGATTCCTACTCAATCAAAACTTCTTCAACACCATCTGGAGTATCAGGGATCAGGTTTATCTTCTCAAGCTTTTTAGCACATGCCAGAGCTTCTCCAACCAGAGAGTAGTCCATTCTTACAATATCACTTAATAGACTTTCTCTAAGGAAAATAAATTTTCTCTGTGGGTAGAAATGGCTTTCCAAATTGATATGTCTTTATCTTTAGAAACACTATAAGTACTAGAAACAATAGACAACTGTGACTTAATGGATTCCATGACAATATTGAGTGGCATCCAGCCACTTCAAGCAGTAAGATAAAACAACATCTTCTTTAGATTCACAAACTTTCACCGCTTCCAAACTCTTCTTGACACATGAGTATGCCAGAGCACATTTGTCATGCAAGGCCAACAACCTTTTCTCCACCAAATTTTTTTCTATCTCTTGTCTTGTCTATTCATTAAGTCTGGAGGAATACTCTTTGAAGGAGTTTAACAATAATCTCAAATTTTCAACAAGGGAGAGAGATGTGTCAATGGATGCACTGAGAATAGCTTCATGTAATGTTCTCAAAGCATCTTTTATCAGCTCCATTCCCTTTTGATGTGTTTGAAGAATTTATTTTCTTTTGGATGCTTGCATAGCATCACCCAACACAACTTTATGTACATGAGACATCTTTTCCACATCAACATATCCTTCAATCAAAGGTAGTTTCAAAAGTTCTTGAGGAATAATCGGTTGAAATCTAATTTTCTTAGATAGCATACCTTTCAGTACATCACCACCAGAAGACAAATCACCATAATGCTTCAGAGATTTTATATTCTTTTTATCTTCTTCATTTTTCGTGGAGGATTCCCCAACTGTCTTTTCTTCCTCTCCCTTTTCTTTTTCTTTATCTTCCTCTAGTACCTCTTCTTCTTCTTCCTCTTTCTCTTCATCCTTTTCATCTTCATTTTTGTTATTTTTATCATTATTGTTCTTTTCCATAATCTTTATTCTGCTCTTCTTCAAGATTATCTTGTCCTTCTTCTTCATTGCCCTGACCATCACCTTCAATATTGCCATTATTTTCTTCCTCATTACCTTGTTCTTTTTCGCCTTTTTCTTCTTCAGTATGCTCTGGAGGAGCATCATTATGCATCTCAAGCTCATCTTCTCCTTCATTCTACTCAATAACTTCATTACCAATATTAATTTCAACATCAAAATTGTCAAAAATATTTTCATTACCTATTTCTAGAGGAACACTTTCCTCAGCATTTTCAGCAGTAGCATCATCAGTTTTGAGCATACCATACTTTTATGCTATCTCTCAGATAATTTTAGTTGTTTCCTTCCTCACTTTCCTTGTCAGTTTCTTGTTTCTTGTCATCAACATATTTACCCCACCCTTCATTCAGAACCTTTCAACACAGATCCTCTTCAGGGATTCCAGATCATCAGGGGTCAAGGAAGACCCAATCTTATTATATGTTGTATTTCTAATATTTTCTTCAAACACAACAGCCTCAAATCTTCTTTTCATCAGATCATCCCACATGCTTTTAGGAACATATTTCTTTATGTTATCCCATTTTACTTCTAAGACAATGGCATACTCAATAAAAGCTAAAAGTAGTGTTTTATTATCTTCTTCTCTGACATCATCATAGTATTGAGTTGTGGGTTGAAGCATATTTTTGAAAGTTAACAAAGCATTAAGAGTTGGCTCAAGTTTATACTAGGGACTAGAACTTACTGAAATATCTTGTTCATCTTTTCGGTCAACAGAGGTCTCATCAACTACCTTAGCCTTCTTTGATCTAGGCTTGGTGTGCACATGTATACCGAAATCATGCTCTTCTTCATCTTTAGATGATGTCACAATGTGTACTCTTTTTGAACCAACAACACATGTGGATGCACCTTCTTCGGAGGGTTAACTCCCTCTTCTTCTCCTTACAAGCTTTGCTTTGGGATCTTATTCTTCTTCTTCTTGATCATCTGTAACATTCATATTATTTTCTCTCGTTGCCTTCTCTTTCCTTCCTCTTTTAGTAGGGGTGACTGGAGGAGTCTCTTTCCTCTTCCCAAATCTAGTGGTTGGTCCAGAAGAATCAAGACCTTTACCTTTATCATCCTTTTCAGGTTCAGTCACAGCTACAGGGGATGCAGAGGATTTTGCAGAGGGATTTCTACTAGATCTTCTCAGACCAGATGATTATGCCTCTCTTTGTGTCGCCTTAGCCCTTCCAAGGGAAATATCCTCATCAGTAAAACCAACATATTTAAGAGTTTTCTTCACTTTCTTCCTAATCTTAGGCTTTTGTTGTTCCATATGAATCTCCATAGATTTCTTTGCAAATGTCCCAATTCTAGGTTCATTGGGGTCCTTTGGATTCTTCAACAATATCTGCACATAGCCTTCATCTTCTTCATGAAGTAAAACAATAAACATATGATCAACGAACCAAACTTAAAGGCATAATTCTTTTCCTTTGATTGCTTTATGTTTTCTAACAATTGCAGTCGAAGAAGCTCACAAAGGTCATAATCTGTACCTTTCACTACCATATCATATCCATTATAGATTGTTGTGGCCGAAATAGAATTCTCCCTGTTTGTGAAATATATCTTGTGACTTATCATGAGAGATGCATATATCACTATTGGATTTCTAATAGTCTCATTGCTAAGGCTCTTTTGTCAAATGTTACTCCAATGAGTTCTATCACAACTTCATTCTTTATAGATTTCAACACAGGTATTGTTCCTTTATCCCAAAGACCAGTTACAACCCTAATCACTTCTTTCATTATCAAGTGTGGCCTATCAGTCCAAAGAAATTTGTCATTGCTTTAGCTCAAAACCATCTTCACAAATTTTTCATTGAAGTTGAAATTAGGGAAATTTTTCCAGACATGCAACCTTTTATCAACCACATTTGAATATTCATGTTTTATCCCGAATTCATCGCCAATAAGATCTTTTTCCCAAAGGTCAATTAGTTTTACGTGATTGTACTCCTCAAACTTAACCCTAATCACCATCCTAGTATCCTCTGTCGACATTATGCCATGTGGAATTGATGAAAAATCTGCCCATGGAATCATCTTCAAAGACATTCAAAGAGTATTTTCTGTAAGAGGGCCTTGGCCTCTCCAATACTTTTACAACCATAAGAGTTGCCATTCTACTGAATTCAAGCAAATACACCAAAACACAACAGCTCATGAATTATAAATACCTTTTTCTATACATTGAACCGTAGCTAGGGTTTCCACAGCTCGAACTCCAATTATCTTCAAGAATGCTCCAAAAGTTCTCCAATTCCTCAAATGCTCGAATAAACTAAATGCCTTGATCATTTTCTTTATAAAATAACAATTTTCCCTAATTCCTATTTATTGCGGCAGACTTCAAAAAGCTACTAAAAATTCCTTCATATTTTCTACCGGTTCCTTTTTCAGAACCTCTAAAAATTCAATCTTCACCTCTCTACTTCGTGCCAGCCTCTAACACACCATTTATCCAGGGGGTTCTTACAATTTTCTGATGAAGCTCCCCCTACGACCTTGCTAGGTATAATTACCGAACAAATCGTCTATACCGGATGAGAGCACAAACTCATCAATTGTCTCTGGTTCTTCTTTCTTTCTCCAAATCTTGCTCATCTCTTGCTTAATCTCATCTTTTTCAATCTTCTTCACATATTCATTCTTTTCTATCGGATTGGTTTCCTTACTCTTCTTGCTTCTACAAATTCTTGAGACATGTCCTGGTTTGTTGTAGTTATGGCAGACAACATTCCTTTGATTAGATTGACTCCTTGTTTTGTACTAATTAGCTTTATGTCCATATATGTTACAGGTATAGAAATATCCATTGAAAGATTGACTCATTCTTCTTGCATTAAACTAATTCATCATCATGGTTCTGCATTCACTTGCCCTATGTCCAAATCTTTTGCATGCAAAATATTGACTAGGGAAAGGACTAGGAAATTGATTCATCCTGCTTCTACATCCAGTTGCCCTATGACCAAAATTATTGCATGAAAAACAAGTGTCATTAAAGGAAGGGTACCTTTTTGCATTAGGTTGTCTCACTGGAGGTCTACTAGCAGATTTTCTAGAATTTTCTTTTTGTTTTCCTTTATCCAGAGTCTTTTGATTATTCTCAATTTTAGAGTTTTCACCGACATCATTTCCCAGACCACCTTTGTCTTTTCTTGGTTTATGTCCTACAATTAATTCATCAAGCCTTTCTGAGCTAGATTTGAAATTGTTTTCACAGAGTTTTTCCTTCTCTAGATCCACTTTCAGGTTCACAATTTCTTATTCAAGCTTGGTGCAATCTTAAGACTTGCTTTGTACCAACTTGTTTAGACACTCTTCAATTATTTTCTTCTCTTCCACTTGAACTTTCAAACCGGAAATATCTTCATTAGCCTTCTTCAACTGATCAGTTACTTCCTTATGCATGTCTTTGAATTTTTTTAACTACTCCTTAAGTTTTCAGACACATTCATTTGCTTCTTCAAGATTCTCTTTCAGATCTCTATTTTCTCTTTCAACTTTATCAAGATCCTCAAGAGCAAGTTGGAGTTCTCCTTTGTCATTCATTTCTTCCATCTTCAAGATCTCCCTCAAGCTATTAGGCTTAGCCAGAGGAACCGAGCTTTGATACAAATTGTTAAAGATCCAAGATACTGAGAGGGGGGGTGAATCAGTATCTTAAATTTTCTAATCAAATACCATCCAATTACACCAATGCAAACAATAGCAAAAATGAATAAGAGCATTAAGAAAACATAAGGTCAGAGAACACAACACCAAGATTTTTACGTGGAAAACCCAAAATGGGAAAAACCACGGTGAGTGTTAGCTCACAATATTTTATAACCGGTTATAGAATATTACAAAATGGGTGGCTCACTGCTAGGACTCATTGTCCAAAAACAAAGGCTCACTGCCTACAAAATTACAACGATTGAATGGCTTTCAGCCAGAAAAAAATGAATTGACAGAGTACACCAAATAAGTGCAAATTCAGTTCCTATGTAGCTTAGTAAATGGACTTAACACATTTCATTATGTCACACTTCTTTTCTTCTTCGCACACAATCACACACCTTCTTCAAAAAACTATCTGTTATATATACCCAGTCTTTTTCACAAGCATCAATTAGGTCGGCCTAATTAGATGCACTTGATATTTACCAAGAAATATTATCTGTCAACCTCAAGCTTTCAAAAAGATAATCCTCATACTTTAATAATTTGGTGTAGACCTAAAATAGGTCGCACATATATCCGCATAACAAAATTGTTTTTCATCTTTGCACAAATCATCAAAGTCAGCTAGGAATAGACTTCAAACCAATAAGCAAAAACATTTTGTATGAGCATCGGATACGTGAAATCTTGAAAGTACATGCTCCCAATATCTACAAATCATTTCCCAAAACCGCACACAACAAAGATCACCAGAAAACAAATGCGGACCAAAATACCAAAGAATTTCAGGAAAAATACCGGTTCAGATACCGAACTAGAATACCAGAGTAACTTTAGTCTTGATCTTGCAGTTGCAACTCATATATCATGGTGACATTAATGACAAAAAAAAATTAACAAAATGAGATGTTCTTCTTCATTTTTCCAACAGATCACCATTACATATGCTTCCCTCTAGGTTTGAGGGTTCTTATCTCTCTACAGATAGCCCAACTTGGAATTAAATGCTCCAAAATACAAAACAAGGCACATAGGTTCATTTGACCTTACCTAGGGAAACACTTTCCTCATTGTTATACTAAACATTTTATTGAAATCAACAATGAATTCATTTACCCCTTTTTTATGGTAGTCATCTCATAAATTGCAAACGTTAGTTTTACTCTTTCTCTATATTGCAATCAGAAGACCCTCATAAAATCATCCCATGAGTCTATGCTATTATCTTGAAGAATTTTGTATCATTCTTTTGTAATTTCTTCTAGTGATTGCATAAAAATATTCATCATGAAATCCTCATCTTCTATCTCATATTCATCAGTGACATCAATAAAATTTCTTAAGTGGTCATCACCAGTGATAGCATTATTACCTTGGAATTTGGGAACCTTCCATCTAATATTGATGTAGGAGCATCTGGGTGCATGTGCGATCCTCATCAACTAGAAAATTAATTTTATTTATTTTTTGTCTTTTGTCTACTTTTTAATGTTGGTGAATAAATTTAAAATGCCAGCCAACATTTGAAAAATGTTTTAGTCACAGCTTGCTGGCAATTTGGTTATGCAATTTATTATTTAATTTTTGGATTTTCAAGAAACACCCTAGCAAATGGGTGTTGGAATTGGAAGTTGGAGAGAAAGCACAAACAATTAAACTCTTCATTTCCTTGTTTAATTTTTTTCTTCCAAGCTTTTGTGTTGGGAATTGATAAGTCATTGGTAATTGTTCTTGGTGAATGTGGCAGCTAGAAGGTGTGGATGTAGGATTTTGGGAGTGGTTTCCCATTCATGGTTGGCGAATTGTAGAGGTTTTGCTATAGTAGGAAGGGTCTTTGTATGTTGAGTTGATAATTGGAGAGGGGATTTTTGGTAGAGTTTAATTTGCAGGAAAGATTATAGTGAGGTAGAATAGTATTATGGTGATGGTTTTGGTATAGCTCTTACTTGTTATAGTTTTTTTGTTTTAAATCTTAAATAGATCATATTTGTAGTGGTTTAGCATTAGCCCATAAGGTTCTATACCTTTGTAATTTCAAATTGATTTGAAATTTGCTAGTTGCGGGAGAATTTGAATACATATTATGAAGTCTAGCTTTCTTGAAATTCTTGTAGTTCAAGCCTTGTGTTTGATTTTTAGTTAATTACTAAGAGTTTGAAAGAAAGGACTTTCTGCCCCATTTCATCAAATAGTATTAGAGCCAATGGTATTGAGTGTGTGGATAGAGTGTTGAATGTGAGGCAGTCTACACTAGGACCTATGAGTGAAGAGTGAAGCGGTGAGTGTTGTCTAAGGAGCTTGAAAGGATTGTTGTAGGTGTGTGAAGAGTCGTAAACAATTGAGAGCTAAATACATTGAGGTGGTTGTAAATTGAGAGTGAATGGAAAGCGTTTGAAAAAATGTCAAAGAAGAAGAGTATGATTTTGGCCTTGGGTAAGGCTTTAAAAAAAAATTATTGAGAGAAGAGAGAGAATGTTGGAGGAAGAAATTTGGGTCAGAATTCAAAACAAATATGTAGAGATATCCAAGAGATTAGATGCCTTGGAGGAGAATAAAAGGAAAGAAACAATAAAAGAAAAGAAGATGGGAAAAAGTGACAAAATTTTCTTAATTTTATTTTATGTGAAGTAAAGAAGGGTGAAAATGAGATGGAGAGAAAGAGGAAGAAGATAAGGAAATTGCAATAGAAGTTTGCCTTGTTAAAGGTATATAAGATGTGGTTGCAGTAGAGGTAGAGGAAAAAAGGAAGAATACAAAAATAGTTGAGTATCCTTTGGAGGATGAGAAGGTAGAAGAAGGAAATAACAAGATCGTAGTTGAGCATGAAGATCAAAAGGTTGAAGCAAATGGTGTGGAAGAAGAGGTAACATTTGAATTTTCTGAATTCTATGTTGAAAATTTCTATGTCAATGAAAAATATGAGAAAATAGAAGAGTGTGATGAGGTTAAATAGAAGAAGAGATGGATGAAAAAATAGTGGTGGAGGTGAAATATTGTGAAGAGGAATTGAGGATAGAAGTATTGTAATTTCATGAACTTGCTAGTGCTGAATTTATATGCAAGGAAAGATTTGTATGATGTTCTAGATGATAGTGTAGATGCATGTTGGTGGAGGTGACCGAAATATGGTGGGTTGGATCCCACAAGATTAGAGAAGGGTAAGAGTTAAAATTGGTGGAGGAGGTCAGATTATGGTGGAGCAGATTCCACATTGAGAAAGATGAGTGTAGAGAAGATTTGATGGAGGAGGATGAAGGTTTTCCTAGCTAGATGTTCAAAAATGCGAAGGAAGAAGTATTCTAATGAACCTAATTTAGTAATGGAGTTTGTTGCAAGTTGTTTACAACCCAGAAGGGTAGTTTTACTACCCAAATCCATTTTGTGAGTCTATGCTCACAAAATTTTTACCTGGCATGTCTAATGTAGAAGCATTCAAGTGCACATGCAATCCTCATCAACCAAAAAAATAATTTTATTTAATTTTTATCTTTTGTCTACTTTTTAATTTTGTTGGTGAATAAATTAAAAATTCCAACCAACATTTAATAAATATTTTGGTCACAACTTGTTGGCAAGTTTGTTATGCAATTTATTATTTATTTTTGGCTTTTCAAGGAACATCCCAACAAATGCTTTCTTGGGTTTTGGAATTGGAAGTTGGATAGAAAGCATAAACAATTAAATTCTTCATTTCCTTGTTTAATTCTTTTCTTCCAATCCCGGGCATTGGGAATTGAGGAGTCATTGGTAATTGTTCTTGGTGAATGTGGTAGTTGGAAGGTGTGGGTGTGGTATTTTGGGAGTGGTTTCCCATCCATGGTTGGTGAATTGCAGAGTTTTTGCTACAACAAGAAGGGTCTTTGTATGTTGAGTTGAGAATTGGAGAGGAGATTTTTGGCAAAGTTCAGCAGTGAGGTAAAATAGTGTTGTGGTGATGGTTTTGGAATAGCTCTTACTTGTTATAGTTTGTTGTTTTAAATCTGAAATAGACCATATTTGCAGTAGATTTGCATCAGCCCATAAGGTTGTATACCTTTGTAATTTCAAATTTCTTTGTAATTTGCAAGTTGCAGGAGAATTTGAATACAAATTATGAAGTCTAGTTTTCTTGAAATTCCTATAGTTCAAGCCTTGTGTTTGATTTTTAATTAATTACTAAGAGTTTGAAAGAAAGGACTTGCTGCCCATTTCATCAAATATCAGTTAAAATTAGATTAGGATAATTAGTAATGCCAAAAAATTCCAAGTATCTATGTCTCTTTAATCCCAATGGTGGTCTCATTGGAACAAATCTTTGAGCATATCTTCTAGAGTTGACCTAGTTTTCTACACTAAATTTTGTTGTGATAGATTAGGCTTTTGATTTTGTTGCATAATAGGCACTTGTAGGGTCTACTAAGAAAGGTTCTATTTTTTATTCAATGGTATGAATTGTTGAGATGATTGAGCATGTTGTAGTGCAGTTTGTGCCTCATTTTCATGTTTCCTTTCTCTAAGATGATCAATAAGATCAATGTGTTGATCTAATCCCCTTTCTTTGTGCTCATTCTCTAACTGAATATTTGGGTCAACATCTTGGAATGGATTTTCTATTTCCTACTCAAAGGTTTGAGGAGTATCATGTTTTCCTTCACTTTGATTTATCAAAGGTGGAAGCACAAGATTTTTTATGAGTGAAGTTAGAGGATCAATCATATCTACATTTAATATACTAGGATTTGTTTCCTTTCTATACCTAGCATAGTCACATATAAAATTTATTAGATAGTAGTTCTAACCCTATTATTAATTGAATCATATGATGTGTATTAATCAAAATATCTATAAGTATATCTTCTACCTAAAGTACCTACTTTTTTAGTATTTCTTAAAACATGTAGAGGGGACTTACTTGGAATTTTAACTTTCCATTGTTCTTGTCACCTTCTTGCATTAGTAGAACCGGTTTTAGGAATTTCTTAACCTTTAGGGTTTTGATATTTTTCCATTATTTATCTTTTAATACAAATTTTTTTATATTCCTTGATAGATTCACCAGTCCTTGAAGGAGAAAATAATTAGAATCTCCAAAAAATTTATTTCAAACCAAATACCAACACTTTCCTAGTTGCACCATGGTCTTTAAGTAGTCTGGGTCTTCAAATTTATTATTCATTTATCTTTTCCCCAACAATAGTGTCAATTGGTTGGTGATCTGAGCAAATCCCTAAGGTTTGATAATTTCCCAAGTGCTAGGGTGTGACATGGGAAATCACCACAAACCTATCTTTAGGTTGGGCAGTTAAGGACCAATTGGTGAGGTGGCTAAAACCTCCTTTAATTTTTTCTTTGCAAGACCAAGGGGGTATCCATTGATGATTGAAAGAATAAACAATTACCTTAAAACAAATTATATCCACTATATAATGTATCCCAATATTGGTGTCACAATATACCTATGTGCTAGCTTGGATATGTAAGGATGAACACCTCCTTAAATAGATGATCTTCCATAATATTTTTCAATGAATGAGTTTTATGATAAACCCTTTTAGTTATAAACATTCAGACATGAGAGCAAAACACACACACTAAGAAAAATTGAAAGATGTTTGAATTGATTTATTATGAGTGTTTGAGGATGATGGGGAGAGAAACCCAATTATAGACTGGTGTCTTTATCTAATTAGGCAAAAAAATATTCATGTTCATACAAAACTTGAAATAACTGAAACTAAGGTGATGCATTAATAAACAAACACAAAAGACTATATCTTCCAAAATGCACAAGAAATTTGGGCTCTACACATACATTCAAAAAAACTACAGATAGTTGTAAAATATTAAATGGATCTACTTAGTAATCTAGAAGCATGCTTATACATTTCCTTTATGATGGTAGAAAGATACCTTACAAAGGCTTTGCAAGGATTTTACAGTCATCTTCTTAGACAATTAAACAACACACATCCAAAAATACATAACATACACATGGATACACTTAATGAACGTTGATTCTTCCCTTAATCAGTCGATCTACAAAGGTTACAAGTTTTATCACAAACTTTTGGATAAATCCAAATCATTACAATGTAAAAAGTATCTATACCCAAACCTAGATGTTGAAACCTAGTGCTTCCCATGAATATCTCTTCTTTTGTTGGCCCTATAACTACTTCTATCTATAAAAAAAATGGTATTCTCCTTTGATCTCTTTTTGAAAATGGATTCCAAGGTGGATATACCCATGACAAGGAAGTCTACCAAATTTCAAAAGGTCGTGCCACCTGAGAAACCCTAGTCACAACCTCCACCAATGCACAACAACCAAGTGTCCACTATAAATAAGATATGTTTGAAAGAAAGCATGAAAGAACATTCACTAACTCTTGCCATACATTTATATTGTTGATTCATAGGATTAAGTGCAAGAACGGTAAAATCGCCCATAAAATCCACTAAAAATGGTGTCTTGGAAGTGTAACGTGATAGAAAAAAGTTTTGGAAATGATAAATGAGGTATAGGTGCCACATGATCCCTTGGATTTGTACCAAAATTCCATAAATACTATTAAGGAATGTCATTGGATTGAGGTTAAGACAATTGCAATGGTAGTTGAGTGTTAATAGAAGTAGTTGGGAGTTATTCCTTTCACTTTTTCCTATTGCAAAAATTTGACCCCTACTAGATGCGGAACGTCGACCCAAACTAGGACACAACATGATAAATGGGCTGATGGAAGAGATCACATTAGTGTTTGGTGGAAAAAATGGTACAATATTCCTTGGTGGAGATTCAACCCATATCAGATGTATTTGAACCCTATCGTTATCTCACAAGGTCCTAATGACCCTAGATCCCCAAAACATTTTACCTTGCGAGAAAAAAATAACCATCAAAATGAAGTGAAATTGTAACCTCCATTGAGTCCTCTTTGTTGGGTTTTTCAAGTGCATTAGGAAATGGATGAACCTACACATTCATATGACCATTTCAGGCAATTACAGAGGTTTGAGCATCAAAAGGATAGTGAGAAACCCATCCAAATCATCCTTGTCCCTCAAGTCTCAAAACCTTCACAATGTCCCCATACCCTCAAAAACTCTACAAGACTAAAGCTTACAGAAAAATACCACCAACTGGATCTATAGGGAAATAACCCACATCATGTCAAGTTCACATCAGCCACTTGTCCAGTTCACCTACCAATATCTACACCTCCTTCCTCTTTGTTCTTATACCTTTGTGAATTTTCAACATCCATGTGAACCATGTGAGAAAAACAAGTGAATCCACCAAGTACAACAAGAAAGTAGTTTGGATGGAAAGTGTCATTGATGATTTCAACATGATGTTATCAGTGGAATTAGGGAGCTTCATATGAGTTGATATCATGATGATGTAAGCAAGGTGGGATGATGTCAACATGATGCCATCAAGGTACAAATGTGGGAATATGAGATGGAATAGGCTCACATGGACAAATTTATCTAAACTAGATGAAAGGATTTAGAAAATGGAAGTTCAAATGGCCGAGGAAACTTTGCAAAAGGAAGTATGTAGGAAGATGGACTCCATCCACCTGTAGGGATTAACTTAGCCAATTTTTGAAGTTGACTACATTTGCATGGAAAACATCAGCACATGGATAGAGTGAAAATTCACTAGCAACTATAAATGGATGGTTCACATAGAAAAAACCACAAGACTAGATGGGTGCACCTTTCCACAAAGCAAGAGAAACCAAGTGTAGACATGCAAAATTCACATTATGCATTCGATCAGATTCGGTCAAATTAGCTCTTGCATTGGATCCATTCATCACCTTCATCCATTTAAATAATTTCATTGCCTAAGGTTATTTAAAATCAAAAAGCCATTTAAATCAAATCTTAAATCATTTTCCAAAGTCCAAAAAGTCAAATCAGTTAATCAGCATTAAATCAGCATAATCATCATTAAATTAATCTAATCCTAATCTAAGGCTAATCCCATCCCACT